>JBAMMX010000011.1:21238097-21838097 GCA_037126225.1 Dillenia turbinata | reverse complement strand
CTCCCATGGGTTGGGTCACATGTGCCAACAAAGGCTTGAACCCGGAGAGCATTGAGAGCCATTAGTAACTTCATGACAAAACCCTGATGATCTGAGGAAACAAGTTGAGAAACTCATGATAGATGAACTTAGATGTGTTAACGCGAGAAAAGACGAACTCTCTCAACATGTTATTAGTCTCTCACCATTTGACCCCAAAGTTTCCATAGAACCGATGCCTCGTGATGTGTTTCTCCCTCCTATAGATAGTTATGATGGCATTATCGATCCTCGGGACTATATAGCTCACTTCGTGACTGTAATAGTTTTAAGAGACAGGTCAGATACGACCATGTACAAGCACTTTCCTACAACCCTGATGGGCAATGCACTGACATGGTTTAATTCACTTCCTCCGTTCAGTATCAAGAATTTCTCTCAACTTTAATAGTAGTTTGAGAAGCATTTCGTGATCAGTAGAGGTGCCAAGAAGAAGTCCACGTCCCTCCTCTCATTGTGACAGAGGGATGACGAGCCATTGAAAGACTTTCTCGATAAATTCAAATCTGAGATGATTAAGGTTTTAAGCTTAGACCATTCTATTACATTAGAAGCATTTCTCACCTGTTGTGCCTATCAGGGATGAAAACGTCTATCACAAAGAATCCGGATCTACTATCTAGGAGTTTTATATTCATGCAGAAAAGTATATTACTGCAGAGGATGCTGAAGCATTTGACAAACGACAAAACTAACTAACCCAAAACAAATGCAGTCGATCACCTCGATAGTCCTCACTGAAGAGGGCCAGGCAAAAGGTTCATGAGTTACATTCCTCTGAATGAGACACCAATCAAGTTTTGCTTTAGATTCAAAACAAGCCTTATATCAGGTGGCCCTATTACTCTATAGAAGATGATTCGAAAAAGGACAAGATGTGATATTGCCACTTCCATCGGGACTATAGCCATTTGACAAACGAATGCAAAAAGCTGAAAGACAAACTTAAGTTCCTCGTTCGGAGTGGTCAGCTCCAAAGGTTCATAAACATGGAAAGAGAGGGTCTTCCTCCTCACGACTCACATACTACAAGATAAGAGAGTAAACATGGTGAGCAGTCAGCCCCAAGGGATGCCCACAATCGACCAGATGGAGTAATTCTCCAAGTACAAAGTGAGTATGATCGCTCAAATCCTTATCTTCCAACTCCCATCTTAATGGTACTATATGACCAAGGGTATACATAATGGAATGAGATTGGGCAGACAGTGGCCCTAATTTTTCACAAGGTTGAGCCATCAAGCTCCACGTCCAAATAAGTCCTTGCCACGCATGCCAAGAAGTAGCCCAAGACGAAAAGACCAATGATCGGTTTCAGTGATGACGATTTGGTAGGAGTCAATTTGGACCAACATGATTCTCTTGTTATCACCTCAAAGATTGGACAATATAAAAGAAGGAGAATCTTCATAGATCAGGGGGTGGTTGTAACCTCCTCTACTGGAATGCTTTTCAGTAGATGGACTTCACTCAAGCGCAGCTATAGCCTCACGCCAGACCAATCAAATGACTCTTGGGTGAATGGATATACTTTAAAGGCACCATTTTTCTTACGTTACCCTCCAAACTTTGCCCAATCATGCAACAACTACAATGATGTTCAATGTGGTCAAACTATCCACACTCTATAATGTCACCCTGGGTCAGTCTGGTTTGAATGCCTTGGGAGACATTGCTGAGCACGAAGTATATGAAAGTTAAGTTTAGGACCTCCACTAGCATTGGAATGTTGTCCTGTGATTCGAAATCCCTGGCGCACCCTCTTAATTAATCTTGAACCTCTCTCTATTATGTTTACTTCTATAGAATTACTAGTTGAATATCTTATGGCACCTAGTTTTACTACTTGTCCTACTAATTACACTATGATTACCTCATTTGTAACAACTTGCTTTATTAATCTCTTGTAATGAACCAATCAATCCTAGTACAAGTCGCTGAGCACATCAACCGAGTGAACATGTCGTTAACAAGGGATATATCTAGGACTGGCAATTGGGTCGGACAGGTTTGAACTTGTTCCGAGTTTAACCCATTTTAAAGGATCGAGCTCAACTCATTTTAAGGTTGGGTTAAGCTTGGGCCCATTTCTAAGGCCCGTTTTAATTACAGGCAAGCCTGGACACCTATAGGCTCGGCCCATTATAAACATGGCCCGTTTAAAATTATATATTTATTTTTTTATTTATTCATCTCTCTCTCTCTCTTTATTTTTTTTTTCAATGGAGACCACACAACTTGAGCTCTCTCTCTCTCTCTCTCTCTCCCCCTCATTGCCTTAGGTCGAGGTCACAGTCATCACAGGAAGATGGTTACTCGTTGCCAATAGCCTTAGGTTGAGTGCAGCAATCGACCCATTCGCAGAGAGACAACAGACCCGTTCGATCATCGAGATTTGGTGAGTCATGGAGGTGAGGCGTCGGGGGAATCGATGAGTTGGAAGGGGGTCAAAATTGAATAATGAGAGGGGAAATTGAGGAGATCAGCCATCGGATCCAAGTTTGTCGACCTCTAATTAATCTTCTCCAGTAATTATTTTCCCCTCCTTGTGGCATTATCGGCGGAGAGACAGTTCGACCATTGATTTGCCTCTTTCTTTTGGGTTTGGGGAATATGAGTGTGGGGAGAGATAGAGAGAGGCCCCCTATTGGATCATTTTCATCCTCTCCTTCTCATCCCTGTTTCTATGTTAAAAGCCCTCACCTTCTTTCCACACAACATCATCGAAGAACCTTATTTCCTTTAACGATTCTCCTAGGTTAATCTCTATTCGATGTTAAGCTTTAAGTTCTGACTCTTAAGATCTCTTGCTTTCCTCCAGTGGCCGCAGATTCAAGGTTAAGTCTTCGTCTTCATCTTCTTCTTCAACTACTTCTTCAGCCATTGATTTTCTCACACTTTGCCATCATCTTAAGATTGGGAGTGATTTGGATACTGGGCAGTGATTAACAAACCAATTACTTAGCAGAATTAGATAGAGGCCCCCTATCAAGCGAATCAATTTTCTCAGTTTTTTTGAGTCAGGCCAAGGCTTAGGCCTATAAAATTTTAAAAGGGCCAAGCTCGAGCTTTAAAAGGATTGGCTCATAAGGTTTGATTGCCAGGCCTAGATGTATCTCCCCATTGGGTAGGTGCTGCCCATCTTATCAAACGAACTCTCCCCATTGGGTAGGAATAACCCACTCTACGAAAGTGTCGTCAATAATGGATGTATCTCCCCATTGGGTAGGTGCGATCCGTCCTATCAAACAAATGTGCCATCAACAAGAGATGTATCTCCCCATTGGATAGACACAAGCCGTCCTATCGAATGGACATGCTGTCAACAAGGGATATATCTCCCTGTTGGGTAGGCACGACCCAATTTATCGAACGAATATGTCATCAACAAGGGATGTATCTCCCTGTTAGGTAGGCATGGCCCACTCTATCAAATGAACGTGCTATCGGCTAAGGATATATCTCCCAGATGGGTAAGCACGACCCACACTATCTCAAATGAATGAACCATCAACTAGGGATATATCTCCTCGATAGTACTCTATTCACTATACACAAGGAAACATACTATCGACATAAAGTTCTAAATGCTTGCTTATGATGAAACAATAAAACATTTTCATTAATTCTTTCGGGTCAGAAGCGTACAAAAGAAAAACTAAGTCAAAAGACAATAAAGACCCTAATCAAGGAGGGGTAGGAGTCGGAAGAGCTTGGGACTCCAAATTGGCTTGAGATGCATTGACCACCATATTCTCATCCGGTACTTCTGAAGGAACATCGCCCACGGAACGAATGTAAGTTCGGGATTGGGCACTTCAGAGTTGGCACTCTTGATAACTGGGGGCATAGTACCCAACAGCTCCACCTAGCAGATAATCTCCTTGGCACACTGAAGGTTCTCACTTCACCCACTCCGAGCACGCATATGCTAGTCGATAGTCCTCACGATAGTTTTACCTAGTTCAACTATCCTCTACTCAACAGTCTTCAGGGATCGGTCGCACACCTCATCTAGCTTCTCCATGGCCTGTAGACGTATCTCGCGCACCCTAACCTCCGCCTCCAACTCTTATACCTATTGAAGACCACCTTGCATCGTTGGAGTACTATGCTCAGGTCAGCATTTAAGCTCTCCATCTCCTCATTTCGAGCATTTAGAGTAGCCAGACACTTTCTCCTCCTTGATCTCCCTCTCCCTCTATAAGAGAGTATCTTGTAATTGAGAAACCTCCGCGCCCATTTGGTATGCTCGGTGCTTCAGATGGTCTATCATTTGCTTTCTCCTTAGCTTTTGAAATTCTTCTAAAATGATGGTCTGCACAAAATGAAGGTTATAAATAAGAGCCAAAGCTACGAGAAAATTACCTCATAATTAATTGATGCAATCATACCATAAGCCCTGAAGACATGATAGCCTCTTCGCCATGCTTGAGAGAAAATTTATTCAACTCTAGCTCTAAACGATAGAAGTTAACCTGATCAGCAATTCACCTGGCCTCGCCACTATTGACGTAGCTGTAGCGGCGATCACCTACACTGATTGTTATGTTACCTTGCTCTCTCTGGCCCTTCGACCGTCATAGGACCGAACAAGGATGATCGAGAGAAGAGTAGTTCCCTAAGACACCCTACGCTTGCCCTTCCTTGGTGTCAAAGGGATGATGATTACGGCCCTCTATCGGATCCCCTAGTCGGTTCTTAAAGGACGTCTATGGGGTGCCCAGCAACCTGTCCCTCTGTCTCCTCCTCCTCATCTTTGAGGTCCTCAAAAATGTGAATCTCAACCTCTTTTTCTTCTTCTCCTTCTACTTTGTCTCCTTCTCTCTCTCTCTCTCTCTCTCTCTCTCTCTTCAACCCCTTCATTGTACGCTTCAGCACCTTTCGAGCACTCCATCTGAGTGCCCACATCTCATTGGGCCTCAAATTCGTGGCCTTCGGCCTCAGCAGCCCTCAACATGCCTGAGGAATCCTGTCCCCTATCCTCTCCTACATCCTCACCTGACAAGATCGAGGGTTAAGTTTTTCTCTTCTTTTGCACCAAAGACGAGATAGTGCTTGCCGCTTTAATCGCCTCCCTCTTTGACCCTGGCCTTATCTCTTTGTCAGTTGTGATCTTTATAAGATCCTCTTCCTCGAGAGAAGTAAGGATGTCCACAAGTTTCTTGGTTTTTTTTCCCTACTAGAAGGGGCCTCTCGATCTTTCTCTTTTCCCCCAATAGTAAGCCCACCAGCAACAGCATCTCATATGCCTCTTTGTTGATAGTATAGAAACCACTGATGGAACATATGAATCCTGAATGACGAGAAAGTTGAGGAGTCCTTAATTCGAGAAGTGGCTCCTCATCGGCTCCAGGCAAAGTGGGTATTAAATCTCTATTCAAGAACTCTATAAAGAAGTAATTGTGCATCCAGTTTTTATTGATGGTCTCTTTGTAAAAGAATTTCTAGTTTGACTCAGGCTTGGTTTGGAGATAAAATCACCCTTTTGTGGAACCATCATTGCCACATCTCTTAAGTGAAAACACGGATGCTAGAATTTCAAAGTCAAAACGGAGATGGCAGAAACTCATTAACAACATCACAACTATCACTAAGCACCAAGCCCTGAAAATCAGTATCGTCAGAGAAATGTTCCAACGGAGCAAAATCCGAGTGATATCACCTGTATATGGCAACATCTAGCCATACTTGACACATTGAATTGCCTTTCTATGCAAAAGTTAAAACTGATGAAAAGAAGACATGATAGTGCACGAACCAATTAGATGACAGTCTTATAAAGCATATCGGAGACAATTCTTGGAGATCAAAGTAATGCGTTCTGCATTTAATTCTCTACACTAACATCTTTTTGATTTCTTATCCGTTTAATGTTACTCCTAAAACTTTTCCTATTTAACGACACCAAAAGTCAGGAACAAATGATGGAGTATGACCCAAAGGCCCATTATCACAAGACTTAAGGCCCTCCGAACCCATTATCATGACTTCCTATCCATTCTCCTCCTTCCATCTCTAGCAATGGCGAGCATCATCATAATAATCACCCTTGTTGCTTGCTTCTCGCACCACCTGGATGTACTTTTAACCACTTCAATCTCTCTCACTCCTCTTTATTTGTTAGAATATATATTATATATCAAAATCAAATCAATATTGATTTCATTTTGAAACATATTCGACTTTATTTATTTTTATATTTTTTTATATTTATAATAACTATTGCTATATTTGTAACAATAAATTTTCTATATAAATCTAATATATTGTAATAATTCAATAAGATAATTGAGTATTATATTTTTTATTATTATATTACTCTCCATCTTTAACATGGTATTATAACCATGTTTATTTATTTTTCAAATTCATATTTTTTATATTTTTATTATGGTGTTAGAGCTGTCTTCGCAAAAAGGTTATCCACACAACTGCACATGCCTCTAACAACCAAAACTAGTACTAGAACTAGATCAGTTAGAGTTAAAGCCAATGCCAGAACTTGAGCTAAGAGCTAAGAGCTCAAGCTAAGAGCCAAATCCTAAGCTTGCCTTAGTCTGGAGCCAGAGTTCGGAGCTAAATTCAGAGCCAGCTAGAACCAGAGCCCAGTGCTAGCACAAGAGTTGTAAAAACACCCCCTAAGATTTTAAATCCTCTATCTAGATTTTCTTTTAAATTCAAATAATTTTCATTATATTACATTGAATCTGAATGAATGTTAGAAAATATAATATCTATCAAAATCAAATTAATTGATGCATATTTGATTTTTTTATTTCTATATTTATAATAACTATTTATATATTTATAACAATGAGTTTTCTATATAAATATAATATACTGTAATAATTCAATAGAACGATTGAATATTAGGTTTCATATTATTATATTGCTCTCCATCTCTAACACGATATCACAATCATGTTTATTTATCTTTTGCATTCATATTATTGTTATTTTTTTAATAATATGAACATATGTTTTGCATTTTTCCTTGGTTTCATACGAGAGATATTCAATCTCTTCAACTTTGTCCATATGAATCAGCTTGTATTTGTAGTCAAATGGAGAAACATTTGCTAAAATATGATGAGGGCATCCCACTCCTAACAAATTTACAAACACAACATAGTGAAACATGACCATTACCATCTAGAATTGTACATTTTTGTTCAAGTAACAGTGTTGAGACATAAATATTACCATGTATAAACCATTACTTTATCTACATGAACCACTCAACTATACAACAATAGTCGATGGAGCTTAAGCATTTGCAATTGTTTACATTTAAAGTTCCACAATAATCTTTCTGGTGCCATGACTATCAATGCTCATAGACCAAGCATCTTCCGCCTTGCTTAAAGGATGTTTAGAGTCTATGATTGTCTTAAACTTCCCTTCCTTTACTAAATTAACCAAATAAGCCAAATTCTCTCCTTTGGAAATCATAAGGAGAGGCACTAACTGCTTTTTGGAGATGGTGAGTTTCTTCACAACAAAAGTTAGCATTCCACTGGGGCTAGAGTAATATCTATCACCTTACCAGTGGCATTCAGGTTAGGCTTAAAAGTAGACCATGTAATGCCTATGGCACAGTGGATCACGACATCATATTTTTTTTATTGGCCATAAGATCTTGAGATCTCTAAGTCTACGGCTCATCGGCCTTTATTGTCATCTTTTTTTTATTAGTCTTCATTGCCATCTCCATTTTTTATTAGCCTTAATTGCCTCTATTGGTTTCTTGACCTCAATCACTATCAACTTTTATTTTTTCATTTGAGTCTTCATTGCCATCATTTCCTTTTGTTCTTTTTAATTTTAACTTGGTCCTTATAACTAGTTCTTGAAGAATGTCAAAAACAATATTTTCCAATCTTGTTTAGCCATTGTTTGGTTCTTGCTCTTTAACCCTGTCAAATAAACCTCCATGTTCTCTTGGATTAAATATTTTTGATAAAATGCTTGTGGATTCATGAATTCATGGATTCTAGATTCAAAAGCCACGGACCATATGACTCACACCTCAACATAGTTTGTAACCTATACCCGTGTCCAAGCAATAAAAAAATTTGTGTGGCTGATGGAGCCACAACCTTATTGATAGGAGTAGGAAATGTCCATATTACATCAAGTTTGGTCTTTAAAATTATTTTACATGTCCCAAAATCGTTTGTTAACCTTATATCGATTCAAAAACTTATAAGAGATTTATAGTGTCATGTTACATTTTAACCTTCTTTCAGTAAATTTCAGGATTAGAGTTCGGGGAGGAGGATTAGACTTGCTAAGGAAAAGGACAGGCTCTACTTCTTTGAGACGGTCAATCAATTGAATATGATCAAGACAAACTTATTCATGTCATTTCTTTCTTCTTCTAATAAAGATGCCACCTAGTTACATCATTTCTGCCTTCGACATCCATCATTTACAATTTTAAAAAGTATGTTTTTTTCTTTGTTTAAAGGACCGGACATTAAACAATTCACTGTGATATTCATGAGTATGCCAAACACAATCGAGTTTCTTTTCTTATTAGTAATAAGAGAAGTTCTTCTTCTTTCTATTTAATTCATAGTGATATAATAGTTCCAAATATTTTTGGCTCTTGGTTGTTTGTTTCTTTCATAGAAGATTTCACTAGGGTCAACTAGATATTCTTGGTCAAAAATAAAAACGATATAAGTTATGTTCTTCTCAATTTTCATACAATGGTCCAAAACCAATTTCTTATAAAAATTAAAAGAGTTAAGATTGATAATAATCGGGACTATTTTAATCAAGTCTTATTTCCCTACTTTTTAAAGGAAGGAATCATCTTTGAATTATCGTGTGACACTACCCCATTACAACGTTGGATAGTTGAATAAAAATTCAACACCTTCTAGATAGAGTATTATTATTTGATATATATTTGACTTTTTTATTTTTATATTTCTATAATTATAATAACTATTTTTATATTTGTTACAATGAATTTTCTATACAAACCCAATATATTGTAATAATTCAATAAGTCAATTAAGTATTAGGTTTCATATTATTATTTTGCTCTCCATCTTTAACATGGTATTACAGCCAAATTCATTTATTTTTCATATTCATATTATTCTTTTTATATTTATATCATGATCTCTGTTAGATGTGGGTTTTACTCCATAATTGATGGCTGTTAACTTGAATAGGATAACTGGTCATCTAACAATCTTGATTGATAAGATCTACAAAAAACTAACAGAGGTTGCTCCGACATGGGAGACTTCGATGCTCATATCAGAGAGTGATTTTTGAAAAGAGAAAAAGATTGAGAGAAGGGCTAGGAAAGAGAGCTCTATTGTGCCTTTTGTGTGTTTTGTGTATGGTTATGAGAGGGCATACGTGGTTGATGACCTGATGATGAATATATATAAACTGTTTGTTTGGGTCTCATGTGTATCTAAGGTGTTGAAACCCTAGTTTTCTTACCGATGAGTCCCGAGATCATTGGTTGCTTAACGAAATCTTAGGAGATTTGGAATACTACCTATTAGGGGAAGTCCAATATGTTAAGAGATTGCTTTCTTTATCAATAAGAATTTAAAGATTTCCTTCCTTATAACGAAACATCATTCCAATGACTTATGGAAAAATAAATATTGCTCCAAATTGACCGAATATTGAATACCGAGAAGATCCGTGAGCCGATCAGGCTACTACCAAGAAGAGTTTGATCAATGAGTATCGAGACGATGAGCCATGCCTACCATTTAGGAGATATATCACAGGTAAACGACATGCTTCAGCGTGTTTTGAGCCTTAGGCTCCCACTTTATGGTGATAGGCTTTTGGACTGTTCTCCATAACTTGCCCCTACTCCTTATGTTGTTTTAAGGAAAGTGACACGAGGAGTAAGTTTGAAGGTCACCACTTGTAGGGTCGTGAGAGTATTAGTGGATATAACCACCAAATAAATAATCCTTGAATAAATGCTACCTGAGAAGTTGGGGAATTTGAATTCTTTATTCATTATGCACGTTTTCATTGGGGCATTTTAGTTGCTGATAGCTGTAGGGGTCACGCCTTTATGATTATAAATGGGAGAGGAGATTTCAATACTGCCTTGAAGTGATTTTGAGCAATTTGAAAGTGAATTTATGAGTTTGTTTTGTTAAGAGTTGGTACTTCTAGGAGATAGCTTGGATATGGGTTTTGAACCAGAAAAGCTAGTGATTTAAAAGATTTCTGCCAATATAAGACTCTATCAAGGATGGGACTGTTGATACAAGGTTTCCATCATGATGTTCAAAATCTCGGTGTTATGGTGAAATCTATCATAGTTCCTCGAGGTTGTTAGCTTTATGTAGAGAGAGATCTTAGCTCAGATTGGAGATATTTTTGTTCGTACAAGAAGCTCTCTTCTAATGGTCAGAATCATCGTCTAACCCTTATATGCAACAGGTGATTGAGGATTCTTTTTCAGCATTTTTTGGGTCAGGTGATAAGAGAAGTTGGGAGATCAGAAGAGGTTAGACGATGGAGAAGGTGTGAAACTTGATGCATCTTTTCTATCTCTTTTTGGCCATCTCCCACCCTTTCAAAGTCCTTTCCAGCTTCTCTTTAAAAAATTTATACCTTTTGTTCTGATTATCTGATGTCTTTTTACCTTGTAAGAAATTTTGTGCTTCCCGTCTCATCTGTATCTACTCTGCCTTGTAATAATATTAGCAAATGAATTCCTTGTCTTTTCTTCTTGGGAATTGCACTGTATGTCTATCTTATACCTACGATGTAAAGTGTAACAATACTTCTTGACACATTCGAATCGTTCGACTGGCATTTTCCTTAGTGTGTTTAAACATCGATTAACTTGTTTCAAGAGTTTAATCAAAAGTATAGGTCGTGTCCACATGTTGAAGGGATTGTCTGATGTGTCCCTTATTGATAATATGATACGATCAGTAGAATATTTTTTTAAGAGAGTTCAAATGATAGGATCGACCGTGTTTACCCATCGAGGAGATACATCCCTTATTAACAACACACTACGTTCGATAGAACATTCGGTCCAGAGAGTTCAAATGATAGGATAGGCCGTGTCTACTCGTCGGGGAGATACATCCCTTATTGATGACACGCTACGTTCGATAGAGTAGACTGTACCTACCCGTCAAGAAGATACATCCATTATTGATGACATGCTACATTCGATGAAACCTTTTGTTATATGATTTTGGTATATCACGATTTTGGGTAAATATACCCTAGTTAAGTGTTGTGTGTAGTGCAAGTAAATGTCATTCTCACATGAATATTTTATATTATCAATTTTAAATTACCCTATCTAAGTTGGACAAAATAAATCAAGTATACGAAAATATCAAAAACAAATATTAATTGATGAAAACCCTAATTTTTTAAAACGCTAAAACATCGATTTCATCTGTTTTTAATTTTTCACATGATTGAATTCTTTTAAATCTCTTAAAGTTTATTGGCCACTGAATTATTATTGATGATGACAGATTTTCTCAAAATTTAAATTCATCCAATAGTTATGCAATGAAACCGTAATTCGATTAAGTAAAACTCAATGGTCATGCAATTTTGATTAAGCTGAACTGCATTAAGATCTATAAAAAATCTTGTAATTTAAGATTTCTCTTAAAATCTCACATACAAAATTAATCATCCGTCGATCTCATATCCCTATGTGGATTTTATTTTATTAAACTAATCTGCTGTAATTATATTGATCATGCATGTATTCGATCTCAAATCATACAAAATACTGGCCTAAATATTTTAAAATATTAAGATAAACAATAAAATCTCATCAAACAATCGTACCAATAAAAATTTAAGAGAAAGAAATAAATTCAGACCATACATTAATCAAAGAACAGAATCTTTCGAGTTCTAAAAACAAGAAAACTAGTAAAACATATTAAAGAAAACAAGAAAACTAAAATCCTAAAATCTATGCAGAGAGAATGTGTGTGAGGAATTCTATTTTCATGCCTAGGGTCCTTTATATTTATAGGACTAAAATAGTAAAGAATTGAATTTTGAAAACTTGGTGTTGTTGTTTGATTTGAAGACTATATATTTACAAGACTAAAAGCCTAAAGAGTTGAATCTTAAAATCTTGGTGTTGTTGTTTGATTTGGAGACTTGTTCTTTTTGTGATAAACCTTATCTTCTTTCTTCTCCAAGATTTGGAAACTTCCTCTTTATTTCTTGAATTTAAAAACTCCTAGATCAACAACTTTATCCAAATGATTTCTTTGGATAAAACTCAAATAGTTATCTTCTTTAACAAGGAGTTTGACTTTCTTGAATTTCAGCATTGTAACAATTTGTTTTCAAATTTCGGATATCTTCTAACCTGAATTATCTTCTGGACTCTTCACAAGATTTGTAGATCTTGAAGTCTAGTTTTCAACTCAACAAAAATCACCTCAATCAGATATTAAAACAGAAAGTTATGGCCAAAATACTAACTGCTATCTGTCAAATTCGAATTTCTTTAAATAAGTCCAAAATTACCTAAATAAAAGCTCACAAAATTAATTAATGTAATATTTTGAAACAAAATTTAAAACAGTTCTAAAAATCATATATAAAACTTAAATAAAAATAAAATAAAATAAAATAATTTAAATATATAAAAATATAGTTATCAAATACTCCCATACTTGAATATTTGTTTGTCCTCAAGCAAAAACAAATTTTCTCTAAAATCAATTTAATCTCTCAAGTCCCTTACCATGCATATGATAAATTTAAACCGAAATTGCAATCAAAATAACTAATATTTCATAGAATTTAGTACTAGAATAATTATGGCATCTCATATAATCTCCTTAAAATCAAGAACAATACAAGATTCATCCACTCTCACAATTGGTTCACTCAATAGAATAAACAAAACTAAAATTCAAGTATTCTAAACACTCAATTTTATAAAATAGGTATGTGCATCACTCAAATCATTATAATGAAATGGTATTACCATAACCTAACTAATATATCAAATCTCTACTACTCAAATATAGAAATCCATATACCAATCAAAAGGTCTTTTATTTGGTTGTAATAAGACTAGTGTTAAGGATATGATAAGTAGGTAAAAATACATGATTAAAAATAATTCATTAAAAATACTCAAATATCAAGATATGTCATTCTTTATATCAAAATAAAGAAAATACTAAGTAAATGCTAACTTCCACAACTTCAAATCTTAAAACATATAATAATATTTCAACTCTAAATATGTAATGCATCATTCCTCCAAACAAAAGATATGTAATGAAATTCTACTATAAAAGTGAACAATATCAAATAATCAAATGTTTTTTTTTCTCTATTTTTTCTTTTCTCGCTTTTTTCACTTTTTTTTTTGCTTTTCTTTTCTTTTTTTTTTTCTTCATTTTTTCACTTTTTTTTAACCGACACTTCTCTTTTTTTTCTTTTTCATTTTTTTTTTCAAATTTTCCTAGTTTTTCTATCATAATGCCTAAAAACATAAATAAAACTCCAACATATAAAAAAAAAAATATAATACCTAAAAGCATAATGCAATGTTATCAATTATAAATATATCAGTGAATTCGGATTCAAAATCTAGAGTTAGAAAAAATAGGTTATGGGAAAAAAATTATATGAGTAATTTAAGAAGAAAAAAGGTCTAGATTCAAATGGGTTAACTAAGGGATATAAAATTTTTGAGATAGTATTTTTTGAAAACCAAAAGTGTGCAAACCTAGATATCTTAATTATTTTGGTTTATAAAAATAAAAAATGTGGTTTCGACATGTATAACAAAATAAGTTCTAAAATGACTAAATCATGTGTGATGCACGTTTAACAAGAAAAATGATGAGAGTAAGAAATTGCTCTTTAAGATTCAAATATTTATTTAGGTAAAGTTGATATTAAATCTTGTATGTTTATCTTTCAAATCAATTATAAAAAGATAAATAATTAATCGTGTACCAAATAACCACTAATACTAATCATTTATCATATATTCCAATTCAAATCAAGTAACATATCACGCCCCAACCCACTCCCGAGCCGGGCATGCGACCAGCCCGCCGTGGCACCTCGATGCACAGGCACCACGTCCCGCACATCGAAGCACCGTAAGACTGACAGCATTCACAAAATCCAGGTTTCCAAATCACAGAGATCCCCAAGTGATAAAAATAATACATGTATGCCTCAATGCAAATTAAAACAATTGAGAGTTAACCTTATACAGACCAGAAGAATTATAAATACAGTCATCCCAATTTAAACAAATATAATGGTCATCCTAACTTCCTCAAAATGATACAATAATCTCAATACATAGCGGAAGAGCGGGTAGTCATACCCCAGCCCAGTAGTCTCCAAAGAATATCCAATACAACAGTGCGCACAAATCTCTCAGTCTGAGTCTACACCTGTAAGAGGGAAATGTGAGGAGTGAGTACCGTAGAAAGGGGGATTGGTACTTAGCAAGTCGGGGGGATGACATGCTACAATTAATTTTAGGGTGAACAGGAGTGTCAAAGATATGTCCCAATAAATCCATAGTATGCAAAAAATATTATGACATCTCAATAAATCATTCACGGCATACGTATCAAATCAAATATGCATCCATTATCATGTCCATCATATCATGTAGAGCCAGCCGAAAATATCCCGACAAGGGCCAACCATAGCCAAGGACGGGCAACATTGGGGGTTTTCACGGTGCAAGTAATAAAATAAGGCTCTCCACCCCAACGTTGGCCACAGACTACTCCAACTAGCCTGTATATATATATATATATATATATCGCACACGTATCAAGGATCAAGCATGTATGGAAACCCGCCAGTGCTAAACCTACCAAGGTCCTCCCCGAAGTGGTTCAACCGACGACTGTCCGTACAATATGTATGATAATCTGGCGGATACCCCCTGCAGAGGCGTATCCGGGCACAACAGGTGCCTCTACCAAATGTCCTTCGTAGCTACGGAATGCCATAGGAAGCATATCATCATTATCACACATATGTCAAGCCAAGTCATCAAGCCATATCATGTCAAAAGCATGTGCCAATATGCAATGGAAGCATAAAATCATGTGGATATATCAAAGTGTGGCACAATCATCAAGTATCAAAATCATGGATGCATATCGATATAAACAAGTTGGGACACTCCATATATCACAAAACATTTTCATAAATCCAGGGAAATAGGTCAATCATACCATTTTAAATCATGCCTTTGAAAGCTTTTTAAAACACGGTATCAATTATAAGTAGATGTCAAGTCCCACTCACTGTTAGGGGAGGATAACGCACTCCCCAATATCTCCACAAAGCGTAAATCAAGTGTTCCCTCCGTTCAACTCAAATAACTTTTAGGGAGACAAACAGTCTACAGATTTTTAACCTGCGCAATCATGGAAAATAGACTATAACTTTGGCTATACCAGTCCAAATCAGATGATTCTTATCTCATTTTAAAGCTAAGAGATAGCACTATAACTTTGATTTTGCACACTTCCTCAGATTCAAATCACAGAATTCCCGGTAAGCCTCATTTTGTTACTGTCATATTTAAGTTTTGGATTCTGTCCAGTTTTTGTGTAGAAGCCATAACTTTCATTCTACTCACCAAAGTCTAATGAAATTTTAACATGTTATAGCTAAGAGGCAGATATACAACTTTCGTGTTTTGAGTTTTATCCAAATATGTCTGGAAGGGGTTGAAAAAAATTCATGAATAGGACAGATACGTTTTAGTGAAACATAAAGTTTCTGTCAATATAGTTTTAAGGAAAATTGTATAACTTTCAATTTCCTCGTGCGAAATGGCTGAAGTATATATATAACTTTCATGTTTTGTGTTTCTTCAAAATAATACTGGAGAGGGGTCGTTTTTACTCACTACTGTCAAGGTTCAAAACAGGACACTTTTATGTCGAGTTTCAGGAAAAGTGCCATAACTTTTGGCACAGGCATCAGATTTTGGTGATTCCTATCTCGTTGGAAAGATAAGACTTAGATCTACAATTCATATAATTAGCACATTTTCAAATTCTGACTCTAAGATGCCTTAAAATAGAGATGAAGTTACGGACAAAAATAATTTAAAGTGAGACAGGATAAAATTTCTTACCTCACTTTCTTTGTCTTCCTCTCTTGCTTCTCTCCTTGTTCTCACGAATTTGGGAAGAATGAACAAGCATTCTAAGGCCTTCTTCTTTTATTATTGTGTTAATAACTCGCCACCCTAGGATCAAATCTCCAATTAATCTAAACCATAGGATCATTTTGACTATTGCATGTGTTTTGATTTGTTTTTTTTTTTTTTTTTTTTTTGCATGTGTTCTTATTGGCCCACCTTACCTTTCTCATCTCCATTTGGCCAACACTTGTCCTCCTCACTATAACACTTGTTCAATACAAGAATACACTTGTCACATTTCATTTAAGTTTTGTTAATTGCTAACAAGTCCTTTGACTTATAAAAATTCTAATTTGACCCCTAAAATTTTCATAATTACGCACTAGGCCCAAAATCTTATATTAGACCTAATTAAATTTATTTAATGTGAAATTAAGGTTTTGAATCTCTTTGAGTCAAAATTGATCCGATTTGTATTTTATCGTCAAATATCTAAGATTGATTTACCGGGAAAATTTTCTTAGTGAAATTCATGAATATAATAGTAGAAACATCATATATATATATATATATATATATATATATATATATGAAATGAGATTCACTATAGAATACACCGAGGGTCGGTGTTACATAACATACATAAAAACTAAAAAATTTGAGAAAATTTTGTTGATATGGAAAAAATTTAGCAAAAAGCTAAATTTTTTCAAAAATTTTGAAGTTTTTTTTTTTAAAAAAAAAATTCTTAAAAAATAAAAAGAAAATCAGAAATAAATCGAAATACATACTCCCCCATACTTAAACTAAACATTATTCGTAATGTATAAAAAAAATTCAAATGCTAAAATAAATAAAAGAGAATAGAAAACTCTCCTGAATAAACTGGTGAACTTGCAACCTCCTCTTTAGCAACTTCTCTCGTCCTCATAGATCTTCATGTTATGCCCATTAATGGTATCATGCCATGCTTTTGTCCCTTTTTTTTTTAATAAATTTGAGTATTCTCTTATACTTTATTTTGCCACTCCTCCAGCTTTCTTGTCTATAACTTTCTTTCTTTACCTACATGAAGCCTTATTTTTTATTGAAATTTAACTAATTTCACACCCAAGACAATACATACATCAACATATTCATTGTCTAAGAAGTCATGATTCACATATAACGAGCTACCAATGCAATTTTCAAGAGGATCCCTAAAATAAAAGACATTTCAACAATCTTCTCAATGCAATCAGGCCCAAAATCAACTCTAAAGACTTCTTGTGTACCAAAATTTTTCATTGAATTAAAAATATCAAACTCAAAATTTTCATCATTCAATCTCAAGTTAGTTTTCCACAAAAAACATTAATCAATGCACGTGTAGTGTTTAGAAAAAATCGACCTAAAATTAATGAAGTACCCTTGCCCTTAGAATTTATATCCAAGATAACAAAATCGATAGAAAAAATGAATTTATCAATTTTAATCAATATATTCTCAACAATGTCTTTGGATATTTTACACTCTTATCAGCTAATTGTAAAAAAATATTAGTTGGTCGACATTTTTTTAATCCTAATTTAGAGAAGATAGAATAAGATATGATATTTACATCAGTACTAAGATCTCATAAAACATTATAAAAATCAGTAGAACCTATGGTGCAAAGAATAGAGAAACTCCCTAGATCTTTGAATTTTGGTGGTAGCTTTCTTTATAGAATTGCAGAACACTTCTCCATAAACTTAACCCTTGAAACCTCATCAATTTTCTTCTTTTTAGTGATCACTTCCTTTAGAAATCCCTAGTAATCTAGCATTTTTTTTGGATAACATCCAAAAGAGGAATGTAAATGTGCAATTTCTTAAAAATCTCTAAAAATTTTTCAAATTCTACTTTTGCATATAAAAGACGCCTAGGAAAATGGACAAGGGATTTATATTCACTCAAATATAAAATACTTCCCTGATTAAAATCTAGTGCCTTAACCACCTCGTTCGTAGGCTTGGACCTCTTCCTTTGTCTCTTGTTTATCCTTTTCATCATTGGACAAATCTAGTACCTTTTGTAATTCTTTCCCGCTTTTTAATGTGATTGCTTTGACCTATTCTCTGGGATTCTTCTTAATGTCATTTGGAAATCTACTTGACACGAGAATGAAAGGCGTTAGTCCATTGATCAATCTCATTTTCAAGTTTTTTAAGCCTTTCATTAGTTGCAATTGCCAAACTCTCAATCCTTTCATTTGTCATAGTTGCCAAGCTCTCAATCCTTTCACTTGTTACTGTTGCCAAGCATTTAATTATAATCTCCCAAGATGGCTTGCTCTCCCTTTGCCATTGACTTTTCGAAGTAAAGTTTTGTGGATTGCTTGGTCGTGGTGGTGCTCCTTGACTCTATGAAAAATTCGTATGGTTTCCCCCAAGGTCATACGTGTTGGAATAAGGGTTGTTCTGAGGTCTACTAAAGTTATAAACATAATTTGCTTGTTGCAGCTGTGGACACTTAGAAGACACGTGAGTAAAATTACCACAAGAATCACAATGCAAGACCTGGTTAGTCACAACATTGGTTTGATTGGTTTTCATGGCATTGATCAATGAATCAATTTTAGTATTAAGCATGATAAAGCTATGTATTTTATGAACAGTAGCTTTTTGTCTAGGGATCTCACGTCCATGAGACCAATCATATTGATTTGAGACCATGTCATCTAGCAATGCACATGCTTTATGATAAGACTTACTCATAAATGCACCCTCAGTTACAGTATCAATGGTAATTTTAATAGAATTTAAAAGACCACCATAAAAAGTTTACAACATCAACCAATCAGATATACCATGATGTGGGTACCTCATAATCATTTCCAAATATTATACAAAGTCTCACCATCAAATTGTCTAAAACTAGTAATATCATTATGTAACTTAACAATTTTACCAGACGGAAAATATTTAGTTAAGAATGTTTGAGAAAGATTTTCTCAATTAGTAAAGTGAATAGTAAGAAAAGAGTTAAGCCATATCTTTACCTTTCCCCTTAGAGAGAAAGGAAACAATCTTAACTTTATAGTATCGGGATTGACTCCATTTAATTTGATCGTATCACTGATCTCCATGAAGTTTTTCAAATGGTTGTTTATATCTTCATAAGCTCTCCACTAAACTAATCTGCCTGTAACATACCAATGAGACTCGACTTCAGCTCCAAGTTGTTTGCCTCCACAGTGGGTCATGTGATGTTAGTTTGGATGTCTTAAAGTCTAGGCATCAAATATTTCCTCATAGTTCTATTGTCTTGAGCCATTGCTTCTTCCTTGACTTTCCTAGCATATTTTTGAATGGTTCGTAAAGTTCTCTCTATCTGAAGATTGAAATCAGCTATGTAAAGGCTCTTCGATTGTAGCATGCACTATACTGACACAAAAAATTATACAAAATTAGATCTTCAAAATCAATTGCAAGAACCACTCAAGAAAATCTAAATTACCTATATAGAATTAGAAATCATAAAAGAACAACAAGATAATGCACAAAGACACCTAATAAAGCAATCAAAAACCCCTAAAAATCAAGAAAAAATCAAATAAAAATGGAAAAATCTATGGAAACGATAGAATTTGGCCAAGATAGGGTGGTGTCTGTAGCAAAACGATGGGTTTTGTTCAATATGCCGAAATTTTTGAAAAAGTGGCCATAGAACTCTAGATCTAAAAAAGGTTTTTCAGACCCCAAAAATTCTCAAAAAATTCCTAAATCCAGACCAAATCTAGACCAAAAACAGTGACTATGTAACCCTAAAAGATAAAAAAATATATATATGAAAAAGAAAGTAAAGATAATATCCAATCTCAATCAAGATTATTTTGATGATATGCAAGAATATCTTCGGCAATAGCACCAAAAACTTGTGATGTGATTTTGGTGTTTTATGATTTTGGGTAAGTATACCCTAGTCGAGTATTATGTGTAGTACGAGCAAGTATCATTTCCACGAAAATATTTTGTATTACCAATTTTAAATTACCCTATCTAAGTTAGACAAAATAAATCAATATAATGAAAATATCAAAAAATTATGAAAATATCGAAGATAGAAATTAATTGATAAAAACCCTAATTCTATAAAACTTTAGGACATTGATTTTATCTATTTTTAATTTTTCACATCATTGAATTCTTTCAAACCCCTTAAAATTTATTGACTACAGAATTATTATTAATAATAATAGATTTTTCCAAAATTAGATTCACCCAATACTCATGTAATGAAACTCTAATTCAATTAATCAAAACATAATGGTTATACAATTTTGATTAAATCGCATTAAGATCTATGAAAAATCTATGATTTAAGATTTTTTCTAAAATTCCACACATGGAATTAATAATCTGTCGATCTCATAACCTTATGTGGATTTTATTATATTGGACTAATTTTCTACAATTATATTGGTCATGCGTGCATTCGTTCTCAAATCATACAAAACGCAGGTCTAAATATTTTGAAACATTAAGATCAATAATAAAATATCATCAAACAATCATGCCAATAAAGATTTAAGAGAAAGAAATAAATTCAGACTATACTATTAATCAAAGAACAGAATCCATTGAGTTCTAGAAATAAAAAACTAGTAAGACATAGAAAAAAAAGATAAGAAAAGTAAAATCCTAAAATCTATGTGGAGACAATATGTGTGCAGAATTCTATTTTTGTGTCTAGGGTCCTTTATATTTATAGGACTAAAACCCAAAAGAGTTGAATCTTAAAAATTTGATGTTATTGTTTGATTTGGAGACTTGTTCTTATTGTGATAAACCTTATCTTCTTTCTTATTTAAGATTCGGAAACTGCCTCCTTATTCCTTGGATTTAAAGACTCCTGGATGAGTAACTTTATTCAAATGATCTTTCTTTGGATAAGCTCAAGTAATTGCCTTCTTTAACAAGGACTTTGACTTTCTTGAATTTCAACATTACAGTAATTTGATTCAAAATTTCAGATATTTTTTTGTCAGAATTAGCTTATAGACTCTTTACAAGATTTGTAGACCTTGAATTCTAGTTTCCAACCTAATAAAAATCACCTTAATTGGACATCGTAGCAGAAAATTATGTTTAAAATACTAACTGTTATATGTCCAGTCCGAATTTCATTAAATAAGCCCAAAATTACCTAAATAAAAACTCACGAAATTAATTAATGTAATATCATGAAATAAGGTTTAAGATAGTCCTAAAAATCATAAATAAAGTCTAAAATAAAATAATATAATATAATTCGAGTGTATAAAAATATTGCTTATACCTTCAGTTAAGAGGGTTTAAACAATAGGATGGGTCGTGTCAACCTATTGAGAAGATACATCCCTTATTGATGATATGCTACATTTGATAGAGCCTTCGGTTAAGAGAGTTCAAATGATAGGATGAGCCGTATCTACCCATTGGGGAGATACATCCCTTATTGACGATATGCTACGTTCGATAGAGTGGGTCGTGCCTACCCGTTAATGAGATACATTCTTTATTGATGACATGCTACGTTCGATAGAACCTTCAGTCAAGAGGGTTCAAATGATATGATGGGTCATGTCAACCCGTTAAGGAGATAAATCCCCTATTGATAACATGCTACGTTCGATAAAACATTCGGTCAAGAGAGTTCAAACGATAGGATGGGTCATGTTAATCTATAAAGGAGATATATCTCTTATTGACCACATACATAAGAAAACATAGTTATAGAAATAATTTAATCAGCAAATAGGATAACATAACAGGGTGGAGGATGGTAGAGGTCTTACTTGATTGTTTGACTGGGTATGAAGTAGAGCATGTTCTCAGGAGAGTGATAATTATCATTGGTAGTAAATACATAGGTTTTAGAATTTCAAGTCCTAGGCATGATCGAGCCATCTAGATGATCAAGATGATATGTCCTTAGGCGAGCTTTCGAGCATACCTAGGTAATCGCGCCATTTACTATTGATAGGCAGCCACTTGTGTAGAAGCACCTCTCGTAACTCTAGGAGTAAGTCCAGTTGCTCACGCAAAGTGTCACGTCCCGATCCTCAATCGAAAGCCGTGAACAGCCGCCCACTACCCCGTATGCAATCTACCACACGACATACATACCGAGACAACGCAAGGCTAATATGTTCACCTGTTTAAAACCTGTTTATTCTCAAAATATAATTTCCCAAACAAAAGAAATTTAAAATGCAACACTGTACATCAATGCATGAATATACAACGAGTTCGAAAGTTTCATTTTACATTTTACAAAACATAAGTACAGTCATCCCATAAATATGTACATGGTCATTCTATGGATCTCAAGTATTTACATTATCCAACTTCATCACGGAAGAATGGCTAGTACCATACCCAAGGCTCGACGTCTCCAAATGTATATCAATCGTGTCGAAAGTCTCTCGACACGTCTCTCTGCCAAATCTATATCTGTTAACATAGAAAAGTGAGGGGTGAGTATTAAGAAAAATACTCAGTGAGTGAGGGGATCGATATTATGTTATCAATAATAAGTATGAGCACGGAGTGTCAAAGCACATTTTAAAACATGATAATATTATAAATCGAGCATGGCATTTTCATAAATCATATGATCATATATCATACATCATAACACCAACATATGCATCCATTAACGTTTCAAAAGGAATCATTTAGAGTTTGCCAATAAATATCCCCAGCAATGGTCTACCACGACCAATGACGGGTGTATTGGGGGTTTTTCATATGCAAGTATAAAAACATTTAGCTCTCTACCCCAATATTGACCACGGGTCTCACCAAGTGCTAGACAGTGGCGTCACACACGTCCTCCCCTTACGGTTCAACCGGCTAACCCGTGTCTATGCGCACATATATAATCAACCATGTATAGAATCTCGCTCGTGCTAGACAGTGGCGTTACACATGTCCTCCCCGATTTGGTTCAACCAGTCACAACTATACATATAACGTTTGGGGATACCTCCTGCAAAAGCATATCCAGACACAATGGGTGTCTCTACAAACGCCCTTTGTAGTTACGGTAATCCACCATGGACATCATCACATCACAAGTGGGCATCCGGTCTACACATTTCAATTAAACCATTTCAAATCAGTGTGCCAATGCAATGGAAGCATATAAATCATATTAAGTTTTTAAAGAGTGGCACGATATCATTTCAACACAACTTTTGGATGCATATCATTTGAAATCAATCATTTGAGAAACTCTAATGATCATAAAAAGAAACATTTATAAAACATAGGCCCAATCTCATGCTTTCACACATGTCATAAAATATGTAAATTTTGAAAAATTATACAACATGAGTATGTCAATCAATAACATAGCGTCAAAATTTCACTCATTGTATATGAGAGGGTATGTCACTCCCTAAAATGCACCAAAATATGTAAAAAATGTGCTCCCCTTGTTCGGTCATCAATCGTGTCACTACAATTGTAACATATAACGTATATAAATAAAATTGAAAACCACAATGTCAAATTGTATTTCTATTTAATCCTTCGTCTAGGATCAAGGTTTAGGGTATTATAGGTAGGCTTCTAATGTATACATATGTAATCCCCTTTTTCATCATCAAACCGGCAACTTCAATGCTCATTTTTAAAGGCACACAATTCAGCCCACAAGCCTCAATATTTCCTATACCTTTCTAACAAAACAATACCATTTTAAACCACCAAAACCATCACTCTCACACTCTATTTCTTTATATACTCCAAACAGTCCGCATTCACATTACACATTGTATATTTCATCCTTTAAAATCCTGCATACTAACACATCGATTGAATTCATCACTCCTTTATAAGATTTCACATTATACGATCATTACACATACACATGCTCATATGCTTTCCTTACATTCTCGGCTACTCACCAAGCTACTACACATTTTATCACATTTATCTTATCAAAAATTTTGCACATAAGATGACTCTTTCTTCTCACAATTCACTCCTCGATTAGCATGAAAATAGCCTCACTTCAATCATTTTTAGGTACAGAAAATTTATGTACAAATTAACCACATTCCTTGGCCTTTAATGAAATTTTCTTACACAATTCATCCCATTGTCTTTAGCCAACAAGTACCCTGTTTTTCAGCCCATATACACATTACAAACTCATAATTCTCATTCAATCAACAACCACACACATTCTCATCACTTTTGCATTAAAATTCTGCACACATAATTTGCCTTTTGAAAACTAAATTTAGCTCACCAAAACATAGTGTTCTCAACCCAATTCTCGGCCACACAAGGTTCAAATTTTTTGTACATATTTCTCATGCTTCATTTGGATTCCACCTAGACTCTAAGTTATAGAATCATATTAAAAACATCATATTAAAGCATTCATACAAGATTCTAAATTTTCAGCAAAGTGCAGAATTTTATTTACCTCAAGTTTGGATGTTTCAAGCCCAACCAAGATTTCTCTTCACAAGATCTCTATCTCTCCCTTGCTCCTAGCTCTCGGTCAACATAAGTTCACCAAGTTAGCCTCTTTCTTTTGACTCCAAAACAAAGTATGCTATATTAGGGTTTGAGGGAAATGAATCTACACAAAAATCTCAAAGTGGTGTTTGAAGAAATCAAACCTTTCTTCAATGGGGTTGCTCTCGGCTCCCTTTGAAATCCACTATATAAAACTCCTCCTTTTGCTTTGATTTTTGGATATGTTGTAATTGGGTTTATGAGGAATTGATCTATGTAAAAATATTGGGGTAGTAATGTAGAAAATTTTTGAGCTCCCCTACTAGCAAACTCACGGCCATGAGAGGAAAGTGGAGAGTGTTCTTGCTCTTTTGGCTATGAACATCACATGGTTTTTGGAAGAATAAGGCTAAGTGTTTAGCTTATTTAACTTGTGCCACTTGAACATTTTCAAGATTTATTTTAAGCTATTGGATTAAATGATCACAAGCAAAAATTCACTATTCTCTCTCTCATAGTTTCTCTCGTCACACACTACAAACACACTTTCACTCACTACAACTCACTTCATTCATTAATTGCATGTCTCTCACCAACCAAGATCCAATGACTCAAAATTTTGATCCAATACCCTTGATTGGTTTCCAAGAAAAAACATATTTTCATACAAGGAATAGTATCTTGTCTCCCACTAATTTAATCCAATGGTCCAATTTAATTTATCTTACTCCAAATTAATCTCCACCCTTGGATTTAGTTCTCAAAGAGTTAGACAATTTCTTCTCTTCTCACTTCATATCCGGCCAAGTCACATATCTCTCTCTACACACATTTGTTGGTTCACGGTTTTGGGAGAGAAATGTGTAATTTGTTTTAAATCTCAACCATTGATTATTTCTAGGGTTATTTCTCACCATTAGATCATTTTGTACCAAATTACAATTCATTTTCTCTCACTTCTTCAATTCAATAATTAAAATCTAATTACAATCCAAATCAAAGATTCCAAGTATCTATTCACATCACAATTTCATTAGTTACTTATTTGTCAATATTTTCCTTTCTTTTAATTTCTTATTAATTCCAAATGAGTCCCTTGACTTATAAAAATTTCAATTGACCCAGAAAAATTTTTATAATTTCACATTAGACCCAAAATCTCGTATTAGGCCTAATTTAATTTATCCTGAATCAAAACGTGATCGTTTAGCCTTTTCGAGACACATTCGACCCGGCTGGAGTTTTACCGGTGATTTTTTGAGAAATTTGCGATTTAACTCTACAAAGTAAGATCTACCCAAATTTGAGGTTCTCATACACTATAGAGTCATTCTTATTATTTTTGGAACATCGTTGGTCATTTTGAAAATTTTTGATTTGCCAACGATTGAGCCGAAATTTTCAGGAGCGATTTTAGCGAAAAAATTTCTTAGTGAATTTTTTACATAGAAAAATAAGTAATATCATATATAAAATGAAGAGGGATACAATAGTGAGTATATCAAAATATCGGTGTTACACAAAGAAGACTCATTCCTCTCATAGTCGTATTGATCTATCCCCAGTGAATAGATCCCGATCTCTATTGATATGACAACTTCACATTTATATGTCAGGTTGAATGGTGTTTCCCATGTTGCCCATTGAGGTGTGGTCTAGTAGGCCCAAAGAATACCATAGAGTTCATCCACCCAGCATCCTTTAGCTACGTCCAGTGTTACCTTGAGCCCTTATAGGATCGTTCGGTTAGTTATCTCAGTAAAACCATTGGTTTGCAGGTACACGGCGGAGGTGAAACAATGTTAGATTTCCAGCCTACTGTATAAGTCTTGGAAACTTTTTTTATTAAACTATTTGCCATTGTGGGTAATCAGAACATGGGGTACACCGAATCTGGTGATGATGGACATCCACATGAAATTTTGTATCTTGCCGGTCGTGATATGGACCAACGGCTCGGCTTTTACCCACTTAGTAAAGTAGTTAATAGCCACGACTAGGAATTTTTGCTGTTCGATAGATAGTGGGAACGGTCCAAGGATGTCCATTCTCTATTAGGCAAATGGTCATGGGCTTGCATTGGGCAGAGTTCGGTAGAGGGTTAGCATAGTACTGATAAGAAGTGTTGACATTTGTTGTATCTTATAACGTAATCATCTGCGTTAGTATTCATAGTAGGCCAATAATACCCTTATTGGAGAGCCTTGTTCACTAAATTCCAAGCACATAAGTATTGCCACATATTCCTTCATGGATTTCTTTAAACACGTAATTTCCTTCCTCGGGTATCAGGCATTTAAGGTATGGATGGGTAAAGGACTTCTTGTAGAGGTCTCCGTTAATAAAGGCATAGGAGGTAGCCTTACGTCTCAACTTAGCAGAAGGCAAGCTTGGTAGTTGCTTGTGTTTCAAATAAGTTTCAATGGGGTCCTTCCAACTTGGTAAACTTTCATCAATAGGATCTACTTCGGCATGTTGATACTCAGATATGGCAGGCTCTCTATATAGATTGTTCACCTAGTTGTGACGGAGGTATAGATGGCTAACTTTGAGAGAGTGTCGGCTCATGCATTTTTTGATCGAGAGATCTACTGTATATCCACCTTATTAAATTGGTTCACAACCTCACATAGCTTAGATAAATACTTTGTCATCATTGGCTCCTTAGTTTCATAAACCCCTTTGATTTGCTTGACGACTAACTGATTGTCAGTGAAGACATATATATTATGGGCTTTTAGTGATGTTGTGATTCGCATCTGGTCAAGAGAGCTTCATATTCGGCCTAATTGTTAGTTGCTTGGAGCTTAAAATGGAGGGCGTAGTCAGCTTTGAAATTAACCGATCATACGAGAATGAGTGCAGCTCCGTTTCCTGAAGATTAGACAATCCATCCACATGAAGCCTCCACTCGGGTGGTGAGCAATCTTCCCGGTCATCGACAGAGATTTTTTCAATGGATATCGAGAATGTGCATTCGAGAAAGATGTCAGTGAGAGCTCGGCCTTTAATTGCTGGTCTCTGTTAATATTTGACATCGAATTCACCTAACTCGATACTCCACTTGATGAGTCAATTTGAAGTGTCTCTCTTCTATAGAATCTACTTCAAAGGCTGGTTGGTCAGTACCACAATGTGTGAGTTTGGAAGTAAGGCCGGAGGTGTCTGGTAGTAATGACTAGGTCAAAAGCCATTTTCTCGATAGGTTGGTAGTTAACCTTAGACTCTTAAAGTATGTAGTTGACATGGTATATCGGCTTTTGCATAGTGGATTCCTGCCTTATAAGGACAGAACAGAGTGCTCGATTAAAAATAGAGAGGTAAAGGTAGAGTTCTCACAAGAAACAAGTCGAAAAAGGAGCAGGGGTGATATGAGGCATTTTTTGAGTCGTTCAAACATGGCTTGGCATTTCGGCATCCACGCTAGTCTCTGAGACTTCTTCACAACATCATAGAAGGGCTTATACTTCTTCTCTACTTTTGACATGAACTGATTTAGGGTTACGATCCTCCCTGTAAGGTGTTACATTTCTTTAATTGTCCTTATTATTGACATGTCTAGTATAGTTTGTATCTTCTCTGGATTTGCTTCAATTCCCCGATTGGTGATTAGGAAACCTAAAAATTTCCTAGAGGTGACTCCGAAAGTGCACTTTGCTGGATTCACCCTTATGTTATAACACTCTAATGTTTGGAATGTCTCCACTAAGTCCACGATGTGATCTTCAGCATCAGCACTCTTGACGAGTATGTCGTTGACATAAGCCTCCATATTCTTGCCAAGCTATTTACTAAAGAGCTTGTTGACCAACAACTAAAAAGTTGCTTCGGCGTTCTTGAGACCAAACAACATATCCTTGTAGTAGTAATTGTTGAACTCTGTGATGAAACTTGTTTTTTTCATCCTTGGGGGCCATTCGTATCTAGTTGTAGCCAGATTATGTGTCCATAAAACTCAAAAGTTGGTGGTCTGATAAGGTAGTCACTAGTTTATCGACATAACCTTAGTAGGCTTACGACTAGTGTCTACAGTTAATTTGTAAACTTTGACCGAAGGGTAGATTCCTATCATGTTCTCCGGAGACCATGTGTGTACTTTTGAATGTCGTTGAAGACAATTAACATCTACTTTTTGGAGAGATATGGGTAACTGGGTGCTAATTTGGACTGTCTGACAGGCACATCCGTGATGGAAACATCGATTACTTCCTCTCAGGGCCAAGGCTTGGATTGATGCTTGACATCATCTCTAAGTTCCAATTGTCCATTGAGAAAACTTATCCTTCTCCTTTGGCAATGGAAACAATCAACGGGACGGGTCACCATGAAGTGTTGTGACCCCTAAGGGTGTCCTGAATTTGATCTTCATGTGTCTTGCACTTGGTAGTGCTTCAAGACTGTCCAAACTAGGATGACCTAGGGTGGCCTTATAGGGAGGTGGGAGTTTTACCACATAAAGAGTGGTTCTGGTAGTAGTATGGTGAGGAGACGTTCCTAAGGTTATGACAAGCAAGATAGTGCCTTCCTAATGTATACATTCATTGGCGAATCCCATTAAGGGTCCATTAGAATGTTGAATATGAGATTGGGTAAAACGCATTTGCTGGAAGGCATCCCAGAAGAGAAAATCTCGATCTATTCCTTGGTCAATAAAAGTCCTCCTGACGAGGTATGACTCTATTCCCACAGTAATGATCAACAGGTTATTCCAATCGATGTCAACTCCTATCAAATTGTCATCATCGAAACTAATGATTGGCTTCTTTCTCTTGGTTGATGACATAATAGTAAAAGGAAGGAGATGGAGACAAGAGCTCGTCTGGTCAGAAAATCAGTCTGTTTCCCACGGACGATGCCAATCTGTTGAAACTGAGTTTTGCTGCATAGATGATAGCTTTACTGATTCGAATGAGATGAGAGGCCGTCTGACAATTTTGATTGATAAGACCTACAAAAAACCGTCGCAAGATACTCTAGCGAGAGAAACTCCGATACTCAAGTCAGAAAGCGGTTTTTGAAGAGAGAAATGACTGAGAGAAGAGTTAGGAAAGAGAGATTTGTTGTGCCTTTTGTGTGTTCCATGTATGGTTATGAGAGGGTATATCTGGTTGATGACCTTATGATAAATATATATAGTCTATTTTTCTGGGTCTTGTATGCGTTCGGGGTATTCAAATCCTTGTTTCCTTGCCAAGGAGTCTCGAGATCATTGGTTGCTTAATGAGATCTTAGGAGATTTGGAATCCTACCTGTTGGGGGAAGTCTATTGTGTCAAGAGATTGCTTTCCTTATTGATAAGAATTTAAATATTTCCTTCCTTATTACAAAATGTCATTCAAGTGACTTATGAAAAGATAGATATTGCTCTAAGTTGACTGAATATTGAATACTGAGGAGATTTGTAAGCCAATCAGGCTGCTACCAATAAGGGTCTGAACGGTAAGTACCGAGAGATGGGTCGTGCCTACCCGTCTGGGAGATGCATCCCACATAAATGACACGCTTTAGGAGTTTTGGGTCTTGGGCTCCCACTTTACGGTAATGGGCTTTTGAATTGTGCTCCATCAATCTCATTACTCTCTTTTGATTCATCTTGTTATCCATTATGACATCCTTTTAAACATTGAATGCCTTTTGTGTAATTGAAATTCCTAAAGGTTCTCTAGTTCTATAACATTGTTCTTGTCCAACTATATCTCCATTTTGAGTTGTCTCAGCTTTGATAGTGACAGATAGTTATGCTAAACCCAAATTCGCACACACTAAACACAAGTTGTTCAATCATTTTTTTAAACATTTTGGAATTTTAGTGCATCACATTTTTTTCCTATTTTTTACTTTTCCTTTAGTCAATTTGAGCCAAATGTTAGTTGTGTTTGTTGATTTGTTAATAAAAGATATCAATAAATAGTAGGATTGTTACTTTCCATTCTAAAAGATATTTTATTTGGTGATATATGTACATTAGAAAAGAATTATGATGATTGGCTGCTAAGATTGTAAAGCTTGAGGAAAAAGTTTGAATTTTTTATCTACAAAAGTAGATTTTGTTGAAGTTGAGGATTGTTATTTCTTCCCTTATAGAGGATCTCTTAGTAAATCTTGAAAGAAATGTTTAACAATTATGTCAGATATCTACGGAAATAGACATAACATGATATTGAAAAATAGCACTTTATAAAAATAAAAGAAACAAAAACGTGAGAAATATATAAATATAAAAAATATAAGGATTTTTATAAAAATATTAATTATTTTATAAAAATAATAGAATAGTAATATTTTATAATAAAAATCTAAAATTATCAAATTTATAATTATTAGTTAGAAGAAAAATTAAAATTAAAATTAATAAGTAAATAATTTATTAAATATAGAAAATATATAAATATAAAAAAATATAAAGATTTTGTTTAAATATTAATTAATTTTACATGTTGAAATGTTTTAAAAATAGAAAAATATTAGTATAAGAAGTGTTTTGTGTATCAGAGGCAGATACTTCGAATTACTTATGTGGCATGTGGCAGATACTAAGAAAGACCGAGATAGAGAGATGTAAATGGAGAAAAAGAGACACCGATAGAATCAGAGAGGGACAATGTGGCGGAGGTGGAAGAGAAGTAAAGAGAAACACATATGGTTTCTTTTTTCTTACTTTGCCAAAGAAAATATATAATGAATATTTTTAAATTAGAAAAATAAAAATTTTAAATTTTTATTATTACTATTGGTAAATATGTCCACATAGGGACATTTGACCATATGTAAATAATTTAAATTTATTTAAATTATAATTAAGTAATAATGGGTAATGGGTAGTTTACCCATTATCCCAACTCACTTAATCTCCTCTAATATCTTTCTATAACTTCTTACGTGAAATACGATCGAAGGGTTCTTTTGAGAGAACTCTCTCTGCACATTGCTTGAGATTGAAAGATTGAGTGAGATAACCTAAGAAAGAGACATATACATTCTATAGAGAGAGAAACCATTGAGGGAATGAGAAATTTTAGAGTAAGAAAATTTCTCCGTCACTTTGATACACCAGACTATGGATTGAGGTGCCATGTATTTGCAATAGTGGTTCGATCATGTAATCACCATCCCGATCATACATTTGTTCAAGAGTTCGCGGTTCACAGATTTTGGAGACCTTCATATATCGAGTTATTTACCCGAAATTTGATTTATTTAATTTTTCAAAAATTACCATGTTTCCACTGTGTTTGAGTGTAAAATAAATCTAACATTGGTATCAGAATGATAGTTAGATTTATTTAAAATAATTTTCAGAATTTTTGAGTATAAAAAATGTAGGGTATAAATTTATCATTTAGATCACGGATAAGTTTCGTGAATCTGATCTTATCAAGAGATTGCCCATGACCCAAGGATCAAGAATATGATTTTAATTAAATTTTTGGACCACATATAGACCATGAAATGTTAGGTTAATGTTTTCAGCCCTAAGTTGTGTCCATGACCATTGAACTTAGATCTGTCAAGTATAAGGACAAACTGATCTATAAAAATGGTTTAGATGTGTTCCTCATATTCTGATTTGAATATTTCATGTGTTAATTGTGAGTTTCCATTGCCAGAAAGTGAGTTTCCACGAAGGGCCACGATGGAGAACTCTTAAATAGCCGTGATCAGGGTTGAATCTTCCAAATAATCGAGTTAGGATGATTGGAGGAGATTTAATTTCGAATTACAATTGAAATCCATGCAAAAATCCAGTCGGAAAAGCATTTTCTGGCAACTGGATCAAAATGACCTAGTTACAAAAAATCAGGCAGAGAAGATCCGACCCAAACCCATGGGCATGTGGAGTGCACGTGCTCTGGCGCATGACGCCTATGGGTGAGGGCACGTGAGGTTCACGTGCGGGTGAGGCATGTGAACTTGGTCGGGTGATTCGGGCCGGTTTCAACCCGGATCTGTGTACCAACCCGGGACGTGACCCGGGCGCATGTGAAGGTACGTGGGTGACACGTTGTGTGTCTGGCATGTGTGCCAGCACACAGCTGGCATGTGCAGGTGCATGGAGCACCGCTGTCGATGCATGGGGCATCGAGCGGTACATTAGCCATCCTAGATTGGATTTTTCTAATTTTCAGAGGGTCCTACATTTATAAATATGACTTTTTATGGGTTTTTATGTGCTAAATCCAAATCTGGATGGTAAGATACAATCCTGGGTTGTGGTGTATAGTATCTGTTGACTCATATACTCGCTTTGGGGTCTATACTCGAATCATTTAGGATTTGTTGATTCGTAGGGTACATAAAATTTGAGAATAAGTATCAATGAGTTATTAATGTCTCTATGGTTGCTTCAAAGACTATAGTACCAGATCTCTGCAAGGGGATAAACTGAATGGTGACGATTATGACATTTGGCACCAGGAGATTCAGTTTGTCCTTGAGGAGCAGGATTTTACTGAGAAACTGAGGCACGAGATGGTAGACCTCGGAAAGGCTATCACACCTTAGGCGAGATAAGATCAGGAGGCATTTTGTGCATAGAAGAGGAAGGATGGCCAGGGTAGGGCAATCCTTTCAAGTAGCATGTACGACTATATGATCTCTATCTATGAGTAGTATCCTACTACGATATCGGTCCGGTATGCTCTTGAAGAACATTTTGGCTTTCAGTCAACTCCTAAGGTGAAGATGATGACCTATAGGTTTATTACCTATAAGAAGAGATAGGATCATAGCATGAAATGGTATCTCATGCACATATCGAGTATGATCTTTATTTCGAAGAATATGGGAGTGCCATTACCAAATGAATTTCAGGTATTGGATGTGATCTAGTATTTACTTGATTTATAGGAGACCATGAAATCCTATCTCATGCATAACGAGGGTATTCACACTTTCACCGATGTGAGCGGTATTATAAGCTCGAGGAGGAGCGTCTGGAGGCGAGTTGGCCGCACTTGGGTCATGTTTATGTAACGGAGTCAAGCAAGGGCTCTTGGGGCACCAAATGTAAATAGAAGAATACCTAAGGTCTAAGCAAGAAGAAGCCATCCGAGAAACCCGACAATAGAGTACAAAAGCACAGAAGAATGAGATAGATAAGGTCAAGGTGAAATGCTACATCTGTAGTGGAGTTGATCATTTCCCTCGTGAGTGTGATAAGCGGAATGTATGTCCATCTTTACGTGGTTTGAGCTTTATCTCATCAATTGTGATGATCACTGAGTCATCTTCTTTGTAGATTGTAGACTCAAAAGTCACCGACATATAGCTAGAGATAGGAGCACGTATGTAGAGTTTCGCTAAGTGAGTCCTTAGGCTAGGAGGATTTACGCTCCGGATAAACAACGGAACCTGATTTTTGTACTTTGTTTAGACTGTCCAGGGTATGTTTTATCTTTTGGAAACTCATCAGTTTCTATTCATAATGACAGTTCTTTGATTTGTGCTGATTTGGTCCATGATGAACTATATACACTAGACATGATTTCTTTTAATAGTGTTTCTTGTTATTCTCTTAGGGCGAGAGAGGATGAACTGGTTGACAGCGAGTAGCCTGTTGGGCCCACTAACTGGGGTTTAGTTGCCCATATGCGACTTTTGCCTAGCTGACAAAACTATAAGAAAACCATTTGGTGAGACAATGAGAGTTAGGACTCCATTACTGTTGATCCATTTCGACATCTATGGGCCTATGCACATGAGAGCCTGAAATGGAGTTTGTACATCATTACGTTCATAAATGATTACATGCGTTTCGGTTGAGTCTATCGAATCTCGCATAAGTCTGAAGTATTAGAATGCTTCAGGAGGTTTATAGGTGAGCTTGAAAATCAGTTAGACTTGAGAATAAAGATTCTTAGAACCGGTCAGGAGCATGAGTATTTGTATGACTAGTTTAAAGAGCTCTGTTTCAAAAAGGGTATTATGAGACATTAACTATTTTTACTACTCAGTAGAACAGAGTAGCCGAGAAAAGGAATGAGACTCTGTTGGAGATGGTGAGGTCTATGAAATAGGACTCTATTGGAGATAGTGAGGTCTATGATGGTGCATGCCAATTTGCCCATCTCCCATTGGGGGGATGCAATATTGGATGCTGCCAACATCTTTAACTGTATTCCATCAAAGTCCATAGTCAGTACCCCATATGAGTTTTGGACAGGCAGTCATCTTGACTTTAGCCACTTGAGATCATGGGGTTGTGATGCATATGTTCATGATTTCTTACACCCACACGGCAAGTTAGACCCGTAAGAAAAGATGTGTATCTTTATGAGATACTCATAATACTCCAAGGGGAATATGTTTTTAGGTTAGCCTACGAATGACATTGTCACTGAAATTGACTCTCGTGATACCACGTTCTTTGAGAATGATTTTTCTAATAGAGGTAAAATCGATCAAGACTTTTTCTTCTATGAGATGGATGAGCTTAATGGCTCAACTTATCCCAGTGGAGGGACCCAAGCACCCGTTACAAATTTTGATCCTAGTTGGAGTGATCCATCTAAAGGTAAAAGGGTTCCCCCTCCTCATAGGAGCATCCGTGGACATGTACTTTAATGTCGTTTCCTGATTAAGGGTGAGACCCTCATTGTATCTCTTGTGGATGATAAGAAACCCAAAATGGTCCTAGAGGCTCTCGAGAATTCTTTGAAGGACCAATGGTTAAAAGCCATGGATGAGGAGATGGATTCAATGAGAATCAACAGGGTTTGGGACCTAGTTGATTTGCCTGAGGGTAAAAAGGTCATTGAGAATAAGTGGGTTCTCAAGATTAAGAGAAAGACTGACAGATCGATGGAGAGGTATAAAGCTTATCTACTAGCCAAGGGCTACATTCAGACTAAGAGCATGGTTACCTCGATCCGTTTTCTTTTAACGATTGTCGAAGAACATGGATTTAAAGTTACGTCAGATGGACGTTGAGATTGCCTTCCTATGTGGAAGTTTGGTCGAGGAGATCTATATTTAATAAACATCTGACTTTAATCCTGTAGATCAGGAGGATAAGGTTTATCGATTTTAGAAGTTGATATACGACCTTAAGCAACCAGCCAAGTAGTGGCACCTGAGATTTCACGAGGAGGTGATATCTTACGGCTTCATGATGATCGAGGAGGATCATTGCATGTGCCTTATACGTTCTTCTGACTCCTTTGTGATCATGTTCTAATATGTAGATGACATTCTGTTGATAAGGAACAACAGAGAGTGTTTGATGACCATCATGGCGTGATTATCGTCGAGTTTTGATATAAAGGACATGGGTGAGGATCAGTTCTTCCTCAAAGTTAAAATCCAGAGAGATCGCTCGAGACAAGTATTAACTCTCTCACAAGAGTCCTACATTAGAAAGGTTCTCAAGACTTCAGGATAAGTGATTGTAACCTCATAGATATTTCTGTCGCTAAAGGTGAAGGTATGAGTCTTAACATGTGCCTAAAGATTCAGGAAGGTATAAGGGAGATGAGAAAAATCCCTTATGCCAATGCAGTGAGTAGTTTGATATATGCAATGTTGCGTACCCGACTAGACATTTATTTTACAGTCAGTCTGGTGAGTAGGTATTAATTGAATTCTAGAAGGGATCACTGAAAAGCAGTGGAAAGGATTCTGAGATATCTCAAGGGAACTACGGACCTCTTCTTATGTTACGGATGAGGTGATTTGCATCTCTTTAGATATTTAGATACCAACTGCGGTAACGATCTGGATGATGCAATTCGACATCAGGTTTTTGCTGTCTTGTGGAGTAGCAAAAAGCAAATCTGTGTATTTCCATCTACGATAGAGGCTGAGCTTGTGGCATGCTCAATGACAGTTCTAGAGAGTGTTTGGCCCTAGAGATTTTTGGATGACTTAGGGGTTGTGGTAGATAGTGGGAGGCCAGTGATAATTTATTGTGATAATCAGGTCGTCATTGTCTACACTGGAGACCCTAAGTATCATAATATGTCCAAACACATTGATATCTGATACCACTTTGTGAAAGATATCATCGAGAATGGTGAAATGATAATTAAGTACACTTTTACACAGTATGGTGGTTGATTCCTTCACCAAACCTATTATGAGAAATTCTTTTGTGAGACATACGGAATCATTAGGTTTATGTGTATTTTAACATTTCTCACTATATACTAATTATGATGCTTATTGTTTTTTATATATGACATATGTACATTATTTAGTCACTTATTTATTGTACTTATTTATTGTCATATATTCTGTAATGTGTTGTGATAAAAGATATCTCAAACATGCGTGGTCGATTCTCTCATAAGAGTGATCACCTCCAATCTGAGTGAGCGCGGATGAGACGGTTTCTAGTTATAAGAGATTTTGAGAGTGGCCCTACTAGAACATAAGTCGCCCTGATACGTATTCAACATGAGGTCATATGCGATATGACTAACATGGACATACACACATCTATGTTGCCTGTGAGTAACCAAGTTTGAGATCTCAAATATTACCTGCGATTTGTGATATTGTCTCTGATGTACTCTCTCTGAGATCTCTGGGTAAAATTTTATGTGTAAACTGAGTCCCATACATATACAGTGTTAGAGAAATCTAACATATGCCTTTTTGAGGGATGGGAGAATAATACTATGATACGTGTTTTATACCGTGTGTGATAAGCAACTAGGGATAGTGAGAACTATATTACATAAGAAAATGATCTGATCTAGATCCTCGTTTCCACTGTGTGACCCGAGATCTATTGGGTGGGATCTCTTGTATCCTTATTACTTCCGATTGTTTTTAAAAGATTTGATTCAATATTTGCTATTTTAACCTGTTTACCTATAGTTCGAAAGATAAATTGAGGTCTAAGGGGTAGATTTAGAAAAACAGTTGAATTGAGACTGATAGACTTGGGTTTAGGAAAAGGAAGACCAATCGATATTATATCATTCTGAAGTATTCACTGGCCGGTTTGTTATGTTTATCCATGTTGGAATTCAAACATGATATTAAATACATAGTCAAGCAATGATTGAGGATCACTTTCGATAAGAAAAGTGGCTCGATTGATATAATTGCGTTAAGTTTGGGATACAGTAAGTTTTTTTTTTGTACTAACAGTGGCTCCTCAATCATCCTAACAGATAAATCGAGAAGTCTTTTCCTGCAAGTGTACTTGTCGGTCGCACGACACCCAATCTTATATGAAAGTCAAATAAGGTGATATGATAGATCACATGAGTTGTGATCTAGTGACGGACGTAAAATACCCTTATGTACAAGTGAGAGATATTGGATATATGCCCATATAGGGGCATTTTACCACATGTAAATAATTTTAATTTATTTAAATTATAATTAAGTAATAATGGGTAATAGGTAGTTAACCTATTATCCCAACTTACTTAATCTCCCCTAAGATCTCTCCATAACTTATGTGAAATACAATTGAAGGGTTCTTTTGAGAGAACTCTCTCTGCACATTGCTTGAGATTGAAAGGTTGAGTGAGACAAGTTAAGAAAGAGACATATACATTAACCATCCCGATTGTACATTTGTTCGAGAGTTCACGGTTTATAGATTTTGGAGACTTTTGTACATTAAGATATTTACCCAAAATTTGATTTTTTTAATTTTTCGAAAATTACCATGCGTTCGCTATGTTTGAGTGTAAATAAATCTAACAATTTCAACAGCAAAATTAAATGAATCATTAACGGAAGAACTATTTTAAGCATTTTTATAGTTGAGAGAAAGTTTTTACATATATATATATATATATATATATATATATAATCTTTTTTAAAGGTTATGTTGTGATTACTCTTAAATTTATAAGACATTTTTGTATTTTTCTATTTCCTTTGTTTACCACTTCTATTTGTCGATTCTTTACCATCCTATCTACCTGAAAATTTCTTAAGTTAAACTATAAAGAACTTGGTAAGAGAAAAATTCATATTTTACTCACTTGTTACAACGTGGGAATTGACTAAAATAGTTTAGCCTCAAGTGATCACTCGACCAAACTAAAAATTGCACCCAAATAAGAACTCTAAGGATATATATATAAATATAAATATATATATATATATATATATATATATTCATTCCTACAAAACTATGACAAGAAAATCTTGTAATTCCTTTAATTCCCGTGACCGCCTGCGTAGCCCATGCGGTAAGTATGAAGAAGGTCACTATCTTAGTATGTAGCATGAAGGGATCGAAATACGAGATCACACTATCTCACTCGAAATAAAGCAAGAGCTTATCTCAATTGTAAATTCCCTACTCTCTAATCCAACGTATTTTTAATAAATATTTCAAAAACGCATACAAATTATTCCATGCAAGAGGAAAATTTTTAACCGAAAAACTTTTAACCTACGAAAAACCTTATTTGGGTGTCGTTTATGGTTACATAAGCTAAATAAGCATGGCAACGATGATGTAGGAGTTTGCTTGTCAAAATCCCAATTTTCTCCTTGTTAAACACTACTTCAACTAGTTTTGTATGGTAACACTAATCATCTTCTCCGATGGTAGCAATTTTAAGAATTTTCAAGAAATTTTGTATCCATTAAGATTTTTCTCTCGATTTATCGATCAGAAGATGGGAACATGTTATGGCAAAAGATTGGTGCTTTTCGGCTACGTATTCATTACTTTAAAAAAATGATTTTTTTTGGACGAACTTTAGCGCAACAGTTGAGTTGTTCTTTTAGTGACTTCAAGATCACGGATTTGATACGTGGAAACAGTCTCTTTACAAAAATGTAAGGAAAAGACTGCGTACATATACGTCGACTCTAAAACCGACCCTAATTGTTGGAACTAAAACTATGATTGTTGTTATTGTTATATGACATGCAGTTAGCTAATCGTTTCAAGAATCACATTGAGTTCATTTAATAAAAAGAAAGAATTTTGTGATCTCCTTTATGAGAAAACTTGAAAGTGAATTATAACTGATGGTATCTACCCCAAACCATGTAGAGCCCATAGTCAATTAAACCCAAAAGCCCACACATGGGCCATTCCATCACATACCGATCACCACTTCTCCCTAATAGTCACTTGCTTAGTATCTCAACTGATCGGTGCTCGACAATCATTACTTAATCTATCAATGTAATGCTCACTCCACTTGAATCACGGAGGCAATCTTACAAAAACAAAAAGAGAATATACAATTATAGCTAATAAAGGAAGGAATCTTTACGACAATCTGGACATTCCATATCGATAAAGTTTTACGATCTTTGAGTATCTTATGCCATGATTCCCTGAAATCTTGAGACATTCTCAAAAGGAAACTAGGGTTTTGTCACCCCGTAAATACACGACTCTCATGCTTGAAAGATATATAGTCTCTATATGCTTACCACCCATCTCTTGGCCTCACATAGAGTACACCACTAAAACAAATCTTTCTCTCTCTCCACAATCAGTCTGTTCTTTCCTTTTGAAAGCTGCTCTCTGATTTTAGTTCCCCTGCCGGGGCATCCTCCAGCTATCTTTTGCAGATCTCATCGGTTGAGATCATTAGTTAATCAAGTCCTCCCGTTTAAGTTGGCAAAGTGATTATCTGTAGAGTTAAAACCACCCCCAACAGATAGGTATTGTCCGTAGGAACAAACTGATTCCCAACCGAAATAGCTCTCACTTCCTCCCTTTTTTTAAGCATGGCCTCAGCCAAGAGAATGAGACCTATAATTGGTTTCGATAATAATGATTTGATGGGAATTGATACCAATCGAAACGATCCGCTGGTCAACACAACCAGAATGGGCTCTTACCTCATTAAAAGGACCTTTGTGGACCAAAGAGTAGCATCCTCTTTTGGGATGCCTTCTAGCAGATGGGTCTCGTCCCATTCTGTTTCCAACCCTCCGATCGTCCCATCAAAAGGCTCGCTGGTAAATGCATATATCTAGAAGACGTTATCTCACTCGTTGTGTCTCTGGGAACACCTCCTCATCATGCCACCACCAGAACCACTTTTTACGTGGTGAAGCTTCCATCCCCTTACAATGTCATCCTAGGATGTCTCGACCTTGAGGCACTATTGAGCACTATTCATAAGAGAATCAAATTCAGAACACCTTTGGGGATCACGACCGACCGAGATCTGTCAGCTGTCCTCTTGGCGGGAGAGAAAGAGGAGATCCAAGCAGTTGACACTACAAAACTCAGGGACGACACTGAGCAACAATCCAACCCCCAATTCAGAGAGAAGGTAATCGAAGTGCTTATCACAGATACACCCGGCCAAACTATTCAGATTGGTGCCCACTTGCCAACATCTCTTCAGATGGCAGTCATAGATTGCCTACGACATCATTCCAAAGTCTTTACTGGTCCTCTGAGGACATGCTGTGTATTCACCCCTTGGTCATAATTCACAAGTTGACTGTAGATGCGAGCCGCAAACCTGTCAAGCAAAAGAAACGAGTGTTTGCACTAGAACGTTAGCGTGCGATACAAGAAGAAGTTCAAAAGCTCTTGGCAGTGGGGTTCATCCGGGAAGTTGAATACCTTGAGTGGTTAGCCAACATGGTCATGGTAAAGAAAGAAAACGGGAATTAGAGGATGTGTGTGAACTTCACTAACTTCAATAAGACGTGCCCAAAAGACAACTATCCACTACCCAACATCAACAAGTTGGTTGCTAGCTCATCTGACCACCAGCTTTTAAGCTTTATGGATACATACTCAAATACAACCAAATACGTATGGCTCCTAAAGACGAGGAAAAAACTAGCTTCATCCATTCAGCCTCAAGAATGCCGGGATAACCTTCTAATGACTAGTCAACAAAGTCTTCAGTGAGCAACTTAGCAGAAACTTGGAATCCTATATTGACAACATGTTTGTCAAAAGCACTGATACTAATGACCTCGTTGTTGATCTAGAAAAAATGTTCCGCATACTAAAACAATATAGTATGAGGCTAAACCCCATGAATTGCACCTTCAAAATCATATCTGGAAAGTTTTTAGGCTTCCTGATCACCAACTAATGGATTAAGGCAAATCTAGAGAAAATCCAAACTATACTCGACATGGCACCGCCCAGGATAGCGAAAGATATACAACACGTCACCAGCAGAATCGCTGCCCTTAAATGATTCATGTCAAAAGTAGGGGGAAGTATAAACCCTTCTATGATACTTTGAAAATGTCATAGAAGTTGCATGGACACCTGAATGTCAGGCCACGTTCGAAAAGCTGATGGAGTATCTCAAGTCACCTCCACTCCTCTCCCGAGGTTCCAGGCAAGAAATTCTATCTCTACCTCTCTATTTCTGAACAAGCACTCTTCTCCATCCTTGTGAGATAGGAACTTACTGCACAAAAGTCAGTATACTACATCAACCGAATACTCCATGAGTCAGAGGTCAACTACTGACCCATCGAGGATATAGCCTTTATGCTGGTTATTACTACCAGATGCCTCTGACAATACTTTTAGGCCCTCACTATCGTGGTGCTAACCAACCAGCCGCTAAAACAAATTTTATAGAAGAGGGACATTTCTAGCCGACTCATCAAGTGGAGTATTGAACTAGGTGAGTTCGACATCAAATACCAACTGAGACCATTTGTTAAGGGCCAAACCCTTGCTGACTTCATCCTTGAGTGCATATTCCCAACAACTATTGATCAATCCCCCATCGATAACCAAAAGGAGTGCCTATCACCCAAATGGACTCTCCATATGGACGGGTCATCTAATTCACTAGGCAGTAGAGTCAGACTCATCTCAGTTGGGCCTAATGACTTCAAGGTTGAATATGCTCTTCGTTTTGACTTCCGAATGACCAATAACCAGGTCGAGTATGAAGCCCTTATAATTGGGCCACAGATCGCAGCATCATTGGGAGCACGGAACATATGAGTCTTTACCTACAGTCAACTAGTTGTCAAACAGGTCAAGGGGGTCTACGAGACCAAGGAACTGATGATGGTAAAGTATCTCTCCATGATACGCCTAACCATATACAATTTCGACCAGCTAGACATATAGCAAATCTCTTGATCCAAGAACGCATGAGCTTACATGCTTTCGAAGTTAGCCAGCTCCGACTCAGTAGCGACCCTAGTATCAAAGAGCCCAAACAAATCCTGACGACGGATAGCTCACCAAGTTAGAAATATCCCATTGAGACCTACCAAAAGCATGGGCAACTATCGAGCTCTCCCATCGAATCCACCAAGATGAGGCGCAAGGCAGCCCCTTATGCTATTATCAACGAAAGTCTCTACAAGAAATCCTATACACACTTGTATCTAAAGTGCTTAATGCCCAAAGAAGGGGATGACGTCTTCTGAGAAATATATGAGGGGATATGCGGCAATCACTTAGGCACTTGAAATCTAGCGAATAAAGCCCGTCAACAAGGGTACTATTGGCCAACTATGAAAGCCAATACAGACGTGTCAAAAGATGTGACAAGTGCTAATGCTTCTCATCGGTGTCACACCTGCTCACTACTGAGCTTAGCCTGATAGCCAATCCATGGTCTTTTGCTCGGTAGGGAATGGACATCTTAGGACCATTCCCACCAGTAACCGGACAATGTAAGTTCTTGATCGTAGTTATCGACTATTTCACCAAGTCGGTGGAAGTTGAACCACTAGCTCAAATCACTACAGGCAAAGTATATCATTTTGTATTGGCATCTATTATCATCAAATTCGGTATACCTTGTGTCCTAATCACAGACAACAACAAGCAATTACATAACAGAAGTTTCTGAGACTTCTGTGATAGTTGGAGATCCAGCACCGCTCTACTTCTGTTGCCTATTCGCAAGCCAACGGTCTCTTTGAGGTGACCAACCGAATGATCTTACAAAGGCTGAAGGCCATATTAGATGAAGTCAAGAATTGTTGGGTAGATGAGCTCTACAGCATTCTCTGGGCTTACCGAATGACGTCTCAAAAGGTTACAAGAGAGACAACGTTCAGTCTCATATACGATTACGAGGCAGTCCTACTAGTCGAAATCGGGACTCACTCGCTAAGGGTGGACCAATACGCAGAAAGGCAGAACGAATCCGTACTATGCGAACAACTAGACTTACTCCCCAAGCTAAGGGAAATCGCATCAGTCTAAATGGCAGTCTACCAATAACAGATGGCCAGGTATTACAATAGATGGGTCAGAATCAGGACATTCAAACCAGGTAATCTAGTGTTGAAGAAAGTGGAAGTTACTGGCCAGCCCCAACCAGGGGGCAAGCTAGCGCCTAATTGGGAAGGCCCCTACAGGATGCGATCAGAAGTTCGCCCAGGTACTTATCATCTCGATCTCCTATATGGCTCACCCGTATCCAAAACGTGGAACTCTGAAAAGCTATACATCTACTACCAATGAGGGCAAGTGCCCTACCAAACAAGCACACCTCGTCCCACACGAAATCTAATGATCAGGTAAAACCCCTGCAATCCTCTATTCTGCTTTGCTAACCTATTTATTTGCTCACATGCCTTTCAAAACCTACTGATAAGGATTTACCTCCCCGATAGGGCCAATGTCATCCTGTCCTATTATTGGAATCTATCTCTCAGAACGGGCCAATGTCGCCCTATTGAATCATTGGGATCTGTTTTCCCGAACGGGCCTAGATCACCTTGTCCTATCGTTGGGATCTATCTTCCTGAACAGGCTTATGTCGCCCTGTCCTATCATTAAAATCTATCTTCCCCAACGGGCCTATATCATCCTATCTTATTATTGGAATCTATCTCTTCGAATGGGCCTATGTCATTCTGTCTTATCATTGGGATTTATCTCTCTAAATGGGCCTATGTCGCCCTATCTTATCGTTATGGATCTATCTACCTGAATGGGCCTACATCGCCCTATTCAGTCGTTAGGGATTTATCTTCCCAAACGGGCAAGTGTTGCCCCGCCTATTGAACGAACTCACTCTCTCAATCCCAGACTACAAGGATAACGTCATCCCACACCTAGCAGGACGAAAGCCATCCGTTTAAAAATTCTTCATTGACCTAACCCTATCGATCGCATCGATCACTCAATAGATCAGTATTCAACACACACAATGATAGGGTGCTAACACGACAAGATGGTTATTCAAAAGTAAGATCGACCAATGAGTAACAAAAGCTTTTCTCTTATTTCCAAATGACAAGTACACGTCAAAGTATACAGTTTGATACAAGGCAAAAGGAAATTACACAAGTTCCTGAGACGGATAGAACTACATTGAAAGTATGACATAAAGACTCCACACTGGAAAGCCAACTGGATGCCAGACAAAGACTGCAAAGAAACTCCACAGCTCATCGATGTCGCCCGACTGAGACATGAAGACTACAGAAATGCCCCAAAGCAATTGAATTACGGAGGGTAAAAACTGCCAACCTTTTCCAACAGAAGCGGGAAAGGATTTTGACAAGGTAGGAGATGACCAAAAAGAAACTATGAGAATGCATCTAATTTCAAACCCTCTACCATGCCCAGTTTCTCACCACCTTCCAACTCCTCCTATCACCCAACCTGGCTAAGCACAAAAGAGTATGACAAACAACCCCTGCCATACTTATCGGCCGAATGATGATTCTAACCTTGAGAAGAGAGTTTACTTCGAGGAGTATCTCATCTTCCTCAAGGTCAAGAACCCTGATGAAAGTCCTGACAGGCTCCACCCCGACGTCCAGACACCAAACGATATGATGGGACCTCGCGTCAGTAGCCTCCTCATTGTTGGAACCTCATATCGACAAAAGCCTTCTAAACTACGAATGTTGCGGCTCAAAGCCCATCACCCAGAAACCTCACAGAAGAACAGACTCTCGATAAAAGGGTTTCATAGAATCAAAAATACAAAGTCTCTTTGAGGATCTACCAAGCCACATAACCCTTATTTATAGCCACGGGAGCTAGACCTTCACAAATTTGAGCAGAAGAAATAACTTAATGAGAAGCGTGCGTAGTAAATAAAGAGCTTTGACTCCTTCAACTTGTCACTCGGTATTCAATTTGGGGCCATTTACTTGGGAGTTAAGTGTATTTACACCTTCACGACCTTTTAGGTAACCACTTTTTGGGCTTACTCCTTATATTTCTCCTTCAGAAATAACATAACGAATAGGGGCAAATAATAGTACCAGCCCAAACCATATGGAGCCCACAGTCAATTAAACCCAAAAGCCCACACATGGGCTATTCCAATGCACACCAATCACCTCTTCTCCCTGATAGTCACCTGCTCGATACCTCAACTGATCAATGCTCGGCGATCATTACTTAATCTATTGATGTATCAATTGATCGATGCTTGACGATTGTTACTTTATCTATCGATGTTAAGCTCACTTCCCTTAAATCACGGAGATAATCTTATGAAAATAGAAAGAGAAAATACAATTGTAGCTGATAAGGGAAGGAATCTCCATGACAATCTGGATTTTTCATATCGATAAGGTTTCACGATCTTTGAGTATCTTATGCCATGATTTTCCGAAATCTCGGGACATTCTCAAAAGAAAACTAGGATTTTATCACCCTACGAACACATGGCTCTCACGCCCAAAAGATATATAATCTCTATATGCCTACTGCCCATGTAAGTTCTCTTGATCTCACATAGAGCACACCACTAAAACAAAGCTTTCTCTCTCTATGCAATCATTTGTTCTTTCCCTTCGAAAATCGCTCTTTGACTTAAATGTTGAAACCTCCCCTACCAAAGCACCATCCGGTGGTCTTTTGCTGGTCTCATCGGTTGAGATCATTAGGTGATCAAGTCATCCCGTTCAAGTTAGCAGAGTCATTATCTGTGGAGTCAAATCCACCTCCATCAATAACATTTGCTAATAGCATATTACCTTAAAGGCTAATCATACATAACACATTATCCAAAAGCTACAAATCTAATATCAAACATCACTCAAGTTATGTAGGCAAATGATATCCTCAATATTTTTACCACAATGTCAAATTGGAGCTCGATTCTTTTCCACCACTTGATTTTTATTTTTCAACCTAATGTGTTGTTTCCGTTTCCCTTAAGCTATAATTGAAGATTTGCCTTCAAACAATCCTTTTATATGACCAATACTATTTTGATATGTGAAGAATTAAAATATCTAATATTTCTCCCACTTGGTCCATGTGACATTATTCATGGTTTTGGTATAACAATAGAACATAATGCGCAAAATGTAACAAAATTTTTTTTATTATATTGGTCAAATCATAAATCAGTATTAGTGAGAAATTAATAAAGATCATAGCAGTCATATGTCATTGAATCAACATAGTCCCTTTTATGTATCGCAATACCAATTCTTTACTTAATATGACCTATAATGAGAGACGTACCATAATGGTCCAACTATAATATTTTTTGTTAGAGACAAATCCTGTTATATTAATATAATTTATTTATGTATATACAACAACTAATATGATAAATAGGATTGTTGGAACATTTATGTTTTGATGATGAGCAAAATAATTTAAAAGAACACATTAAAACTTAGTGAATATTGGTTAAACACTTAACCTGGTAAAGAACATTGGATACCAAAAAATACATGTAGATGGTCAACTGGCTAAAAGATCCAACCAACCAAACAACCATAAGAAGCAGTCCGATCAATCGACTGGAAGAACTAGCCGACCAAGTGCCTTTCAGAATGCTTGTGATTTTTTTTCCCTAACACACTCTCTCTCCCTACCACATGTTACTCTCAACATCTCAACAAAACCCACTCTCACATCTCACATCTCTTTTCTCTCCACATGCACAATATTCTCTCTCTAATACAACTCACACCCTACAAATATTTAATAACTCTTTTTAAAACATCTCTCTAAAACACCATCATTTCTTTCGAAAATTACCCATTTGCCATCTCTTTTAAATGCTCTCTCTATATAAAAAATCTTGACAATTTAACTCCAATATTCTCACACCAATAGTCAACCCATTAAATATGTGTGGCCAACTTGAATTGTCCACACGGTCGATTGCACAAGGATACACATCTGATCACACAAGATTGCATGGCCAACTGCAAGAGATCGCACGGCTAACCACATGCACTCCAAGTGGTAAACCGCATACATGCGTAGTAGACCGTGTGTACCTAAGGGTGCACAAGCGGTCAACCGTGCTTTATGTAATAGACTGCATGCACTCTAGGGTGTACGAGTAGCTGCATGCATGCCAAGGCGCATGAGTGGTTGCGTGCACTTAGTGTGCACGAGCGATCAGCTGTGAGCGCACAAGTGCGCTCAAGCAGGCAACCGCGAGCACTTTAAGTGCTCAAGCGATCAACTGCTGAATGTAGGCAATCAACATACAATAAGCAAATGGTCAACCACTGAATACAAGCGGTAAGCCATCGGTACTCAAACAGTCAACTGCAAGTATAAGCAGTTAACGGGTTATGTTCAAACGGTCTACCACTGTATTCAAGCGGTCTGCTGCTGAACTACAAAAAGAGCTAAGTATAAACGAATTAAAGGCTGATCAAAACCTTTTGCGACCATTTATCATTAAGGAAGAAATTACGTGGACATTGAATATATTCATTGACTTTTCAGACTGATGACATAGACACACATATTACACACTAGAAACATATTTGAATTTGAATTCAACTGTATCATTTTTCGAGCTAACATTCCTGTTGCAGCAAAAAAATACTTCAAATTTTTTAAGATAGGATTTGCTTAACAAAAAAAAGTAATGAGCTGCTTTAAGGACAATAACAAGCAAAATCATTAATTGAGAAGTAGTTAAAATCATTGATCAAGAAATTGTAAGCATTGAATAAGGAGGGTGAAAAGTATTTAATTCTCAACATTCAAACTCACCTACCATTCAACAGCATTCTTCAAGAAGAATATAAATGTCAGAGTAATGAAGAACAGTGGTTCGGAGTGAAAGAGAAAGAAAAACAGTTATTGCGAACAAAAATACAATCACATTGAAATTCTTAACTCTTTGCTGCTACTCGAAAACACACTTACATTAAAATCTCTATAATCTTACTTTGTGTATCATTCATAGAGCTTTAATTTCTCTGCATCTAAGGATTAGCCTAACTCTATAATATTCTCTGAGCATTCACTTCATTACATCCGAGGATCAGCCTCAATCTATATAATTGTATGAGCCTAAATTTGTTACAATCTGAGGATTAGCTTCACTTACTGTAACACCCTTGCCTTCGAAAGAGGTCTATAGATCAAGTGGGATTCATGATCTAGGTTTTGAAAGAGAAAGTACATAGGGAGAAATACTTAAAAGGTTTCACTTGCACCCATAAGCAAGTGGGTTGTAAAAGTTTCACTTACACATGTAAGCAAGTGAGTTATGAAGGTTTCATTTGCACTTATAAAGCAAGTGGTGTGTACTATTTGGAGAAATAGTGAAAATCCAGGAGGATTGCCTGAGAGTGGATGAACAATGGCATTAGTGGAAACAATATAAAATTCTTGTGTCTGTTCTCTTCATTTCCTTCAGTCTTATTAACCTTGTCTCTTCTAATTTTACTTAGTCAAAAATCATAAAAATTAAAAAATAACTATTTACCCTCACTATCTATTTCACAAGGATACATTAAAATGTCAAAAATATAAATTAATTGAGTTCAGAGTGTCAAATATATAAAGAGTATAAAATATCATCATAATGTCAATAATTGTTTCAAATAATGCTCATTCTTTCGACATGTTCATTAAATGTCTTTGGTGGCAATCCTTTCATTAATGGATCCGTAATCATGAGATTTGTGCTAATATGTTCAATTAACACTCTTTGTTTATAATTTTCTTCTTTAACAGTAAAGTATTTCAATTCTTGTGTTTAGCACCTTTCGAATACTTATCGTTTTTTAGAGAAGAATATTGCTATGACATTATCACAATAAATTTTTAGTGGCTTGATAATACTGTCTACAATTTTAAGTCCTAAAATAAAGTTTTATAACCATAATCTATGAACGGCAAGCTCAAAGCATGCCACAAACTCAACATCCATGGTAGATGTAGCGATGACAAACTGCTTTGTAAGCTTCCATGAGACTGCTCCTTCAGTCAAAAGAAATAAGTAGTCAAATGTGGATTTTCTTATTTCCACACATTCAGCATAATCTAAATCTAAATATCCTATCACCTCAAGATGATTGGATCTCCTATAAGTGAACATATGATCTTTTGTTCCTTGTAAATATGTTAACACTTTCTTTGTAGTTTTCCAATAATCCAACCCTGAATTACTTTGATATCTGCCCAACATTCCTATGATAAAACTTATGTCCGACCTAGAGCAAGTCTGAGCATACATCAAATTACCGATGATAGAAGCATAATGAACCCGTTCCATTTCTTTGTGTTCCATTTCATTCTTTAGGTATTGTATAAGGCTCAATTTGTCTCCTTTCTAAATTAGAACATTACTTGCAGAGCACATTTCCATCTTAAATCTCTCTAGAACATTATTAATGTATACTTTCTAAGATAATGATCATGTCACAGAATATTTCAATTCCAATCACATAAGATGCTTCACTCATATCTTTGATTTCAAAGTTCTCGGAGAGAAAATTTTTGGACTTACATAATAAGCCAAGATTATTAGTAGCAAGCAAAATATCATCAACATATAAAATCAAAATTATGAACTTCCTCCCATTGATCTTTAGATATATATATCGATCAACAATGTTCTCTTTAAATTCAAAGGAAGTGATGGTATCATTGAACTTAATATACCATTGTCAGGAAGCCTGTTTAAATCCATATATTGATTTCTTAAGTTTATACACCATGTGTTTCTTTTCCTTAACAACAAAACCCTTGGTTTGATCTATATAAACTTCTTCATCTAAATTTCCATTTAGAAAAGCGATTTTCATATCCATTTGATGAAGCTCTAAATCATAATAAACTACCAATGCCATGATGATTCTAAATGAGTACTTTTTAAAAACAGAAGAAAATGTCTCTTTGTAGTCAACACCATCTTTCTGAGTGAAACCTTTGGCAACAAACCTAACCTTCTGTTAATCAATATTGTCATAAGAGTCATGTTTGGTCTTAAAGACCCATTTACACCAAACTTTTTTACATCTTTCAGGCAATTCAATGAGATTCCAGACTTTATTATGATCCATTGATTTTAACTCTTCTTTCATGACATCTGATGTGAACCCGATGAGTATAGAAACCGAACAAATTAATATAGCTCAAGAATCGTCCCGATGAATGATATTGAACCGGTAGAAATAAAAACCCCAACCCGTTGCTTAAAAGGAGGAAGAACCTAAGGTATAAGACTTTAGACTCGTTTCTCACTAGAACAAGAATCTTAGTATAAAGATGGATCGAATGACGCCACAATCTAGGTGGTTCAAAGTCTATATTAATAAGTCAAGAAACTAAACAAGATACATATCTTGAATAAATTCAAAGAGTTCTCAAGAGAACAAAACTTGTGTGAATAAATCTCACAATATTATTAATTCTCTTAAAAGTTGTCTTTTACATAATGTGGAATGGCTATTAATAGATTAGAAGTAACTCTTATAATAGAAACTAGAATTTAAGTAACTTCCTAAAAAATAAAAGAAAAGGAAACTAAATAAAAGTAACTAATTTGACCAAGTCTAATAAAATTAAAATACTTTGACTAAATCTTTCCATATTTTGGCCAAATCAAATAAACTGCCAAAAATTGTGTCAAAGCATATTTTGACCAAATCTTTACTCCTATTCTCGTCCTCCATTAGTCTTAGATAGTTTTAGGTCTTTTATTCATCTCATTGGGCTTGAATGAGTATAATTAAGGTCCCTTTTGATTGTTTATTCACTTGGACTGTAAATTCTTACTGTAAAACTCTCTAAATTAAGTTATTCAACTCTATATTAAATCTTTGAGCTCAAACTCTCGTCATCGGATTAACTGAAACATGAATTGGATCATGCGAAATCCTTGCACCCTTGATGTCCTCATCATTCCCCCCTCTTGAGATGATCCTTGCACCCTTGATGTCCTCATCATTCCCCCTCTTGAGATGGATTTATCCTCAAATCGTCACCTACATCAAAAGGACTCAAGTTAGTAATATTGAAAGTGGCACCAATATTGTACTCATCCGGTAAGTCAAGTCTGTAAGCATTGTCATTGATCTATTCTAGCACTTGAAAATGTTCATCTTCTCAGAGTAGCAACTTAGAACGTCTTTGTGTCGGGAATCTTTTTTTTTGCATGTGTAACCAAGCCCAATCATCAGGCTTAAAAACCAGCTTGTGTCATCCCTTGTTGGCTTGCTTGATGTATTTTTTTGTCCTCCTCTTTATATTGAACTGTACCTTCTCATGGAATTGTTTTACAAATTCTGCTTTCTTATTACCATCTAAATTCAGTTGTTCAGAAGCAGATAAATGTGATAAATCTAAGGGAGTTAAAGGATTAAAACTATAAATAATTTCAAATGGTGAGAACTTAGTAGCAGAATGAATGGTACAATTATAAGCAAACTCAACATGTGGTAAACAATCCTCCTGGGTCTTAATGTTCTTACTAATGATAGTTCTCAACAAAGTGGATAAAGTTCTATTAACTACTTTTATTTGACCATTGGTTTAAGGATGACAAGTAGTAGAAAACAAAAGTTTCGTTCCTAGTTTTTCTTATAATGTTTTCCAAAAGTAAATCAAGAACTTAGAGGCCGTTTGGTAGGGTTTTTTTTTACTTCTCTTCTCCTTTCAAAGAGAAGGCTCACCAAACATGTTTTCTTAGAAGCTCTTAAAAAAGAAGAGTTTTTTTTTATGAACAAAAATTCAAAAAGTAGTTTTTAAATAAAAGCTCCTGGGAGGAGCTTTTACTTCTCCTTAGTTTTAAAATCTAGCTTTTTGTTTTTTTTTATTCTGTTTATAACCTCAATTAAGTAATATAAAATTTCAAATATATCCATATTATAAATTTATTTACCCTCATATCCTCTATTTTTTTTTAATTTTTAATTTTTACATTTAATTTTTTACTTTTTACTTTTAACTTTATTTAAAAGTTATAAAATAATTTTGTTTTTAAAATAGAATTACTAAACAACTTTTAACTTAATTTTAAAAGTTATTAATTTTTGTTTCTCCTTATAAGGAGAAGAGAAAAAAAAAATCCTACCAAACGGACACTTAGTATCTTGATCTGAAATGATTGTCCTAGGCATACCATGTAACTCACAATCTCCCTAAAGAATAAATTTACAATATGAGAAGTATCATTAGACTTATTACAATGGATAAAATGAGTCATATTAGAAAACTGATGTACAACCATAAAGATTGAATCCCGTCCACGCCTACTCCTAGGTAAACCCAAAACAAAATCTATCAAAATATCAATCCAAGATGAACTAAAAATAGGTAGGGGCGTGTAAAAACTATTAGGTTGAACTCTAGATTTAGTTTGCCTATAGGTAATCCATCTACCACAAAATCTCTCAATGTCTCGATTCATGCGTGGCTAATAAAAGTGTTTTTATAAAATAGCCAAGATTTTGGCGACACCAAAATATCCCATTAACTCTCCACCATAGGATTCTCGAACTAACCAGTCTCCTAATGAACAATTAGGTACACACAACTTATTTTCTCAAAATAAGAAGTTCTCATGTCTATAAAACTTACCCTCCGCATATTTTTCACTAGCTCTACAAATTTTTCCAAAATCATAGTCATCATAATAAAGTTTTTAATATGCTAAAAACCAAGAAACTTAGTATCAAGTGTAGAGGTTAAAGCATATCTGTGTGAAAGTGCATTCGCAACCACATTTTCTTTACCTTGTTTATATTGAGTGACGTAGGGAAAAGTCTCAATGAATTCCATCCATCAAGTATGTCTCTTATTGAGTTTGTGTTGACTTTTCAAATACTTCAAGGATTCATGATTTGTGCGAACCACAAATTCGTTCATCCATAAATAGTGTTGATATGTCTCCAAAGTTCAAACCAATGTGTACAACTCTTTGTCATAAGTAGAGTAGTTAAGTGAAGCCCCATTTAATTTCTCACTAAAGTACGTAAGTGGTCTTTCATCCTGCATAAGAACAACACATATACTTACACCAGAAGCATTACATTCAATTTTGAATATTTTAGAAAAGTTAGGTAAAGTAAGTAAAGGAGTATGACTAAACTTATACTTAATAAGTTGAAACGTCTTTTCTTGTTCTTCACCCCATTGGAATGTAACGTTCTTATTGATAACTTATGTAAGCAGTGCAACGATAATGTTAAAATCTTTCATGAACCTCCTATAAAAACTAGCAAGGCCATGAAAACTTCTAAAATCACCTATACTAGAGGAGGTTGGCCAATCTTGGATGGCTTTGATCTTTTCTTCATCAATCTCGATACCTTTAGCACTCATAACAAAACCTAGAAAAACAAACTTATCAGTGTAAAAAAACTCTGTTTTAAGTTAGCATATAACTTCTCTTTTTCTAAACACATCCAAAACCAAATGCGCATGTAAGATATGATCATGTAAACTTTTGCTATATACCAGAATATCATCAAAATAAACAATTATGAATTTACCAATGAAAGCACGCAAAACATGATTCGTTAAGTACACAAATATACTAGGAGTATTGATTAATCCAAAGGGCATGACTAACCACTCATGTAATCTATATTTTGTTTTAAATGTTGTTTTCCACTCATCTCCTTCTTTCATTCGTATTTGATATACCCACACTTAAGGTCAATCTTAGAAAACACACAAGTACCATAAATCTCATCTAACATGTCATCTAATCAAGGAAAAAGATATTGATATTTTACCATTATGTTATTGATGACTCAACAATCAGCACATATCCTCCATGTCTTATCTTTCTTAGATACCAAAATCCCCGAAACTGCACATGAACTCATACTCTTTATCGCATATCCTTTATTTATCAATTCTTTGACTAGCCTTTGAAACTCCTTTTCCTCTTCTAAATTGCTTCTATATGCTAGAAGATTTGGAATTGATGCATTGGGTATGAAATCGCATTGGGTATGAAATCGATTTGATATTCAATCCCTCGAATAGGTGGCAAACCTTGGGGTAGCTCTTTGGGAAACATATCTTTGAATTTTTGTAAGAGAGAAACAACAACACTAGGTAAAGAAAGGTTAAGTTGGTCAGTGCTTAAAAGGATTTCTTTGTATATAAGTATAATTATTGGTTGTTTTGAGAGTATCGCTCGCTTAACGTCACTTGTTTTGGCATAAAAATTCTTTTGTTTTCTCTCTGATTTTACTTTAATATCCAAACTATTCTTTCTTTTCTTTTCCTCATCAAATTTGGCATCTCTCACTTCTTTTCTCTCTTTTTTGTTCTCGTAACTCATTTTGATCTCTCTGTTTCTTTTGTTCACTCAATTTTTGCAATCTTACTCGGTCCTCATAGACCTGTTTTGGTATCATTGGAATTAAAGTAATTGTTCGTTGATTGAACATGAATGAATACTTGTTAGTGAAGCCATCATGTTACACATGTTGATCAAATTGCCATGACCTTCCTAACAAAATATGCCCAACCTGTATTGGCACCACATCACACAACACTTCATCTTCATATTTACCAATCCAAAATGGCACAACAACCTGCTTGGTAACCCTTAGTTCTCCATTATCATTCAACCATTGAAGCTTGTATGGTTAGCAATGTTTATTGATTGGAAAGTTTAGCTTTTCCACTAAAGTAGTACTAGCAATGTTAGTAAAACTATCACTATCAATAATCAGAATACATACATTTTCTTTCACATGGCAACGAGTATAAAAGATATTCTCTCACTGTACTTCTTCTTCTTCTTCTTCTTTTGCTTGTAAGCTTAAGGCTCGGCATGCAACTAGCTCTAACATCTTACCTTGTTCAACTCCGAACTCCTTATCTTCCATGGGGGCATCTTTCAATGGTGGTGTGTGATCGAAATCACCTTCTGCTTTGGACTCAATTAAAATATCTTCTCGAGTCACCACAACTCGCTTATTTGGACATTGGCTAGCTATGTGTCTCCTTCCTTAACATTTAAATCATTTAACCTCACTAGAATGAGTTGAAGTGGGGGTTGCCTTACCTTGAGAAATCGTGGTGGAGGTAGCTGGTTTGAGCTCAAGTTTAACTTTGGAAATGGATGAATTTTTTTCTTTCTTTGGATGCTTGTGTTCCAAGATATTATACTCGAAATCTTTGGGCAAGTCTAGGCCATGTATTGCCTCTCTTGAGCTATCTCTCAACCTTGATTGCCATATGTACTAAATCCTCTAACTCAACATAATGATGAAGCTTAATCATGTTGGTAATCTCTTGGTTTAAACCATTCAAAAAGCTAGTCATCATCGCCTCTTGATCCTCTTTCACATTGCCTCTAATCATAGCCATATATATCTCTTTATAATACTCATCTACGTTTTGGTTACTTTGGTGGAGACTCTGCAGCTCAAGGTATTGATCCCGATAGTAATGACTCGGCACAAATTGTCATCTCATCACCCTTTTCATCTCATCCCAAGTTTCAATGGGACGATTCTCGTTCTACCTCCTATTGATGCACAACTAATCCCACCACATAATTGCATAATCAATAAACTCAATAGTAGTAAATTTTACCTTCTTTAATTTGGAGTGGTTGTGGCAATCAAAAACAAATTCTATCTTCTTTTCGCATTCAAGGTATGCTTTGGGATCACTTTTGCCTTGAAACGATAAAATTTTCATCTTGATACTATCTAAATTGTTCTTTACCCGATTCCTAACTTCTCTATACCATCCAAATCTACTATAACTACCCACTGATAATCTATCAAACTCCTCATCTAACTCGTCCCTTTAAAATTCATCCACAACTTCAAAGTCTCTTTGATGACTTATTCCTCTTTTGGGGGTTCAGCGCTATTGATGGCTGCCTCCTTTGTGATCCATCTTCCACCTTATCCAACCTTTTATATATAAGATCTAACTCCCTCTTCATCATCCATCTCATCTCCCTCATAAATGCTTGTAATTGTAAATTCGGTCCAATGTGTGATTAGACCTCCTCATTTGTGTTATCCTTTTGATTTTGAGACATGAATAAAATCTGCAAGACAATGTTAGAATAAAATAGAAAAGAACCTCACCACACCCCCTTATGTGTTTCACTTGAAATTAAAAAAAAAATGATTTACTCAAATCCACTCTTGTTTCAATTTTTGAATTTGGTTTTTTTTCTTTAATGAATTCTCTATCACCTTTTACCACTCTATTTCACTTAGTCAAGCTTTTTATTGAACTCGAGACTCAACTCAAAAATAATTGTCTTGTGAAATTCAAAGACTTATATGAAAGAAAGCATAATAAGGGGAATAAAGAAAGAAAGAACAAGGAAAGAAAAGTGAGAAATAAGTAAAGTCGCAAATTTAGAAAAATTCCAAGTTAAAAAAAAAACAAATAAGGAATAGAACAAATAAGAAAGGTAAACAAATAAGAAAAGAGTTCAAAAAAGGTGAACAAATACAGAAAGATTTAAATTTAGAAAAGTGCACCAAATTAGTAAAGTACATTAAAAAATATATATATTTCAAACCCAGCCCCACAAAAATTTAGAAAGTTTTAATTGGCAAGTATCAAATTTGGTAATAATAATTTAGAAGATTTGCTAAATTTGAATAAAATCACAACGTAAACAATTTCTAATTTGAGAACGAGATACAAAATTTGGAAGTTGTCTTTTTTAATCCTTTTTTACGGCCTTTTTTTGTTTTTGGTGCCCCCTTTTTTTTTTATTTTTGCTGCCTTTATTTTTCAACCCTTCTTTTTTTTTTTATCACAACCCTTTTTTTGAACTATGGCAGTACTAAAAAAATAAAGAATAAAGTACACCAAAAAAAAATTAGACCAATGAATGAAGAATTTTTAACTTCATGATGAATTGAAAATAGAATTAGAGTTTCAAGACATAAACAAGAACAAAAGAAAGAAAAAAGAAAAATGAGAACAATTTGAAAGAAAATCTGGATTTGCTTTGACACCAACTGATGTGAATCCAATGGATATAAAAATCCTAAAACCCATGAACAAATTAATTTATCCCAAGATTCATCCCGATGAATGATATTGAACTGATGGAAATAAAGAGCTCAACCCATTGCTCTAAAGGAAGAAGAACATAAGGTATAAGACTTTAAACCAATTTCTCACTAGATCAAGAATCTCGGTATAAAGATGGATTGAATGATGCCATAATTTAGGTAGTTAAAAGTCTAGATTGATAAATCAAAGAACTAAATAAGACACCTATCTTGAATAAGTTCAAAGAGTTCTAAAAAAAAAACTTGTGTGAATAAACTTCACAATATTATTAATTCTCTCAAAAGTTGTACTTTTACATAATGTGTAATGGTCTATTTATAGACTAGAAGTAGCCCCTATAATGGTAACTAGAATTTTAGTAACTTTTTAAAAAAATAAAAGTAAATAAAAGTAAATAAAAGTAACTAATTTAACCAAGTATAATAAAATTAAAATACTTTGACCAAATCTTCCCATATTTTGACCAAATCAAATAAACTACCAAAAATTGTGTCAATGTATATTTTGACTAAGTCTTTGCTCCTATTCACGTCCTCCCTTAGTGTTGGATAGTTTTGGGCCTTTTATTCATCCAATTGGTCTTGAATGAACATAATTAAGACCCCCTTTGGTTTTTCATTCACTTGGAGACTAAGTTCTTGCCGTAAAACTCTTCAAATTAAGTTATTTAGCTTTATCTTGAATCTTTTAGCCCAAGCCCTCGTCACTGAATCAACTGGAACTTGAATTAGATCATTGAATTTCTTGCACCCTTGATGTCCTCGTCAACATCTAACCACTTAACAAAATTATTACTTTCCATAGTTTGTGAAAACGAATGGATCATTATCAATTTCCAAGTCACATTTTGACTCTTGTAAATAAACCACATAATCATTAGAGATAACAAATCTTCTTTGTCTTACAAACCTTCTTAATACTACCTCACATGGTTCATCTACCACTTGTTCATTGATAACAGTTTTATTGTGGAATATTTCATCATTTATTTGTTGTTCTTATAAGTTGTCAAAATTTTCAACAACTGTAGGAACAACAACTTGAGTAGAAGTTTTAGGTAAAGAAATTTCTGCCCTTAACTTCTTGAATTTCTACTTTACGTGGTTCCATTGATTTCTCCATTTTTAATGAATCTTGTATGTCCAATTTCAATGATCCTTGTACTATGATTATGACAATAAAATCTATACCCATTCTTTTTCTCTGAATAATAAATGAGAAACCACTAATGGTTCTTGAATTCAGTTTCTTTTAATGTGGATTATAAATTATTACTTCTATCGGGTAATCCTCAACATGAAAGTGTTTTAAACTAGGTTTCCTTTCCATCCACAATTCAAAAGGAGTTTTTGGAACTGTCTTACTAAGAATCCTGTTTAACAAATGCATGACAGTTTTTAGAGTATACATCCATAATGATAAGGGTAAAAAAGAATAATTTAATATACTTCTAACCATATTCATTAAAATGCGATTATATCTTTTTGCAACAACATTCTATTCTATTTACCTGGCATTGTGCATTGAGCACATATGCTATGTTTTTAAAGAATTTAGCAAATGGACCAGAATATTATCCAAATTCATCATACCTTTCATAATATTCACTACCTCTATTAGATCTGATAATTTTCACTTTGTTGTTTAATTGTCTTTCAATTTCAGTAATAAACACCTTTAAGGCACTGATTAAGATTTCTCATGTAGTAAATATACATATCTATAATGTGAAAAATCATCAACGAAGGTGATAAAATATTTTTCTCCACTAAAAGATAAAACATCAAAAAGTCCACATATGTTGATGTGTATAAGTCCAAGGATCTGTCTACTTCTTATGATCTTTTTCTTAAATATGTGTTTTGTGTGCTTTCCCTTAGTACAATCCATACAAATATCAAAATCAGCAAAATCCAAATCCATAAGGATTTTATTCTTTATAAATCTTTGTATTCTTTTTTGTTGGGACCCAAATGCTTATACCATAAATAAGCTGAATTTTTATTCACCAGACCACGTTTAGTACCAACATTATGATGTAAGGTTAATAGAGTTTCAATAAAAAGATTATCAAGTTTTAATCTATATAAACCATCACAAAGAATACTAGAACCAATGAAACGATTATTTTTAAACAAGCTACAACACTCATTTCCAAATTTAAAATAGTATCCAGCTGTATCAAGTTTTGACAAAAAAAAAAAAAAAAAAAAAACTAAATTATGAGAAACATAAGGAATATAAAGAATGTAGAAAAGATCTAAATGATATCCGGTGTCTAAAATCAAAAAATAAGTTCCAATAGCTTCAACTGCTGCCTTGTCTCAATTCCCTATAAATACAAAATTTTCATTTACGTTTATGGTTTGGATCGTAAGGAATCCTTGCATCATATTAGAAATATGTGATACAAGCAGAATCAATCCACTAAGTATTATAAGAAACTTCTACCAAATTTGATTCGAAATATACAAAAACATTTTGCTTACCTCTACTTTCAAACCATACTTTATATTTCAGGCAGTCTTTCTTGTGGTGTTCAGATTTTTCACAAAAATGACACACATCCTTTTTCTGTTCCTTTTTATGGATTGGGACAGATGACTCATTAACCTTCAGTGGTCCTTTTTGCCCTTTTGATTCTTCTTTCCTAATTTCTTTTTAGCTCCTGAATTACCTGTGAAATTAACTATTTGAATTTTTTACTTCTTAATCTTGCTTCCTCCTAAATAAGCAATGTTTGCAATTCTGTCACATTCTATTTGTCCTTTATGGTGTTGTAGTTTATTTGGAATGGACCATATTGAGGTGGCAATGAAATCGTCATGAATGTCACAAGGAAATTTTTATTCACTTTTAATCCCATAAACTCCAATTTTGCTACTCTATTTATCATTTTAGTGACATGCTCATGCATTGTACGAGAACTATCAAACTTCATGGTGGTTAACGTACCCATAAATGTCCCAACAACTGACTTAATGGTGGTATTAAATTGAGAGATATTTCACACAGATTCCATAAACTTCTTAACACTATCAGTTTTAGGAATCATTGACTTGATATTCTTTGCTACTGTCATCCGTATGAACATTAAGTTTAATCTGTTTGATCTTTCTGAAGCTTTATAGAAAGATTCTGTTCAATACTGTTCGTAATAGTAGCGAGCTTATCATGTAAGAGTACAAAATCAAGATCCATAACACCTAAGTGAAACTGAACTTGTTCGACCATTCAGGGAAATTAAGCCCATTGAACTTCTTAATAGATGAAACTTGCAAATGAAGAGAAATAGGGGAAAATACTGCAAATAAATATAAATGCTCATACATTAATATTTTGAGTCATAAAATAAACATGTAATAGAAATTCAGATAACATTCCTATAAACATACATGTATATTAAAGTTCTCTTTTGAGTGATCTAACAATTTTTGACAATAATCATAATTGATACTCATTATTACTATTTAAATTTTGCATAATTGATAATTAAATATATTCTAATCAGACATGCTTACAATTTTTGGATATACTAAATATATCTAACCAAATATATCAATAAACCGCTGTGATGTTCATGAGTATAAAAAAACTAATCAATTTTTGGGTGATTTTTAAATATTTTATAATCAATGAACTTTAATTTACCCATTACAAAGAAAATCTCATCATTATGTCATCTCATTAGTAGCATCACAGAATCATGGATAATTGAATTATATTTAATTTGACATATGTGGTAACATTCTAATTTGGTCACAAATTATTAATAATATAGATATCAAATTAAATAAATCATATTATATAATTTAATAGACATTAAACTTTAAGTTTTGACACTTTTATTTTATTTATTTGTTTATTTTATTTTTTAATCAAAATCCACGGTCAATGGTCAATAGTTAACGGTCAATATTGGTCAATGGTGAGTGAGTCAGGATTCAATCGTGTTAGGTCAACCAGACCCGATTCTTTATTCAATCCATCTTACATTTCTTTCTTATAAAACTCTGGCCTAGTGATTATATAGTCTATGTGGTTGAGTAACCTTGGGCCAAAATTCAAGTCACGATACAATCACTTTATGGTTCTTGCTGGAGTTGATTTTGGTCTCCACAGATATCTACTCTTCTGACCCAAATGTGAAGCTAGTGCCAAGAATGTTCTTCGTATCGGATGGAAAACTTGCAAAGACTCCACTGGGGCTGGCACGATACTCAATTTAGTATGAGCGATAAAATAAAAATTGATAGTAACCGTAGATATCATACCTACTATCGTGTATAGAGTAGAATACGATAGCATACCTCCGATTGTATAGAATCGATTATAGTGCCATACCTCTGATCATATAAGATTGAGCATGAAGCCCTACTTTTGTCGGTGTATGTAAATGGATATGAAACCTCCCTCTGAATGACATATAGAATTGGGTATTGAACCCTCATCTGATAGATGTATAGAATTGCCTCTCTCTTATGTGTAAAAACTGAGTCCCCTTTGAGGGTTGCTTATATTCTGTATTTATAATCTTCCAATATGTATAAAAAACCATAGTTTCCTTTTGCCTAAGGTCTTTTGAAATTGTAGGGATTGTAATTCAAGACTTATGGAAGATTTAAAATTCCTTGAGATTAAAGAAGGTTTAGAATTTTAGAAAGATTCATTTCCTTCATAAGAGTTTATGAGAATTAAAATCCTATAGGAATACGTAAAGATTTGAACTTGATAGTGATTGTCTTCCTTATCGGATAACCACAAATGATTTTGAAAACCTGTTAAACAAGGTATCATTATTTGTCCCCACTCCTAATAACATTTTGAGAAAATGGTATTAGGAGTAGAGTGAATCAGAAGAGGCCTCTCGGGAGACCAAGATGTTGGAAGACCAAGAGATCGAGAGACCGACAAGTCGAATGATCAAGAGATTAAGAGACCCACAGGTTGAACGATTGAGAGATTGAGAGACCCACAGGTCGAACGATCGAGAGATTGAGAGATCGATAGGTTGAACGATCGAGGGGTGGTGAGACCGACAGGTCGAACGATCGAGGGGTGGTAAGACCGATAGGTCGAATGATCGAGGGATGGTGAGACCGATAGGTCAAATGATCTAACAACTATGAGATCAACAGATTGGATGATCGAGAGACTGACAGGTCGAATGATCAATCAAGGCGGCATAGGCCTGTTCGTGGAGATAAATTCTATTAATAGATCAGAGCATCATGGGCCCATTCGAGGAGTTAAATTCCAATGATAGTCTCTGTTCAGGAGGATTCGTTAGAATTTAGTCGATAGAAAATAAACAAAGAGATTGTTGGAAAGAAAAACATAGGGGTCTTACTTGATGAGGGATTTCTTTTGCTTGAGGGAGAGGCGAGAGGGCTTACTAATAGTAGATGCATAGATTCTTTGACAAGTTAAACGATTTTGAGATTACGAGATCAACAAGTCGAGTTATCAGCGAATCGAGGATCGGGAGATCGAATGTTCAACAAGTCAGATAATCAGGAGGTCAGGCGATCAGGAAAAGATATAAGACTGAGAGATAGAGTCACTGAGAGACTCCCTCAGCAGGTTGTAGGCTTAGTAAGTTCTGAATCTAGTGGTGATAAGTTTTTTAAGCCGTTCAGGCCGTAAACCAGCAGAATCTTAGACAATATTGAGAGCCGAGCAGGTATCTAACGAGGAGGGGCAACAATCAAGAGACACAAGACCGAGAAAGGATTTTACTTACTTTACCGAGAGCAAATGGAGTGATCTATTAAAAGTCAGTTGACAGACCGAGAAGCTAAGTGTCCAAGAAGTTGAGAGATTGAAAATTCAAAAGACCGACAGGTCGAGAGACCGAAAGGTTAGGTTACCGAGAGGTCGAGAGATCAAGTGACCAAATAACTGAGGGATCGAGTGATTAAGAGGTCGGATGATTGACAGATCGAGCAGTCGAGAGATTGAGTGACAATAGATCACGTGATCGGGAAATCAAGCGATCGAGTGTCCGAGTGACTAAGGGATCAAGTGACTGGTGACTAACAGATCAAGTGACTAGGAGATCAATAAATCAACAAGTCAAGTGACCAACAGGTCAAGAGACCGACAGGTTGAACGATTCAAATAATTGAGAGATCGATAGACTAACAAGAGATTGAGAGACCGACAGGTCGAATGATGGAAAGACTGATAGGTTAAATAATTCAAATGATCAAGAGGTCGATAAACCAATAAGATATTGATAGACCGACAGGTCGAACGATGGAGAGACCGACACGAGGTTTAAGCGAAAGTGTCTAACTGAGCAATAGTTGAGAGTGTAGAGTATTTGTGTTACAAAAAGCAAAAGTATAAGATCCAAAAACTGATCTAGAGTTTGTGTTCCAATAAAATGATGTAACTCTCAATAAGTGTGAGAGGCTAAAGACCGATACGAGAGAGAATAGGGCCAGACTTTGCATTCACGAGTGTTAGCTTGTTATCGAAGGCATTGTAGTTGATGGGGTATTAGGCGTCAGAGCCACGAGAATATACTAGAGCAATGTTGCAACTGGTGTGATGCGATTTTGAAAAAAAGGGAGCTGAATCCCGTCTGATTCAATAATAGCCGCAGAAAACCAAGAGAAAGGGAGTTGGATCCCATCCAATGCTGGAGCTCATCAATAGAAACTAAGAAAGGGGAGTTGATCCCATCCTCATGCAATACAGAAGATTAAAGGAGAGAGTTAAATCTCGTCTAGGCACCAGGGCCCTAAATAGAAAATCGAGGGGAAGTGGATGTAAAACTCATGTGAGACGTATGATTACAAGCGTAAGTCATATGTATTCGACTAGGAGTTATATCCAAGAGAGTTCTATTGAGAGATTTCAATCGAAAGAGTGGGCCAGGTTGTCCGTTGAGGAGATGCATCCCTAACAATAAACTCTATTTATGAGGACTTCTTTGAAATATTTTGCTCAAAAGGATGGGCTATGTTTGCCCGTTCGGGGAGATAAATCCTTAACGATAGATTTCGTTCGGGAGAGACTCGTTCGTTTGATAGACGGTGTAATCTTTGCCTGTTCGGGGAGATACCGACGGGTCGACTGATCAAGAGATAGAGAGACTGACAGGTGATTGTGAGACTGATAGGTCGAGAGATTGGGAGATCGACTGATTTGCAAATCGAGTGATCGAGAGATCAACAGATCATCGATTGAGTAATCAGGGGATCGAGAGGTTGAGATACTGAGAGGTCTGAACGATCGAGAGATCAAATAATCCGGAGGTCGAAAGACTGACAAGAGATTGAGAGGCCAATAGGCCCAACGGTTGAGAGATCGATAAGAGAATGAGAGGCCAAAAGGCCAAATGGTGAAAAGGTTGACAAGAGATTGAGAGGCCAACAGGGCAAACAATAGAGAGACTGACAGGTCGAATGATCGATAATCCGGAGGTTGAGAGACGGACAAGAGATTGAGAGGCCGACAAGCTAAACGGGTACAAGACTGATAAGAGATTGAGAGGCCGACAGGTCGAACGGTGGAGAGACCAACAGGTAAAATGATTGAATCATTCGGAGGTCGAGAGACTGACAATAGATTGAGAGGCCAATAGTTTGAATGATTAAGAGACTGATAGGAGATTGAGAGGTCGACAAGCCGAACGGGTGAGAAACTAACAAGAGATTGAGAGGCGAAGGCCGAAGGTGGAGAGACCGACAAGTCAAATGATCGAATGATCCGAAGGTCGAGAGACTGACAATAGATTAAGAGGCCGAGAGGTTGAACAGCTGAGAAACTGACAAGAGATTGAGAGGTCGATAGGCCGAATAGGTGAGAGACTGATAAGAGATTGAGAGGTCGGCAAGCCGAACGGTGGAAAGATCGACAGGTCGAATGATCGAATGATCCAGAGGTCTAGAGACTGACAAGAGATTGAGAAGCCGACAGACCGAATGGTTGAGAGACCGACAGGTTGGATGATCGAGGGTGACATAGACCTGTTCAAAGAGATAGATCCCATCGGAAGATCAGGGCGGCAAGAGCCCGTTTGAGGAGATAGATCCCATCAGTAGATCGGGGCGGTATGGGGTCGTTCGGGGAGATAGATTCCAACATAGATCAGGACGGCATGGGTCTGTTCAGAGAGATAAATCCCATCAGTAGATCGGGACGGCATGGTCTCGTTCGACGAAATAGATCCCATCAGTAAATGGAGACGATATGTGCCCATTCGAGGAGATAGATCTCATCGATAAATCAGGACAGTATGGACCAATTCGGGAAGATAGATTCCATTGGTGGATCAGGACGACATGGGACCGTTCGAAAAGATAGATCCCATCAGTAGATCGAGACGGCATGGTCCCGTTCAGGAAGATAGATCCCATCGATAGATCGAGGCGACATGGGCCCGCTTGGGGAGATAGATCTCATCAGTAGATCGGGGTAGTATGGTCCCGTTTGGGGAGATAAATCCCATCAGTAGATCAGAGCAGCATGAGTCTATTCGGGGAGATAGATCCCATTGGTAGTCGGGGCGACATCGACCCGTTCAAGGAGATAGATCCCATCGGTAGATCATGGTGACATGGGTTCGTTCAGTCGATAGAATACCATGAGATAGATAGTCAACAAATTATTCATACAAGACCGAGAGAATGAGGGCGAGAGACTTGCCTAACGAGGGATACCCCCCACTGCCTCCTCCCGATTGTCACATAGTCGAATGAACTCAGGCTGTTGAGTGGAAGTAAAGTAAGGTTTAAAATTTCTACGACTAGACAGTCAGTTATTCCCATCAATGGCGCCAATTTGTTGAAGTCGATTTTGACCTCCACAGATATCTGTTATTCTGACCAGACCATGGAGCCAGTGCCAAGAATGTTTGTCGTATCGGGTGGAAAACCTGTAAAGACTCCACCGGGGCTGGCCCAGCGGGGGGATTTCGATACTCAAGTCATATGAGTGATAAAATAAAGAGTGATAGTAGCTATAGATATCATACCTCTGATCATGTATGGAGTAAAATACGAAAACATATCTTTGATCGTATAGAATCGGCTATAGGCCATATCTCTGATCGTATAAGATAGAGCATGAAGTCCTACCTTCGTCAGTGTATGTAAATGAGTGTGAAACCTCCCTCTGAATGATATATAGAATTGGGTATGGAACCCTCCTCTGACTGATATATAGAATTGTCTATCTCTCTTGTATAAAATCTGAGTCCCCTCTAATGATTGTTTATACTCTGTATTTATAGCCTTTCAAGGAGTATAGAAAATCCTAGTTTTCTTTTGTCTGAAATCTTTTGAAATGGTAAGGATTGTAATTCAAGACTTATGGAAGATTTAGATTTCTTTGAGATGAAGAAAGATTTAAAATTTTAGAAAAATTCATTTTCTTTGTAAGAGTCCATGAGAATTAAAATCTCATAGGAATATAGAAAGATTTGAACTTAGTAGTAATTGTCTTCTTTATCAGATAACTATGAATGATTTTAGAAACTTAATAAATAGGATATCATATCTTTTATTTCATTTTTTTTTTTAAAGGCTATGCTTGTAGTAGGTTAAAAGCCCAACTTCTTTACTTTTTTGAACTTTAAACCTTGGGCCTTTTTGGGTGGACTTTAAACCCAACTTTTTTAATGTATTTGTTTATTATTATTATTATTATTTCAAAAGAGTTTTACCGAGTTTTACCCAACATGACTTCTTATTCCATGAAATATAGAAAAAGCTTATTAAACATGGAGTCTTATTCCTTTAAACATAGGAAAAACTTTCCATAACTTTAAACATCATCTACATTTGAGTTTAAAAATTTTCTCATGATTTTTTTTTTTAATCCATAATGAGAGATGAGATAGAATCTCTCTTTGGGGATAGATTACTCACTTTTAGAAATGGGAATGTCATTCATTTAATGACTTCTTTAGTTTAATTTTTAATTTTTTTATTTTTTCAAAGAAAGATAAAGTTTTATCAATTCACCTAATACAGATCTAAGCAATGATTTGAAACAATAATTAAATAAGAAATAAATAATCACTAATGAAAATCATAAGTTTTGTAACCATACTTTGATACTAAATGTAAGCAATATTTCTTTAAAATATAAATAAAATCTGGATATTTACATAATCATCATACCAAAATTTTGCAAAATATATAATTTTTGCAGGGATATAATTAGAGAGAAAATATATCTTGATTCATGATAAAATCCTAATAATAACGATGAATTAAAAAAAGTCTGTATTTTTCTCTCTTTATTCCTCTTTAATTTTGACAGAATGCTTTTTTCAATAGTGAGAACAGAATTTACATGGGGTTAGAGAGATGAGCAATTTTCTTAGGGTTTTCTTTTTATATGCTCATACTATTAATGTACAGTTAATCAGAAAATTAACTCCCTCTTATATGACCAATACTATTTCGACACGTGAACCATTAAATATCCAACAGAAATTCTTCAATCATTTTTAATTGTTTTTCAATTATTGTTTTTGAATTTCTGCTTTTGTTTTTGCTTTCATATTTATAGTCTTCAGCCTTCGGTTCTTGCTTTTGTTCTTGCACTTTCATCACCCATCTTCATCAGTATCGTTGATTTCTGATTTCGGTCTCCGGTCCTTACCATGGGTATCTACAATTCATTCCATAGCGGCTTCAGAGTCTGCATTCACCATCACTTTCACTTGCCATCACCATTCATTCACTAATCTACCATTGTCTCTACTCTTCTTTCACTACAGCGCAGATGGTTTTTAGTGACAAAGATTAGCGGGGGTCATAAAAAGTTAGACACTATAAGTACTATTTTGTGAGGGTCATTTTGGCGGCCACTAAATATCTGATCAATTATGACGGCCAAAATTATCCGTTGTAAAGGTATGTTTTTAGTTACAACAAAAAATTTTGACCGCTACTAAATCAAATATGAAAATGATGGCCACCACTAAAACTATTTTTAGTGACAAAGTGAAATTTTGACCGCTACTAAATTTTAATTTTTTATTATTTTTTGAATTTACTTTTTTATAATAATCAAAATAAAATAATTTATTATATTGTGATATTATGAGATATATCACCATAAATAATAAACAAAATATATCATTTATTATAAAATATATCATTTATTATTGAAAATTTTGTGGATTTTTTTTTTAAAAAAATTACTAAATTTTTTTATTGTTTAACAGAACTAATTTCAAATTTAAAATAGAGATTCAGATCACTCTGGCAATAATAATAATAATAATAATAATAATAATAATAAACAAGCCAATAACTTCTATTTTCTATTCTTTCTCAAATTTATTATTTAGTGACACTAAATAGGAATTATAAGTTAGTTCATATAATAAATGTTTTAATAACAAGCGGGGCTTTTTTTTATAAAAACAAAAATAAAAAGCTTATAACATTTTAAATAATTGATAAAGATTACATAAAAAATAAGATAAAAAATATAAAATTTAATAAATACAAAAAATAAAAAATAAATAAACCAATAATTATAATTATAATTTTCACTTCAAATATGACTTCTTAATATTTAATTGTTGGTAATAACCGGCTCAACTTAAATTTTAAATTTATTATTTGAAAATAAAATAAAATATTAAATTATAAAAAGTAAATTTTAATACTGAACTAAATGATAATTTAAAAAAAAATAATATAATTTTGAGATTATAATATCACTTGAATTGATTATATTATACAAGTGTTCAATCACATTATGTATATGGAAGAATTTTATATAAAAAATATTAAATTAATTTTGAGAAAGAGGAAATAAATATCAAGTTATAAAATTAATTAAACTTATTAGATGATTGGGAAAGAGAAAGAAGTGATAAAGAAAGGGGAAGAAAGAAGAATTCTGTTATCTCACATTGGAATTGAGTGAGGAGGTAGAAAATAAGGAAAACTATAAATAGTAGAGCAAAGGAGGAAACATGTAAGGGGGTAGGGGCTAGGTGTGGGACCCGTTGTGCAATTGGGAACTAGTTAACTCAGCAAAATTTGTAAAGTTTGATTTTTTTTATTTGATAAATTTTATCATCAAAATTATTAAAATTTATAATAAATTGATTTTAAATGACAAAAAATGACAATTTTTTAGTGACGGTTGTTTTTATTGTCATTAAAAGCTCATATTTAGTAGGGTCAAATTATATTTCTGTTGTTATTAAATTTCATATTTAGTGAGATCAAATTATATTCTCACTAAATGTAACCGTTGTTATAAAATTTGAAGCAACAACCACTAAGAGTCGTAATTAGTGACGGTCATTTTATTGACCGCTACTAATACTTTTGGTGATCAACTTTTTAGTGATGGTTGTTAACCATATGGTCACCATTATAGGGTTTTAATAACAGCCACCAATAGATATATTGGTTGAGTTTTTTAACAAAATATTGTTTTTATTAATTAAAATTATTTAACTGTGATTATTTTTTCGTTCCTTAAATTTTTGATTTTGCATTTTTCTTGGAGCGTGAAATCAAGTTTTTTTTTTTTGTTAATTAATTTTTTAAGATGTTAAACCTTTTAAAAAAAAAAAAATTGTTAGATTTCAAACTCGGTTTCGCGTTGGAGTGCGAAATCCAACAGCAAGACGGCCAAGCGCTGCAAAGGACAGCCGTCTTTGCTCTCCAAAACACATTCAGGCATGCAGGCTCATTTTCGTGACAGCCAAGCGCTGCAAAGGACAGCCGTCTTTGCTGGAGCTCCCACGCACAAAGAGCATTGAGAGGGCATCATTTCAGGAATCATCATCCTCCTAGGAACCGCGAGCCAGCATTTCTTGGAGCTCCAGATTCAGTTCTCCCTGTGAAGCTTCATCTCTTCACGGAACTTGGATATGAATTCCTCTGCTCATCTATACCTCACAGTTGTGGAAGCATAGAGACGGCAGCCCTCCATTTTTCAGCAACAGAGCTACAGCCTGCCGCAGTCTTTGCCTTCTCGTCAACAATCTTGACCTCCATTTTAGGAATTTGCAAATGCTGGACACTCATCACATCAAATGCCTTCTCATCAACAGCCCTACATTTTTCATCAAGTCCCAGCAAAGAAAATTAGGATTTTTGCGAAACCAATTTCACACTTTCAGAACTTGAAACCTTATTTTTTTATTTTTTTAAAAAATTAACCTCTTAAAAAAATTTAATTAATAAAAAAAACTTGATTTCGCAGGTGCGAAATCAATAGTTTGTAAAACAAAAGAAAAAAAACCATCGTTAAATAATTTTAATTAAAAAAATAATATTTTGATAGAAAATCCTATATCGGTGAATTTGGTTCCACTATAAATACTTTGTGTTGTAATAGCGTTTACGGTAAAGTCTTAAGCCAGCCATCATTTTTTTTTTGGTACCGGTTATTATCCGATATTGGGGATTTCATTTGTTATCAGACCAATTATTAGAAAAAGGTTTCCAATAATATTTTTTTCGTACCTAAAAAACTTAAATCCAACTGTTTGATTAAAAAATGAGATATACTCTCCATCTACTAACAAACCATTGATAGCCAGCCTTGACTATTCAATTTTGCCACCATCACTCTCCCTGTTGCTTTCGATACCCAAGTCAGATGCCACCACCATCAATCACCTTGACATCTCCGTTTTCCAATCACCTTGACATCTCCGTTTTCCAATTTTCGATTCTTTGTAGCCTTGGATTCCAGTTTTCCGTTGATTCGCATTTTGACTTCATCTTTGTTCGCATCACCACTCGTGTCCATCTTCATCTCTAATCGCGTGTTCATCATCGCCACCGCCTCTCCTCGATTCCATTGCCTTTGTTTTGATTCATCACCATCGAAGATCATAGTCATCCACTCGATCATCAACAAGAAATCCCTTCTATTTAATTTCTGCTTTACTATTTCAATTTGACATTCGATTTAAGAGTTTTTTTTTTTTTTTGGCATATTAAAGTTTATTTCTCATTCTTTCCACTGACTTTTTTATTTGATATTTGATTTCAGAATTGTTTTCTGTTTTATTTTTAGATTTTGATATTTTTTATTTATTCTGTAGAATTTTAATTTTACAAATATGAATAAAAATAAATATTAATTTTAGATTAATTTGGTATTTTTCTTTTTGATGGGACATGATCCAAATACCAACCAGTGTAGCATTTGGGTACCCAATACTCGAACAAGTATTTATGGTCCCGAAAGATCTAACCCCTTCAAATTATAAAACACATTCACTTAGGTGTCACAACCCGACGAACGGGTACGTTCGGTGAGACCGAACGTACACCCTCTCTATCTGACTGATAGCTATCGGATGCTAAAGAAGCTAAGCGCCTCTATTCCTGATCAGTAATACTCAATTGAATTTCACTCTGATTGAGCTTTTTATTTCTTCACGAAACATATCTCTCGGATAAGGAATGAAACCTTGAAGATCTAATCGATAAGGAAAAAAATCTTCTCGTATAATTCAACTTCTTAAATAATAACAATATCAAATTTTTGACGTTCCAGAATCCCCGGATCACTCTACAAGGAAATTAGGGTTACAATGCCCCCCCGACAGCACGACTCTGAAAGGAACGTTGTATAAAAGCTTTTTAACCAAACACAAGACACACAAAAGGTTATAGAGAGATCCATTCTCATTTCTTCTCAGTCTGTTTATTCTTTCGAAAACCACTCTTTCTGACTTGAGTGTCAGATCCTCCCCCACCGGAGTACCCTTCGATGGTCTTTTGTAGATTTCAAGCCTCCTCGTTGAGCACCTGTTCGACTCACAAGGAGTCAAATCTGTGGAGTCAAAATTCAATTCCAATAGATTGGCACCGTATGTGGGAACTAGGCTAGTCGTTATTCTTTCTCACCAACCTCCTATTACCAAACAAAAATGACTATAGTTAAGAGAAAACGGCCCGCCATCGGGTTCGACGACAATGATTTGATCGGAATTGACCCCAGTCGCAACGATCCCATAGTTGTTACTATCAAAATAGAGTCTCATACGGTGAAAGGGGTTCTCATCGACCAAGATGCGGATTGCGACATCCTTACTTGGGATACTCTCTATCGAATGGACCTCAGCTCTTTACACCTTTAACCCTCAACTAGATCCCTCAAGAGATTATTTGATGAACGTATCTATCCAGAGGGGATCATTCCACTCGCTGTAACTTTAGGAACTCCCTCTAACCATGCAACTGTCAAGGCCACCTTTCACGTGGTAAAACTATTCTCACCGTACAACGTCATCCTCAGTTGACCAAGTCTGGATGAACTGGAGGCCTTACCTAGTACTCTGCATATGAAGATAAAGTTCAAAACGTTGAAAGAGACGTTGTATAAAAGCTTTTGAGGCATCAAGTCAGGTAAGTCCTCTAACCAAACACAGGACACCCAAAAGGTTACAGGGAGATCCGTCCTCATTTCTTTTTAGTCTGTTTATTCTTTCAAAAACTGTTCTTTCTGACTTGAGTGTTGGAGTCTCTCTTACCGAAACACCATTCGGCGGTCTTTTGTAGATTTCAAGTCTTCTCATTGAGCACCCGTTCGAGTCACAAGGAGCCAGATCTGTGGAGTCGAAACCCAATTCCAACAGATTGACACCGTCTGTGGGAACTAGGCTAGTCGTTAGTGTTTCTCACCAACCTCCTATTACCAAAAAAAAAAATGCTACAGGTAAGAAAAAACGGCCCGCCATCGAGTTCGAAAATAATGATTTGATCGGGATTGACTCCAGTCGTAACGATCTCATAATTGTTACTATCAAAATAGAGTCTCATACGGTGAAAAGGGTTCTCGTTGACCAAGACGCGGATTGCAACATCCTTACTTGGAATGCTCTTTATCAAATGGACCTCAGCTCTTTACACCTTTAACCCCAACCGGATCCCTCAAGAGATTATCTGATAAACACATCTATCCAGAGGGGATCATTCCACTTGCTATAATTTTAGGGACTCCTCCTAACCATACCACTATCAAGGCCACATTTTCATGTGGTAAAACTATTCTCACCGTACAACATCATCCTCAGTCGACCAAGTCTGGACGAACTGGAGGCCTTACCTAGCACTCGGCACATGAAGATGAAGTTCAAAATATTGGAAGGGATCGCAATTATTCGCAGCGATCTTAATCTCTACACCTTCTTCGCTGATTGAGATGGGCGAGAGAATTTTCCTATCGACACCCTAGAACTCAGGGGCGACATTGAACTAATGAGCAAGCCAGAACCAGGAGAAAAGGTGATTAAGATTCTTCTAACAGATGATCTCAATCGGATTGTTCGGATTGGGGTTACTCTGTCTACGCCCCTATAAGATACTATTGTTAGCTGCCTACAATGGCACTCCAAGGTTTTTATTTGGTCCTTTGAGAACATGTCTAGTATCGATCCATCTGCCATTTCTCATAAGTTAACAGTAAACTCCAGCTACAAGCCAGTCAAATAAAGAAAAAAGTATTCGCCCTCGAACGCCAACGAGCCATTTAAGAAGAGATTCAAAAGTTACTAATTATTGGGTTCATCCGTAAAGTCAAATATCCCGAATGGCTAGCCAACGTGGTCCTGTGAAAAAGGCCAATGGTAAATGAAGAATATGCGTGGATTTCACAGACCTCAACCAAACATGCCCAAAGAATAGTTACCCTCTCCCGAATATCGACAAGTTGGTGTACAACTCCTCAGGCCACCAACTCTTGAGTTTTATGGACACCTACTCGGGGTATAATCAGATATGAATGGTGCTTGAGGATGAAGAGAAAATGAGTTTCATTACTGAGTTCGGTACATATTGCTACCGAGTCATGCCCTTCAATCTAAAGAATGCGGGGGCGACCTTCCAACGGCTGGTTAACGAAGTCTTCAAAGATCAACTTGGTTGCAACGTAGAAGCATACGTGAATGACATGCTTGTAAAAAACACCAATGCTAAAACTCATGTTGACGATCTTAAGGAAACCTTTCAGACGCTCGAATGCTATAACATCCGATTGAACTCTGCCAAGTGTACTTTTGGTATCTCGTCGGTAAATTCTTGGGTTTTATGATCACCCATCGTGGGATTGAGGCAAACCCTGAAAAAATACAAGCTATTTTGGACATGTTGCTGCCACGAACATTGAAGGAGGTGCAGCGTCTTACCGGTCAAATAGCGGCTCTAAACCGATTCATTTCAAAAGTCAGAGAGAAGTGCAAACCCATTTTTGACGCTCTGAAGAGATCCCAATGGTTCTCATGGATACTTGAGTGCCAAACGGCCTTCGAACAACTCAATGAGTGTCTTATGACTCCTCCGTTACTCTCTCGACTGATTCCTGGTAAGAAACTCTACCTTTATCTTTCTATTTTTGATCAAGTGCTTTGCTCTGTCCTTGTAAGATAGGATTCAACTGTTCAGAAGCCCATCTATTACATCAGTTGGGTACTTAAGGAAGTCGAGGTTAATTATTAACCAATCGAAAAGATAACATATGCATTGGTTATTTTGGCCAGACGACTTCGACCAAACTTCCAAACCCACACCGTTGTGGTACTCACCGATAAACCGTTGAAACAAATCTTTCAGAAAAGAGACACGTCCGGTCGTTTAATCAAATGGAGTGTCGAATTGAGCGAATTTGACATCAAATACCAGCCTCAGCTAGCAATCAAAGGCCAGGCCTTGGCTGACTTCATCCTCGAGTGTACTCTTCCGGTTACGGTTACGTCTAAACCCACCAGAGGTTTTAATGAATGGTTATTACCAGACTGGACCACACATGTCGATGGGTCCTTGAATTCTTCAGGTAGTGGCATCGGGCTCATACTAATGGATCCGGACAACTTTAAAGCAGAATATGCCATCTATTTCAATTTTGGGGCCACCAACAACTAGGTAGGATACGAAATCTTGCTGACAAGACTCCAAATCACAACCAATATAGGAGCTCGAAGTACTCAGGTATTTATTGATAGTCAATTAGTTGTCAAACAGATTGAAGGGGTTTATGAGACAAAAGATTCAACTATGGCTAAATACCTAAGTAAACTATACGAAATGATGGCAAGGCTAGAAAGGGTCAACATCCAACAAATATCTCATTTGGAAAACGCAAGAGTCAATACACTTTCCAAGTTGGCCAGCTTAGATTCTATCGCTTCTAGTTGAAAGTTTATATTGAAAGTTTTTCGTACCCCAGTATCGACGAACCCAAAAAGGTCTTGGCAGCGGACTAACCTCTTAATTGGAAAGACCCGATCAAAGCATACTTAAGAGACAACTGATTTCCTAACTTACCACTAAAAGTAGTTAAGATAAAGTGAAAGGCCGCTCACTACACGATCATCGATGAAAGGTTATGCCGAAAGTCTTTCACTCATCCCTACTTGAGATGTCTAACCCCAGAAGAGGGGAGCTATGTTCTGCGGGAGATCCACGAAGGGATATGCAGTAGCCACCTGGGGGCTTGCAACCTGATACACAAACCTTTACGGCAAGGGCACTACTGTCTGACCATAAAGAGCAATTCAAATAACTACGTCAAAAAATGTGACAAGTGCCAACGATTCTCCTCTGTTCCTTAAATGCCTTCCACTGAGCTTAGCCCTCTCATAGGACCATGGCCTTTTTCCCAATGGAGAATGGACATTCTTAGACCATTTCCACCGGCCTGACATATGGAAGCGAAGCTATTATACCAGTGGAGATCGGGATCCACTCCCTCCGGATAACCCAGTATGATTCCGAAAAGAACAAATCAACCTTACGTGAACACCTAGACCTGCTCCTTGAACTATGGGAGTCCACATCCACCCGAATGGCTGCGTATCAGCAACAGATAGTACGGTACTATGATCAACGAGTCAGAAGCTGAATGTTCAATCCAGGTGATCTGGTACTGAGGAAAGTGAAAGCTACCGGTCAACTCTAACCTGGGGACAAACTTGCCTCCAATTGGGAAGGTTCTTATCAGATACGCTCTATGGTTTGTTCGGGAGTCTATCGCCTCAACAATCCAGACGGATCGGTTATATCCAGAGCTTGGAATATAGAGAACCTGCGAATCTACTATCAGTGAACCACATCATTTCCCTTTCGGTAAAGATATCTCCTATCGAGTAAGTCTCTCATGATTCTCCTTTCGACAGTTCTATCTATTCAAGTCTTAACATTTCCTCCTCAGCTAGTGATTGCCTATCGAAGGGATCTATCTCCCTAAAGGATCTCAGTCGTCCCATCCTATCGAAGGGACCTATCTCCCCGAAGGGTCTCAATCGTCCCGTCCTATCGAGGGATCAATCTTTTTAAAGGGTCTCAATCACTCCGACCTATCGAAGGGATCCATCTTCCCGAACGGGTCTTAGTTACCCTGTCCTATCGGAAGCACCTACACCCCTGAAAGGCCTTGGTCACCCCATCATAGTGAGAGGATCTAATCTCTTGGGTGAACTTCGGTCAAAAGAGCCTGTGCCATCAATTAAGTTCGTATTAGTAAACAGACGGAACATACTCCTAGCAGTCTGAAAAATGTGAATACAACATCCAGTATCATTCGTATAAGCAGGTCAATCATATAAGCACTTCGACATATGAAAACAATTCCACCAGATACTAAAATGACAGGTAAGTGGAATAAGTCTTTTTTATTATGACAAATGCATATTCGATTATATAAACAATTACACTTTACAAGTCTCTTAGTCGGACCGATAACTTTAATGTATGGCTACATCGTCCCTATTGATTCAACAACACTGAAGAATACAAAAACAGTAAAAAAAGGAACAACGAAAAACAAACAACAACCCCAAGCACTGAAGACTACAAAAGCCGCAAGTGAAACTTACATGCAACAATCTGTAGCCCTACTGATATAATAGGACTGTCGAAAGAGGAGACAAACCAATCAGGAAGGGAGTTAAAGGATGCATCAGAATATCATCATACTTTCTTCCATCACCTAACTCCCTACACGCAACCCACACGCCTTGCCACCCGACTCAGAAGGAGACTCATTTCTTAAATCTGAGTCAGGGGCCCCAACGGGAATCTTGATGAAGCCCATCACGACATTCGGATAGCAAATGACATGATGAGCACTCATACTAATAGTCCACACTCTTGACGAGATCTCATCCCAATAGAAATAACTCATGCAACAACACTCAGTCAAGTCAGAACGTCTTTTCAAAAACCTCTCATGGAAGACAAATCTCACAAGAAAAAAGCCCTCAAGTGTAGGAAAAAATTTGTTGAAACACCACAAAGTCTCACAATCCCTATTTATTAGCAAAAAAAGAGCTCTTCAAAATCTTAGGACAGTTAAAACACCTCTCCAAAAAGCGTACACATTAAGAGAGGGAGTACATACTGCCTTGCCTTTTTGCACCATATTAATTTTGGATTGAACCAAGGGGAAGGTGGAACATATTTATGCCAAAAGTGAATGAAACGATTGAGTTAAAAGAGGGATTCATATCCTTTCCACTTTAATTTCGTATCAGTCATAGGCAATTTGGATGACCTCAGGAGTCACATGTCGTTAGCTTTCGTGCTTTTCTGACTTCTCGAAAAGCGAACTTTAGTATGGTGCCTCTTTTATGAATTGACACCATGAGTCGGAGACAAATGATGGGACATGATCCAAACATCAACCGGTGCGGCATCCGGGTACTCGATACCCGACCAAGTATTTATGGTCCCGAAAGACCTAGCCCCTTCAAATTATAAAACACATTGACTTAGGTGGCACAACCGACGAACGGGTACGTTCGATGAGACCGAACGTACACCCTCTCTATCTGATCGATAGCTATCGGATACTAAAGTAACCGAGCGCCTCTATTCCTGATCGGTAATACTCAATTGAATCTCACCCTGATTAACCTTCTTATTTCTTTACGAAACGTATCTCCCGGATAAGGAATGAGATCTTGAAGATCTAATCGATAAGGGAAAAAATTTTCTCATATAGTTTAACTTCCTAAATGATAATAACATCAAATTTTTTACGTTTCAGAATCCCCAAACCACTCCATAAGGAAACTAGGCTTACAATGCCCCGCTACGGCACGACTCTGAGAGAGATGCTATATAAAAACTTTTGAGGTATCAAGTCAGGTAAGTCCTCTAATCAAACACAGGACACACAAAGGTCACAGGGAGATCTATCTTCCCTTTTTCTCTGTCTGTTTATCTTTTCGAAAACCGTTCCTTCTGACTTGAGCGTTGGAATCTCCCCTGTCGGATCACCCTCCGATGATCTTTTGTAGGTTTCAAACCTCCTCATTGAATACTCGTTCGAGTTGTAAGGAGCTGGATCTGTAGAGTTGAAACTCATCTCCAATACTTTTAAATTTAGGATCTTAGTAATTCTTAATTTTAGGCGTAATTGTGAGGACCTTGCATTCATTTAGATTTTAATTCATTGATTGTTTATTTATTTGAATTTTTATATATTTAGGTTTATAATTTAATTTAAAATCTCATTGAATAATTTGACACCCACTTAGTTAATTAAGAATAATTTGAATTTAATCTGTTAAATTTGACTATTAATGGGATTGATAACATTACTCATCTAAAATTCCATATCAAGTGCAATACCCACGATCGACTCCTTGTAATCCCTCTCAAATTCCAATATTCAACTTTAATTTGCATATCGTTATCGACAAGGTAAAAACCCTAATTTTTTTTGTTCAATTTTAACTTGGGTACCTATAAAATGCTAGGTTTTCACCAAGAAACTTTGATTAATCGATTGATTTTGTTTACCCTTGATATCAATATTGTGCTAAATGCTATTTCATTGAACAAAATTAAACGGCGAAAGCAAACGGAGCAAAAGAACTTACGTCTGATTTGGTGATAAAAAAAATACAAAATACATAAAAATTTTGCGTTTTAAAATCCATTTTAAAATAGCGTCTTGACAAATAATAAGCCTATCCTCTCTTTGGTGGAATGAGGTGAGCTATGTATTTGGGGTTATTGATTTTGTTAAAAATGATGATTCCATTCCATTTAAGAAAGAAGGAATGAATGTTCAATGGAATTGAGTATCAAAATTTGAGGATACAACTATGCTCTTCGGTGTAATGCTCTTAAAAGTGGACAAGCAATCTCAGATCAATTGATTGACGTTTAGGCACCTTACAATGTTTAACTATTTAAGAGGAGAGAAGGTGGAAGGTAGGAATGGTGGTCTATTTTCGGGTAGTAATTCACCTTGTGTATCAGGAGTCCCAGCCTTATTATTATGAGGCTTTGGAGAGGAATAAAGCTAGTGATGGATAAACAAATTGCACTTCTTCTTCTTTCTTCTTCGTGTGCTCATACCATATGGATCTACTCATTAGAGTTGGTTCGCTTACCAAAAAAGACGTTGAAACTCTTGAATCATATGCGCATTTGATTTGCCATTCCAAAAAAAATGATGGAGGTGGATTTTGACTCCTCAGATACCAGCTCCTTGTTGATTCGAACGGTTGCCGTCGATGGTGGATACTCTTACAAAAACCGTCAGAGGGTGCTCCGACAGGGAGACTCCGACGCTCAAATTAGTAAAAAACGGTTTTCGTTTGAAAGAAACAGACTCAGAGTAGAGGGAAAGCAGTTCCCTATATTTTGTGTGCCCCCTGTGTTAGGCTTAGAGAGCATACCTGATGTCAAGAGTTTTGAGATCTTTTATACCTGTGAGAGTTGTGCACCACTGAGAGACTTCTACCCTTCTTTCCTTATCGAATTGATCCGTGAATTTCGGAAGTCAATATTACAAATTGTTTACGATCCTTTTATATCGGGAAGCCTCCTTCTTCTGATGGGATGCTTTCCTTATCTGAAAGATCTTGGAATTGCTGTTACGAAATAAAAAGCTAAAATTAAGGGAAATCTGACTTTCTTTTTTTAATCAATTGGGGCGTTGTCCCTCGTTCGGTTACTTGACCGATAAAGGGTCTTTCAAGACTCGCCCGGTTAGAGGGCTGACATTTGCTTAGTTGGAAGGGGAGACTGTCTCTGATCGGTTAACGAGACAACTGAGGCCTTATCATTCTATAGACCCGGGTGACTAAGGTCTTTTAGTAGAACGATCGGGGTGATTATGACCCTTCGGTAGATTGTTATTGCGGATGTTAGATACTGATTAGCATGCCTCCTTTTCATGGGCCTTTTAGGAATACGTCCCATCATTTACTCCCGACTTATGGCATTTTTGGAAAAGAAAAGCCATAAGTGAAGCGTGTTTCGTATGTTATGAATATATAGGGACACTTGGTCCATTCTGATTCGCCCGCCTTGTACGTTAGGAATGCGATCTTGTCTCTTCACATACGATCTTCTTCATAGGGAACTGAAGGCAATTCACTCTCGGCATTTATGACTTGCTTTCGTGCTTATCTGTTTCATCTTCTTCGAATTGATTGGGGCTTCTGCTTCCTACGGCTATAAATAGCCATGACGCGTATTCACTTCCTTTCACAAAGAACCAACATTCTTCCTTCTTAGTTGCTTGGTGGAGAATGATTCTTCCTGAGGGTCGGTTTTTGAGTTATCATAGCATGCGATGTTTCTTGGTTGGGATGACTCCTACTGGAATGAGATCTCATTAAAGAAGATGACTACTGGAATGGGATCTTATTATGTTGACCGCTCACTGGTCAGCGTAATTTGATTCCTTGCCACCGAGGGGCTGTATCTTGTATCATCTCGCATGATCTTCCCCGGTCAGTCCTCACCCTCTGAACGCGGTGGAGGGTGTTTCTCACACCGTCTTTGGATGGGTAAGTCGAGTCTGGGCTGCGTTGGGGATGGCAGAACCCGGGCTCGTCTTATCTTATCCCTTGCGCTACATTTTTGTACCCTTTAGTGTGGGGATTATATTCTTTCTCTTCAGGTGAATCGGTAGCCTGATAAGGTGGACCTTTATGTATATTCCCCTTGGCGTAATTAGTTGGATCTTATGACTTGTTCATGTATCTCGATGTATTTCTTTACATGAAAACAAATAAGAGAATTGCTTTTCACTTATCTGAATCATATTTTTGTTTCTTTTTGATTTTTTGCGTTGCAAGGCAATTTCCTTCAGTTTTTGTCAAAGTATTATCGGTAGAGGCTGGGCGACTGAGGCCCTCCTAGCGATAAGAAAATTTTAAGTTGTGCGCCGCATCCACTCGTCCGGGGAGTTGCATCCCCTATTAACGACGCGTACGATCGGTAGAGGCTGGGCGACTGAGACCCTCCAAGCGATAGGAAAATTTTAAGTTGTGGGTCGCGTCCATCCTTCCGGGAAGTTACATCCCTTATTGACGACGCGTACGATCAATAGAGGCTGGGCGACCGAGACCCTCCTAGTGATAGGAAAATTTTAAGTTGTGAGCCGCGTCCACCCATCCGGGGAGTTACATCCCCTATTGACGACGCGTTCGATCGGTAGAGGCTGGGCGACTGAGGCCCTCCTAGCGATAGGAAAATTTTAAGTTGTGGGTCACGTCCACCTGTCCGGGGAGTTAAATCCCCTATTGACGATATGTATGATTGGTAGAGACTGGACGACTGAGACTCTCCGACTGGAGATCTTGAGTCGTGCTTAAGAAAGACCTCCCGGCTATCGGATAGCGCTGAGCCTCATTGATAGTATATGCGCAAGTTTTCTGAGTTCCAAGTCCTAGGTATCGTCGATCCGTCTAAATTGTCGAGTCGGTACGTTCCTGGTCGGACTATGGAATGTACTCGATACGATCCTTCCCAATTAGGGGCGAGCTTATCCCCGGGCTGCTGTTGGCCGGTTGCTTCCACTTTCCGTAGCACCAATTCTCCGGGTTTAAACGCTAGGCTTCAAACCTTTCTGTTATGATACTGGGTCATTTGTTGTTGATAGATCGCCATCCGCGCTAATGCAGATTCCTGTAATTCTGGGAGTAGATCTAACCTTTCTCGTAGGGTACGTTCGTTTTGCTCAGCATCATAGTGAGCTACTCGGAGCGAGTGAATGCCTATCTCCACGGGTATGACTGCTTCACTTTCGTAAGTCAGACTGAAGGGTGTTTCTCTTGTTACCCTTCGAGGGGTAGTACGATACGACCAGAGGATACCATAAAGTTCTTCGACCCATTGTCCCTTGGCATCATCCAGCATTGTCTTTAGTCTCTATAGAATCGTTCGGTTGGTTGTTTCGGCCAATCCGTTAGTTTGCGGGTGAGCGACTGATGATAACCTATGTTCCATCTCCAACTTCTCGCAAAACTCTCGAAAACACTGATTGTAGAATTGTTTTCCGTTATCTGTGATAAGGACATGTGGTATACCAAACCAGGTGATAATATGAGTCCATACGAAGGATTGGACTTTAGCAGCCGTGATTTGAGCTAAAGACTCGGCTTCCACCTACTTCGTAAAGTAATCGATCGCCACAACCAAGAATTTTTGCTGTCCTGTGGTTGGAGGAAATGGTCCAAGAATGTCCATGCCCCACTGAGCAAACGGCTAATGGCTGGATATTGGATTAAGCTCGGTGGAGGGTAAGCGAGGAACCGACGAAAAACGCTAACATCTGTCGCACCTTTTGACGTAGTCGTCGGAATCGACCCTCATGGTTGGCCCCTATCGAAGGGCTTTATAGATTAGGTTTCGGGCACCCAGGTGATTGCTGCAGACTCCTTTGTAAATTTCCCGAAGGACGTAATTCCCTTCTTCGGGGGTCAGGCATAACAGATACGGGTGAGTGAATGACTTATGGTAGAGAACCCCATTGATTATGGCGTAGTGCGCTGCCTTTCGTTTCAGTTTTATTGCTTCCCCTGGGGATTCGGGCAGACGATCATGTCTCAGATAATCTTCTATAGGGTCCTTCCAACTAGGCGGCTGATCGACTGGGAGGATCTCCTTAGGCTCGTCAATGCTGGGATATGATAGGCTTTCAATATACACTGTTCGGCTGGAAGTGAGTGAATCGGAACTAACCAACTTCGACAGGGTATCCGTTCGCATATTCTCCGAATGAGGGATCTGTTGAATATCACTTTGTCTAACCGATCTATCGTCTTGCGCAACTTACTTAGATGTTTCACGACCAACTGACTATCCATAAACACCCTGACATTTCGTGCTCCCATACTAATGGCGATCCAGAGGCCCGTTAATAGAGCTTCATACTCGGCTTGGTTGTTTGTGGCTTGAAAATCAAAACGGATGGCGTACTCTGCTTTAAAATTGTTTGGTCCTACCAATATGAGTCCAGCGCCACTTCCTGAAGAGTTTGACGATCTGTCCACATGGATAGTCCATTCGGGGTCTGTCCATTCTTCTTGATGGCTAGGAAGTTACTCTTCAGACACTGTGGGTAGAGTGCATTCAAGGATAAAATCTGCCAGTGCTTGGCCCTTTATAGCGGGTCGTGGTCGGTATTGGATATCAAATTCGCCTAGCTCTACACTCCACTTGATGAGTCGTCCTGACGTATCCCTCTTCTTGAGGATTTGCTTCAGCGGCTGATCGGTGAGTACCACAATAGTATGGGCCTGAAAATATGGTCGAAGACACCTTGCTGAGATGACCAAAGCATAAGCTATCCTCTCGATCGGCCGGTAATTAATTTCAGAATCTTTCAGTATCCTGCTGATGTAGTAGACTGGCTTCTGGGCGGCGAACTCCTGTCTCACCATTACGGAACAGAGTGCTCGCTCGGAAACAGCCAAATGCGGGTAAAGTTCCTCCCCGAGAATAGGCCGTGAGAGTAGTGGGGGTTACATCAGATATTCTTTCAGTCATTTAAAAACTACTTGGCATTCGAGCGTCCATTTGAACTGTCAAGACTTCTTCAACGCGTCGAATATGGGCTTATACTTTTCGCCAACTCTAGACATGAATCGGTTTAAAGTCGCTATTCGACCAGTCAGACGTTGTACTTCTTTGAGTGTCTGGGGGGAGTCATATCTATTATGGCTTGTATCTTTTCGGGATTGGCCTCTATCCCTCGATCGGTGATCATGAAACCCAGGAACTTCCCGGAAGCGATTCCGAAATGTGTATTTTACCGGATTTAACCGCATATTGTACCGTTCTAAAGTTTGGAAGGTTTCTTCAAGATCTGCTACGTGAGCTTCTACTGTAACACTCTTTACGAGTATGTCGTCAACATAAGTTTCGATGTTCCTGCCCAATTGATCTTTGAAAACCGCATTGATCAATCGTTAGAAAGTTGCCCCGGCGTTCTTCAAGCCGAAAGGCATGACCCAATAGCCATACGTACCAAACTCAGTGATGAAGCTGGTTTTTTCTTCGTCTTCTGGTACCATTCTGATCTGGTTATAGCCGGAGTAGGCGTCCATGAAACTCAAAAGTTGGTGTCCCGAGGAATTGTCCACAAGCTTCTTAATGTTGGGGAGTGGATAACTATCTTTTGGGCACGTTTTGTTGAGGTCTGTGAAGTCTACACACATCCTCCACTTGCCGTTAGCATTTTTCACCAGGACTACGTTAGCCAGCCATTCGAGATACTTGACCTCGCAGATAAACCCTGCTGCCAACAACCTCTGAACCTCTTCCTGGATGGCGCATTGGCGTTCAAGGGTGAATACCCTCTTCTTCTATTTAATCGGTTTGAAATCGGGATTAACAATCAATTTATGGGATATGACTGACGAATCTATGCCAGGCATGTCTTCTGGAGTCCATGCGAAGACTTTCGAGTGTCGTTGCAGACAGGCGACTAAGGCCTCTCGTAGGGGAGGTGATAGGTTGGCTCCTATTTTGACCGTTTGACGGGGGTCGTTTATTAGAAGGACATCGGTCGTTTCTTCGCCTGGCTTAGACTTGACTCTCGACTCAGTATCCTCTCTGGGTTCCAGGGCGTCAGTTGGGAAAACTTCTTGAACGTCCTATGTCGCGAAGAGGATATAGGGATCGGGGTCGCTTCTGATGGTTGTTACCCCCAACGGTGTTCTGAACTTTACTTTCATATGTCTCGTGCTCGGTAGCGCCTCTAGATTGTCTAGGTTGAGTCTGCCGAGTATGACGTTATAGGGGAGTAAAGCTTTACTACATGAAAGAGGACGGGAGCGGTTGCGTGATTAGGGGGTCTCCCTAGAGTCACAGGAAGATAAATGAAACACTCAGGATAAGTGGGCTTGTCCAAAAGTCCTTGGAGGGATCCGGTGGATGGCAACAGCCGAGATGGATTGAAACCCATTCTACAGAAGGCATCCCAGGTTAGGAGGTCGCAGTCAGACCCCTGATCGTCAAGGACCCTTTTCACAATATAGGAGTCTATTTGAGGGTGATGACTTTGGGGTCATCTTAGAGAGGATCTGGCCCGGCTGGAAGGTTGTCATCGTCAAAACCTATGACTTGCATTCTTCTTTTGGCGGGTGCTGTGTCGGAGATAATTGCCATAAGATTTCAGAAAATCAATCTGTTTCTCATGGATGGCGCCAATCTGATGGAGGTGGGTTTTGGCTCCTTAGATACCAACTCCTTGTTGACTCGAACGGTTGCCGTTGATGGTGGATACTCCTGCGATGTTTCGACGGGGAGACTTTGATGCTCAAGTCAGTAAAGAGCGGTTTTCGTTTGAAAGAAATAGACTGAGAGTATAGGGAAAGCAGTTCCCTGTATTTTATGTGCCCCATCTGTTAGACTTAGAGAGCGTACCTGATGTCAAGAGTTTTGAGATCTTTTATACCTGTGATAGTTGTGCGTCGCTGAGAGACTTCCACCATTCTTTTCTTATCAAACTGATCCGTGAATCTCAGAAGTCAATATTACAAATTGATTACGATCCTTTTATATCGGGAAGCCCCTTTCCTCGGATGAGATGCTTTCCTTATCTAAAAGATCTCGAAATTGCTGTTACGAAATAAGAAATTGAAATTAAGGGAAATCTGACCTTCCTTTTTTAATCGATGGGGGCGTTGTCCATCGTTCGGTTGCTTTACTGATAAAGGGTCTTTCGAGACTCGCCCGATTAGAGGACTGACATTTGCTTAATTGGAAGGGGAGACTGTCTCTGATCGGTTAACGAGGCAACTGAGACCTTATCATTCGGTAGATCCCGGTGACTAAGGCCTTTCAGTAGAACGATCGGGACGACTATGACTTTTTGGTAGATTGTTATTGTGGATATTAGATACTGATCGGCAGGTCTTCTTTTCATGGACCTTTTAAGAATCAACTATTTTGGACTGAGTTATAGAATACGTCACATTAAAAAACTTGATAATAAATTGATCCAAATTGTCAAAATAAAAATCTATAATAAAAATTTAGATACGGAATGGTTAGAGATTAAAAAAAAAAAAAATACCATTTGGGATCTACTCTCTCTCTCTATTATCCTTGCTTCCCAACCCCCTGAAACTAAAAGCCTAAAACACGTCGGACAGTACGTGCATTGAAGGTGGAAGAAAGAACCAAAATTTGGACAATAATTGATGATTTGGACAGTTACTGAGGATGGGTAGGATTTGATGGCAGATAATAAATGGACCCCCTCAATTTCCATTGGAATAATTTTGAATGCAACCTCGCTTTGTATTTATCTTGTTTTGACAATTACTTTTATTATATCAAAAATTTTTTATTTTATATACAAATATAAATTTTATAATTTTTGAAATTTTCATATTTCTATATACAATTTTTTTTTTTAATTTTTAAATGATATAATAGTTAAAATAACACAAAAATCATGTCTGCATAGTGGGAGAAGATGAAGTGCAACGCGAATAAATATCGGTCATTACCCACGGTTAGATCTTTTTTTTTTTTTTTTATGAAGTCATTTTATATCGTGTGTTACGAGAAGCATTATATTAATTTCAATTAAGGTAAAAAAGAAATTTGAAAGTTACAAATAATAGAGGAATGAAAATTTTTTGCTTAAATATTTCTTGAAATTATGTGATTAATAAAAAAAATAATCATTAAATGAAATTAAAAAAAAAATAACCTCGAGAACATATTTCATTTGTGTACTTATATATATTCATGAAAAATATTACGGTACATCACATGTGACCATATATTAGGAATCAACCCACTCAATTGCAATTGCTAACATGTGATATCAAATCTATGCTCATTTGAAATTTGGTATCATAGTGTTACTATATTGGTACAAAAGGACAAAGCAAAGGTGTTAAAACGATAAAAATCTTTAATGTATTGACACATTATCTCATGTTTTTATCAATATTAAAGGTTTTACGGCCTATATAATTTCGTAAACATAGTAAAAATTGATCTCTTTCCTGTTGTTATTTCTCTTCTCTATGACTTTTTATTTTGCTCTCATTAATTATTTTTCTCTATAATTTTATTAAATAAAAAGACAAATAAAAAAAGAAGAGAGAAATTAGGATTGAGAAAAGATAGAAAATTAATTATTATTTTTTTAGTTTATCTTAAACATCATTTGATATCTAAAATTTTATTTTGATTAATTCAGTAATTTCTTTGGAAAGATGAATCTTTCAACGAAAAATATTCTATATACATAAGAAGTCTAATATTTCTAACAGGATTCGAATTTCAAATATATTTAATAATATTTAATTACGTTTAATTGAATCAATCGAGGAAATAGAGGAGAGAAAAAGACGATAACGAAGTACAAATGGGGTCAATTTAGTGACGTGGTGTTCTCTTATTGGATATTTATTCAATGAATTGAAAGCATTTCCCAAACTTAGAATTGCAGAGCAAGGAACACTCCACGAGCGTACTTAGAGGGGAGGGCTAAGTACCGCCTACTGCTACAGTGTCGCACACTCTGTCACTCCCCCAACTCACTCCCATTTCTCTATTTGGTTTTGTCCGTTATAGAGAGAGAGAGAGGGGGGGAGGGATGGAGGGAGAGAGAGAGATGTGAGGGTCTATGAAGCAATGTTGGGGAGTTGAATTTGGAAGGAAGGAATAGCTTCTGAAAGGTATCCGAAATGGAATACGAAAGAATAGAAAGGCCTCTACAGGTTTGTTAATGGGGTTTTTTTTTGTTCATTCTGTTCGGGAATGACATTTGAATTCGTCCACTCTTTCGATCTGTCAATTTCGACTTTACAGAGCCCTAATTGATGGAATTGTTTTGCAGGGAGGAGGATTTTCGCCGGGCAAGTTGAGGAATTTGCTGATGGGAGTGGAGAAGAGGAGGAAGGAAGAGGAGGAGCTCGAACTCGATTCCACCTTCTCTTTGAGATCTTCAGTTTCTCACTTCAATGATAGAGGTGTTACAGGTACACCTCTCCCTCTTTCTCTCCCCCCTATAAAAGTAAAAAAAAAAAATGTCGCTCTAATTTGGTGGGGAGAGTGATGCGTTAGTGACACAGGTAATGTTAATTGTATCCAGGAAATAGCTGCTTGGAGAATTGCAAAGATGTGGATGTTGTTAGTGTACTTCCTGAATGCTCAACTGCCATGGCTGGTTGTGGTGATTTTGGACTAAAAGATCCGTCATTAGATAGTTCCATAATTAGGTTTCCTGAGGATTGTGAGGGAGATTATGATGGTGGGCAGGTACTCTCATCACAATTTGAGTTTCAAAAAGCAGAAAGAGCTCCACACAGAGTGCCTCTTGCCCCGTTTTCCAAGCCTGCCGCCCCTTCAAAATGGGACGATGCCCAGAAGTGGATAGCAAGTCCTCCTGCAAACCGGCCTAAGGCCGGACCAACTCATGGGACTGGATTGCGAAAGGCTTCTCATCTTTGGAACCGGCAACCCTCTACAAAGGTCGTTCTTGAAGTTCCAGATCAGAAATCAGTTGCTTTCGACGAACCAGATACAAAGAGGATAGATCCGAGCCAATTTAAGAAAGATGGCGCAGGACAGAAGTTAGTTAGCTGGGTGCCAGATTCATGTCCCGTCTCTGAATCATATGGCAGGCCTGTACTTATGATTGAGAATACTATTGGAGAGTCAGCAGGTGAGTCTCCTATCTATTTATGTTGGATGTTTTAGTGACTCGTTCACGGCGGAAACATATACAATAATTTTTAGAAAAATAATAATGGATCGGGTATAGAATAATTACCTAATTGTGTAGAGTTTCCAAAATCGACTGTACGTCCCTCGATCGGATCTCGCGGTCGGGATGGTGATCACGATATTAATCGAATCACCACCGTAATATTACGATACCGTAATATTACGATACCGCAATTCTCAGTCCGACGATCGTTACGACGAAAAAAATTCCTTATTCGAAATTTTTCAAGCCCTCAATTTTTTTTTCAAGTCATTCTCTCATGACATTTTTAGATCTCACAGAATTGTCAACCAGATGGAGATGTTAGTCCCCTCATATGAATGTAATTTTACGTAATTTTATGGGTAAGTGGAAGTTACCCCACTAACCCTACTTAATTGTCTAAAATGCCCCTCGTGGGTATCTTAAACCAATATCTCCCACTTGTACACGAGGACATTATATGTCCGTTACAAGATCACAACTCATGCAATCTTTCTCGTCACCTTACTGGACTTTCATATAGGATTGGGTGTCTGCGACCTGCGAGTACACCTGCAAGCAAAGACCCCTCGATGCACCTGTTAGGATGATTGAGAAGTCATCGTTAGTATAAAAAAGAACTCGCTGCATCTTAGATCCAAGATTAATTACATCCATCGAGTTATTTTCCTCATCGAAAGTAATCCCCAATAAACGTTCGACTGTGTATCCACTATTATGCTTACATCCCAATATGGATAGGCATAATAGGCATGCTGGTGATTATAACACAATGATGTAATGTCAATTGGTCTTTCTTTTCCCAAACTCGAATATATTAGCCTCAATTCAGTTGCTTTTCTAAACCTGTCTCTCAAACCTCAATTTATCTGCCTGGCCATTGGTAAACAGATTAAAGTAGCAACATTGAGTTAAGACTTTTAGAAACAGCCAAAAGTAATAAGGGTATAAGAGATCCCACCCAATGGATCTTGGATCTCACACAGTGGGAACGTGGATTAAAATCATATCAATATCTCAAATAATGCTCTCACTATCCTTGATCGACATATCACAGCGGTATGAAACGCGTGCCACAGTGTTATTCCTCAATCTCTCAAATGACATATGTCAGATTTCTCTAGCACTGTGCATGTATGATACTCAGTCTACACATAAGACTTTACCTAGATATCTCAGAGGGAGTATCTCAGAGATAATATCACTAGTTGTAGGTGATATCTGAGATCTCAAATCTGGTTATTTACAGGCAACATGGATGTGGGTACGTCAATGCCGGTCATATCGCATATGACCTCATCCTGAATACATATCAGAGCGACTTATGTTCTAGTAGGGTCACTCTCAAAGCCTTTTACAACTAGAAACCGTTTCATCTCCGCTCACTCAGAGTTAGAGGTGGTTACTCGTGTGAGAGAGTCGACCACGCCTGCCTGACATATCATTTATCACAACATATCATAAAATATATGACAATAAAATAGTGCATTAAATAAACTCGTGATTCAATCATGCACACATGTCATATATATACAACACAATAAGCATCAGTACAAGGTGAGAAATGTCAATATACATGCAAACCCAATGATTTCTATATTTCATACAGGAATATCTCATAATGGGTTTATTGAAGGGATCAGCTAACACGTTGTATAGTAGTGTACTTAATTTGTCACATCACCTTTCTTGGTGATGTCTCTCATAACGTGGTATTAGGTATCAATATATTTGGACTTAATTATACTTAGGGTTTCAGGTGTGGTCAAGGACGGCCTGATTTTCTCAATAAATCATCACTGGTCTCTCACTGTCTGCCTTAATCCTTAAGTCATCCGAAAATGTTCGGAGCCAAACACTCTTCTGAACTGTCGCTGAGCGTACCACAAACTTAGCCTCTATCGTAGATAGAGATATATAGGTTTGCTTCTTACTATTCCAAGACAGCAAAACCTGATATCGATTTGCATACATTCAGATCACCAATCCAGTTGGTATCTGAATACCCAACAAGATGCAAATCACCTCCTCCGTAACACAAGGAGAGGTCCGCAGTTCTCTCGAGATATCTCGGAATCCTTTCACTGCTCTCCAGTGATCCTTTTTAGGATTCGATCGATACCTAATTACTATACTGACTGCAAAGCAAACGTTTGATCGTGTACGCGACACTGCGTACATGAGAGTAATTAATGCACTGGTACAAGGGACTTTACTCATTTCCCTTGCCATTTCCTGAGTCTTAAGGCATATGTCAAGAATTAGGGTTTAACCTTTTAGCGATAAGAGTATCTTTTAGGGTCGTAGTCGATCTTCTCGAATCACTCGAGAATTCTCTTGATGTTAGGCTTTTGTGAAAAAGTCAATACCTATTTCGAGCGATCCCTCCGGATCTTAACTTCGAGAAAGAATTGAGTCTCACTCATATCCTTCATATCAAGACTCGACAATATCCACGTCACTGTGGTCATCAGATACTCTCTGTTGTTCTCAGTCAACAGAATGTCATTCACATAAAGACATGATCACAAAAGAATCAAAAAAACGTAAAAGGTATGCGCGATGATCCTCCTCGATCATCACGAAATGTGAGATATCACCCCTCGTGATATTTCAAGCGCCACTGCCTGGATTGATGATTAAGGTTGCATGTCGACTTCCGAAATCAACAGATCTTATCATCCTGATCTACAGGAATAAAATCAGACAGCTGTTCCTTGTAGATCTTCTCATCCAAAACTCCTATTTAAGAGAACAGTTTCAACGTTTATCTGGTCTCACTCCAGATCCATATCATGTCCACGATAATCACTAAAAGTAAATGGATCGAGATAATCTCGTCCTCAGTCTGAGTAACCCCTCGTTATTAGACGGGTCTTATACCTCTACACCGATCCGTCAGCCTTTTTCTTGATGTTGAGAACCCATATGTTCTCAACGGCCCTACTACCCTCAGGCAAATCAACTAGATCTCAGATCCCGTTGATTCTCATTAACTCCTCTCATCCATGACCATAGTAGTTAAAAGCGAAAAGCACAAAAAAGCGACAGACCTTCCTGGGGTTTAAGCGCAAAGCGAAGTGCGAGTTTTTTCATGTAAAGCGCACTTAAGATATAAAATTAAAATATATATTTGAATATACAATAATAGCGCATGAAATATGTTATAATACTAGAATATCAATATATATAAGAGTTAAAACTTTTAATGACAAGAAATACACTAAAGACTGGAAAACTTAGCACAAATAAGTTCATTAACAAGCTCATTTTCTGCATGAAACTCAAAACAACAGATAGAGGATAAATTTTAAGAAAGGAAGAAAAAACAATAAAAGATCATGAAGCTCCTAGTTAGTCATCATCTTCGTCTTCCTCCAAATCCTAGTTAGTCCACTAGTCATTGCAGCAAACACTTTTAATAAACCCAATAAACACTTTCAAATATGGGCAGAGTAAAAAAAAATAACACAAACAAAAGAAATGGACAGAATAGGGGGAAATTGCAGAACACAGGGGGAAGATCAAAGGAAAAAAAGAATTACAGTACAACAATTGAAAAGAAAAAGAAAAGAAAAAAGGCCTGAAGAGGATGTAGCAAGAAGAAGAAAGAGGATGCAGGAGGAAAAAAAAAAGAAAAAAAAGAGGACTGAAAAAGGATGCAGGAAAAAAATTACAGAACCGAGAAGAAAAGAAGAAAGAAAGAAAGAAAGCAAGAAAGAAAAAAGAAGAAGAAGAATTGAGAAGGAAGAAGAAGAAGAAGAAGAATAGGTAGAACTGAGAAGAAAGAAAACAAGAAAAAAAGAAAGAAGAAGAAGAACCGAGAAGGAAGAAGAAGAAGAAGAAGAGAGATGCACCTGATAGATTAGATTTCTTTCCATATCTGGCCGAGAGAGCAGAGATGACAAAGATGGCTGAGAGAGCAGAGATGGCTGAGAGAGTAGAGAGCAGCTGCGTTGGTGTGTTGCTAGGGTTTCCAAACATTTTGACATAAAAAATTTACAATCTAGTATATATCATCCATGAAACATAACATAGACCATCACATCTTCACCAATAATAACATCCAATGGTCCAAATTATATTAGAATTACTAAATTAAAAAAAAAAAAATTAAAAAAAAGAAAAAGCAACACTTTTCAGAGCTTTGCGCTTTTTGTGCGTTTTTTCATCTGCGTTGGGCTTTTTCCGAAAAAAGCCCTAAAGGAGCGCCTCGCTGCGCTTGGCGCTTAAGGTGCGCTTTTGACTACTATGTCCATGACATCAAACCAATGGTCCTCCACAGAACTCTCAAGAGCCTCTAGGACAGTTAAACGTTTCTCGTAACCCTCAAAAGTCATACTGAGAGCTTCTCCCTCAATCGAGAAGCGACGATTAGGTACGTGTCCTCGACTACTCTTAAGAAGAGGGGAAACCTTTTTACCTCTAGATGGATTGCTCCCACTAGGACCGAGATTTGTAATAGATTCTTGAGTCCTGCCATTGAGATCAGCTAAACTACGCTCATCCATCTGATAAAAGGTAAAGTCCCAATTGATTTCACCTCTCATAGGGAAATCACTTTCAAGAAACTCGGCATCATGAGACTAAATCTCAATAAGATAGTGTCGTTTGTATGCTCATCTAGAACACATTCCCCTCGGAGTGTTATGAGCATCTCATAGAGATACATCTCTTTTCTCGTAGACCTAACTTGCCGTGTAGATGCGAGAAACAGTGAACATATTCGCAACACAACCCCATAATTTCAAATGACTAAGGTCAGGCTACCTCCCTGTCCAAAACTCATATGAAGTACTAACTGCGGACTTCAATAGAATACGATTGAGGACGTAGACTACAGCCAATAACGTATCTCCCCAATGGGAAACTAGCAAATTGGCTTGTGCCATCATCGATTTCACCGTCTCAAATGAAGTCTTACTTCTCTCTCGCAGCTACTCTACTCCACTGAGTAGCAATGAATAGTCAGTTTCTTGTAATACTCTTTTTGAAATAGAGCTCTTCAGACAAATACTCGCGCCATCGATCGGAGTTTCTACTCTCAAGTTTAACTGATTCTCAATCTCGCTTGTAAATCTCCTGAAACATCTCAATGCCTTAGACTTGTACGAAATCAGATAAACGTAATCGAAACGTGGGTAATTGTCTATGAATGTAATAGAGTACCCAACACTATTTCAGGTTCTCACGTTCATAAGGCCACAGATGTTGGAGTGAATCGATTGCAATGGAGTCCTAGCTCTCATTGCGTTGTCGAATGGTTTTCTTATAAGTTTGTCATCTAGACAAAACTGGTTAGCGGGTCCTACAAACCACTCACTGCTAACCAATTCATCATCTCTCACGTTAGGAGGATATCAAGAAATACCATTAAAAAGAATCACTTCCGGTGCACATAGTTCTTCACGGACCAAAGCAGAACCAATCAAAGAATTGTCATAATAAATGAAAACTCTAAAATTTCTAAATTAACAAAGCATATCCTAGGTTGAAATCAAGTTCCGTCAAACATTCGGAGTGGAAATGACGTACAGAGTTTAGCAACTTTGCAACTGCAACTTGCAAGTGCTACTCCCTCTGATGTTAACAAACGCTCCGTTTCTCTACGTAAATGCTCCTGTTTGAGGACTCACTGGGCGGAACTATATAAGCGCGCTCCTATCTCGAGCTACGTGGTCGATTGTTTCTATGTTTACAATACATGAATGAGAGAAAAACAGAGAGCAACTCAAACCATGTAAAGAAGGAAAAGATAATTTTCGCTCGTCGCACTTACGAGCGAAATGACCAAGTCTACTACAGATGTAACACCACACCTTGGTCATATCCAACTCCTTCTTGCTGCGCATTATTATTATCGGTTTTCTCGGATGTTTTCTTCTTACCTGAATCTCGAGTCCCACAGGAGTCCTTGCTCGACTCTACCGCATAAGCATGACCCGAGTATGACTTACTCGCCTCTAGATGCTCATACCCGAGCTCATTGTACCTATTCACTTTAGTGAAAGTACGAATACTTTCATTGTATGTGAAATAGATTTTCATGATTTTTCATGAATCAGGTAAAGAACTGGATTGTATCCAGCACAAGAAAACATATCCGAAATGGACTCAGTCACATTCTCCGACTCGGCGATTATATTCGACATTTTCATCAAATGTTGTATCATCATATGATCAACCCCTTTTTATAAGTTATTAAACTTATAATTCAGTATTCTCGTTTCAGGATCTGTAAGAGCACCACAATGCTCTTTATAGGGTGAGCCAAACCGATAATGCCGTAGGATATTGCTTATAGATTGGGGTCACATCATCGTGCATGCAACTCAGGAGGATTGCCCTAACTTGGCTATCATTCCTCTTCCATACACCGAATGTCTTCTAATCTCATCTCTCTGAGGTGTGGTACCCTCCCTGGAGTCCACCATCTCACGCCTCAGAATTTTAATTAGATCTTGCCCCTTAAGGATAAATTGAATCTACCGGTGAAAAATCTCGTAATTATCACCATTCAATTTTATTCCTCTTGTAAAGATCTAATACGACAATTTTAGAAACAATCATAGAGATAATCGTGACTTGTGATGCTTATTCTCACATTTTGTACACCCTACGAATCATCAAGATTCAAATGATTCGAATACAGACACTAAGACGAGCATATGAATCAATCAATAGACACCATACACCACAATCCGGGATTGCATCTCATCATTCGGAGTAAGATTTGGTAAACAAAAACCCACAAAAAGTCACTTTTATGGATGTGGAACTCCCAAAAATTGAAAAAATTTCAATTCCAGACGACTTGACGCGCCGCCACGTGCCGGGGACAGCTTCTGGCGTGTGCCAGACGCACAGCGCATCTGGCACGCACTTGCACACGCGCTCTGCGTGTCGGCGCACCCGCCAGACGAGCAGGCGCGCGGGTCATGCGCCTCCACGCGCGGACGGCGTGCTCGGGTTGGTTCCGGACCCGAGCGCGGGTCGGAACCCGAAAACTGGTTCGGATCCGGGCGCGGGTCGGGGGGGACCCCGGGTCGGTTCCGACCCGGTCTGACCTGGGATCTCACACGCCTCTGAGCGCGTGAGATCCACTCGTACGCTTACCTCTGCACACGCGCCTTCGTGCGCGTGTCATGCACGCGCCTGCTTCATCTTCGTCTTCGCCCGATGGTTTTTGCAACCGGGTCTTTCGATCCGGTTGCCGAAAATACTCTTTTCTGGCACCGTTTTCGCCGGATTTTTTATGGAATTTATAATTCCATTTATTCCAAGAATCTTTGACTCGATTTTTGGAATAATTACGTCCTAAAATTTGACGTATTTTGGATCCAAAATTCCGGCCCTCCACGGTCAATTTTGAAACCCCATTTTCCGGCCACAATAATATGCAATATATATATCAAATCGAAGAGCATGAAACAAGGAACATAGATCTATAATTTTCATGCATTGATTTGTCCTAAAACTCGACAAATCTGGGGTTGAATGGTTTGATCACTATTCACGACCGAAACTTTGAATCGGAATTTTTTTCGCCTAAACGTGTTCAGAAAATTACGAAAAAATTATTTTCGTGTTCTACGGATCATTGGTAAACAGTGGTGTTCTCGGGTTCACGAAACTCATCCGTGATCCGAACCCCAAATTTTATACCCTATAAAATAAATCCGAAAATTATTTTTTTTTAATAATCCAACAAATGCTTTGATACCAATGTTGGATATTTTATTGACTCATTCACAGCAGAAGCATACACAATATTTTTCGAAAAAATAATAACGGATCGGGTATAGGATAAATACCTCAACGTGTAGAGTCTCCAAAATCAATCGTACGTCCCTCGATCGGATCTCGCGGTCGGGATGGTGATCACGATGTTAATCGAACCACCACCGCAATACCACTACGCCGCAATTCTCAGTCCGACAATTGTTACGACGGGAAAAATTCCCTACCTGGAATTTTTCAAGCCCTCAATTTTTTTTTTCAAGCCATTCTCTCATGGCATTTTTAGATCTCACAGAGTTCTCAACCAGATAGAGATGTTAGTCTCCTCATATGAACGTAATTCTACGTGAGAGAGAACTAAGGGAGGAATGGGTAAGTGGGAGTTACCCCATTAACCCTACCTAATTGTCTTAAATGCCCCTCATGGGCATCTTAAACCAATTATATATATATATGTTGTTGCTCTTATTAAACCTGATATCGAGAACCCATATATTATTCAATGTGCTGTAGAGGAATACCTTTCTTTGAAATGCGATTTTGAGTCTTGAAAGGTGCATTACACGTTTCATTTAGTTTCTAATTCATATAATGGACCATTGTGTTTTGAATATTCATCATCTCACTGTTTTAAGCATTGAATTTATATATTCCAGTAGGTTTACAATTTTTTGTTGACATTATGTGGCCCAAACTCGAAAATTTGTAATCCAACACAAATATATATATATATATATATAATATTTAGCTTTATTTCATTTTTACTCTTTGCTTCTTTCATTTATATCATGGAGTATGTTTTCATCAAACTGCTTAGTGACACAATCACGAATTGACATTTGATTTTTAAATGTGTTCTTTCAGACGTGTTCTCCTTGTAGGCTCTGAAGTTGAATTTTAAGAAACCATAAGAGTTCAGCAGATATCCTGAAGATACATTAGGGGGTGCATATTACTTTTATGGTTCTTCTGTGTATTGGTCACTGGTTGATATTTAGTAATCTAACACTTTGTTTGGTAACAAAAGTAGAATAATCTTATTGGATACCAAACTATTTTCCAAAATCATCTTGTTTTGCCACTTGTCAGAACTTTCTCATTTGTTCCTTAGAGAATGTCTTTATTCACATTTTTGGCTTGTTGTGGGAGAGGGGGTGAGGGACGAGGGGGCGCCTTAAACTGTCCATTCTCTTGTATGAAAGGAATATTGATGTTGTGCCTCCCATATTGATATATATTTAATTTTTCAAATTTGTGAATCATGTGCTTTCTACTTATCAAAAAATTTTGTTTGTATTTTTCATATTGCAGTTAGTTTGAGTCAGCATGATTCATCTGTTTCTATCCATAGTGCAACAACCTTTATTCCTCCCCCTTCATCAGCTAGATCTGTATCAATGAGAGATATGGGCACAGAAATGACACCTATTACAAGCCAAGAACCTTCTAGGACTGGAACTCCTGTGAGGGCAACCACACCAACTCGGAGCCCAACTTCTTCCCAGCAATCAACCCCCACAAGAGCTGCACCATCTTCATCTCCTATTAATAGAACGAATGATCATCATGATCTGAACACCAATGAGTTGTCTGAAAAGGAACTGCAATTGAAAACTAGAAGGGAAATTATGATTCTAGGAACACAGCTGGGTAAGACAAATATTACTGCTTGGGCTAGCAAAGAGGAAGAGGATAAAGATGCATCTACACTGTTGAAAACAGTTGCAGTGGAACAACCTACCAAAAGTGTGATTGAGACACGTGCAGCTGCTTGGGAGGAGGCAGAGAAAGCAAAATACATGGCCAGGTTATCATTCTAAATAACAGATATCTATATTAGCTTCAAATGCATTTAGATATCTATATAAGTTCTTTTTGTGTTTTAAATTTTTTTCTTTTTTTTTTTGAATTATTAATCTAATGCTCCTTGATAGTGTTAGGATATCTTATCGTGTAATTAAGTATCTTCTTCTCTTATTAATTTAAAATATTTTTTAATAAGAAAATTTGACTTCTCTCTTTGTAAGAATATTTGATACAATTCTTTTTCTATAGCTTCAAATGTGCATGAGGAATATGCCAATTGTGAGTTAGTTGGGTATGTTGAAATGCTCAGATTTTACTCCTACAAAGCAATGATAGGGATGAGGAAAAGACATTCTAGCTTATAGACATGCTAATCTGGTGGGTCGTTTTGTATGATATCAATCATTTATATAAAATATAAGTAGCTAAGTATCATTAGCACTAGTGGTTTTTGACAATCGTTGACAAACAAAATTTTTAGGTACAAACGTGAAGAAGTCAAAATCCAGGCATGGGAAAATCATCAGAAAGCAAAGACAGAAGCTGAGATGAGGAAGATTGAGGTATGGCTTTTTTTTTCCTAGTTAAATGAATCTCTCTTTTTCTCTCTCTCTCTCTCTTGCTATGGAAAGACAAGATTGAGCCACATTTTTTTGGGGGAGGGGGGGTTGGCTCTCCCTTTACCTACAAACTCTTCTAAGCCTGATCCTGGGATCTATTGAGATCGCCTCAAGGGTTTTTACTTGCTGAACTAACCATCACTGGTACTAAGATATAACTTTGTGTTGTTTTGTTTACTTTAACAGCAGAACAATCCTTTATTTTCAGTTATTTAAAGATAAACTTCATTAAAAGTACCAAGGAGATGAATCTTAGTTACAAAAGTGGAAAGGTATTAACAAAATCTATCACATTAAATATGTGATGTAGACCCACTTTTAGAGGATATTAGGCCAAAGAGTTTAGGGGTTTTTTTTTTCTCTTTTTTTTTATTTTTATTTTTTATTTCAAGAAGATGAAACTTATAACTAATGAATCAAGTTTTTAAGAACTAAAGTTTCAGTAATCAAAATCGAAAGAAAAATAGAAATAGATAACATGAAAGAGGATAGTTCTGCTAGCATCACATTGGCAGGTTCATAGGTATCACATGTAAGGTAATTGAGCATCCTACCTTCCTAAAATTTGAGAGAATTGGAAGAAAAATTGCTGGACAAAAAATGAATTCTTATTCAACTATCTAAAGGATAAGGTTGCAAGCCTTTACATGGTCCATCAAGCCTTCACACATAGAATATAGGTTCATTCTGCCTCCAAACCAAAACTAAAGGGTTGATTGTGCCTTGATTTTTTCTCGAATAAACTTAAGCTTGTGTTTTATCAAGATGTTAAAAAGTTGGCATAGATACACTTAGTATGTCATTATCAAATGTCAAAGTAGTCTCTTGCCCGCCACCACATTATCCCCCCCCCCCCCCAAAAAAAAAAAAAGAAAGAAGAAAAGGGATTCTCCTATTTCTCTCCTTTCAAACCAACTAGAAGAAATGTGATTGCTGGCCATCTATCCAAAGTTGCACTCATTGAAAGACCATAACTCTAGCATGAATTCTGTTCTTGCTTTCCTATTTTTTTTTTTTTTTTTTAATTCTTCCATTGTTTATGTTATACACTTTTGAATTAAACATGGCATTTGTTTTTTATTGGATGGGGTTTTTTGGTCCTTTCATTTTTAAAATATCTTTTAGACATTCTAAGGAGTTTAAGTCATCTACATATGCAAATAATAAAGAAAAGATGACGCAAGAAGTCAACATAGAATGTCAACAAGGAAAAAGTGAGAGGATGGCTAAAATCTAGGAATGCTAAACTAACAACCAACTTATGTTTATTTTTATTTTAATTTTGGGTGTGGGTGTCCTAATAACTCTATTACTTTGACCCGGCATATTACCTCAAAGTACCCATGTTTATATGAGACCGTTTTACAACTTTGTACACAACATGTTGTTGAAGAAGATGATGATGGCTAAGGTAGAGCGGCACTTATGTTGCCGGAGTCTACATCTACCCAAGAATAATGTGATTCTCTTCTTGCTTTGTCTCAACACTCTCTCTTTCAGCCCTGACTTTGTCAACTGTACCAAGCTAGGGCTTCTTTTGTTTTCTAGTATGAGTTACTAATAATATGACCTGTGCCTGTCTTTAAATTCTGTGTGCTGTTGGGTTGAGTTCTTTTGACCTGTTTTATAAGGGTTAGTTGAGTGAGGCTCCTTAAAACATATCCATACTCCGCAAAAAATCCTTGTAAACACATACCTATGCTGTAATGGTAATTTTATGTTATTTTATTATTTTTTTAAAGAGACTGAGAAATGAATGAAGGTTGTATGGTAATCAAACACTTTATAGGATGTTCTAAGTTCAATTGATTAAAGTCATATGTCCTTGATTATTTGAAATGAAAAGATGGAGTGCTTGATTTTCTAACAATCTTAAATCTCTTCCTTGCATTTGTCTTGGGAATGTGCCTGTGTTAGTTTGGTCAAGTAGGCTTATTTGGCTTCATTGTATATTGTTTTTCCACCTTTTTTCATTTTACAAGAAGACTTCGAAATGATTTTATTTGATTCATTTATCTTGTCAACGGTATCAACTTTGCGAAAATGTGGACATGAACATCTATAGTGACTGGTGTGTTTGTCCAAGTACCTTAGTTTGTTGAGTTACAAAATCTTGATCTTCCAAGCTAGCTAATATTCGGGTCTATCTATTCCTTTTTGGAGCTTTTTTCTTTTTTCTTTTTTTTTTTTTTTTGGGTCAATCGGAGTTCTGTGGGCCTAGAGTTACACAATGGGGGTAACTTTCCTCATACAATTACTAAATTAATCTAAATCACTATTAAGACTTGAACCTACTCCCCGGAGAGAGATTATACGGTGCATTGACTACTAGGCAATGATTGCTTGTGCCCAAGGGTTACAACCTACACAAGAGGAGATGCATGAATAATGGGAAAAATCTACAAAGGGATTGGTAGAAAGTCAAAAGTTTCTAAGGCCAATATAGCCTCTTTTTATTTAAAGAAAAACACCGATGTTGTTGCGTTATGTTTCTTCTCTAAAGAGGTGGGGGAGGGAGATTAGTGAGATTCATTTACTTGACAATACCATGAACTTTTCTAAAGCACAAGACATCTTATGTTTTAATTTGGTGGGTATCAATCTTAGAATTTGTAAATTTTAAATTATAGTTCTATAATTGCATACAAATTGGATTTATGGGTTTTAAATTTAACATTTGCAAATTTAGAATGCATGACTTGTAATATTTATGATACCCCCCCCCCCCGGAAGAAAAAAGAAAAATGAAAGAAAAGAAATTTTCAAACAAAGAACTTATTCACTTTGCATACAAAACATGTGATCAGGGAGAACCTTTTAAAAGTGGGAGATTATTGTTGTATAATGTTTTGGAGGATTCTTGAATTTGGCACTCACTCCTTGGTACTAGTTTTCCTTGATTCTATCAGCTATATTTATTTATTCTACCCCTATCAAAAAAGTCTATTACTCAGAGGCTAACACTGTCTCTTGGAACTTTTTATTCTTAAAAGACCTTAATAAGAGGGAAGTGAAGAGTTCTCCTCCCCCTCCCATTGCCTCTTGTAATGGAGTTTGGATCCTTGATGCTTGAGGTACATTTTTGTGCAAATATTTTTTTTTACTTCATCTTATTTGTCTTCACCGTGCTCCTTCCTTTCCTTTATCCGAGTTCATTTGGAAGGCAAAGATTCCTGCCAAAATGAAGGCTTTTATTTGGTGTGTGATGTTTAACAAAATATGTACAAATATACAAAAAAGAACTTTAAAGTTCATCTGATAAATGTGTCACATGTTGCAAGGATTTGGAAACAGTAGACCACTTTTGCATTGCCTTATAGCTTGGGGGATGTGGATTCTTCTCTTGCTATTTGTGACAATCAGTAGGCCTTGATTCATCGTAAAATTTCTCTTTCATCTGCTTTCAACAAAGTTTAGACTTTGAGATTCTAGAGAGTGGAAAGAAGGTTTTTCTCCTTTTTTTTTGTGGCTTTTAAGTTGTGCTGTAGTTGCTAGTGTATTGTGTGTCTGGGGGAGCGAACTGTCAGAACTTTTTCAAAATTAGACAATTGGTCCCCAATTTCTTTAGAATAACATCATTTTTTTTTTTTTTTTTTGCTTCTCTTAACTTTAATTGACTTATGCTTTAGGAGCAGAGGCACAAAAAGACACACGAACCTGACCCTAAATTTTAGGGTTAGCATATAGATTTTGTGCTTCCAATTCGAAATGACCAAACTCGAAAGCCCTGAAAATTTCAAGTGAGGACATCAGCAGATGTGAAAACATGACAATGCTCGAAAAATTAAATTCTGTTAATTTTTTTCTATTTTTATTAACATTTTTAATCGTTGGTTTGTATGTATGAATGTGATTTGACAATTAAATCATTAATTTTCATAACTGTTTATGTATAATTTGGCTGGAATATTACAATATAGTTTTTTTAATAATATACTTTATTACCAATATCTATCATAATATTTCCGATCTTCCTATAATGTTTACACAAAATTAACCTGTCATGTATAGTTTTCAAGAAGAAAAAGCTAATATTCTTCAAAATTTTACGATGCTTAAAGTCAATAAAAAACCAACAAAAATATATTATTTGAGTAAAAGAGAGTTTAGTGTTTTATGCGGTAAGTTATATTAAATTTTGAGAATGCAAGATAAATATTGATATTTATAAAATGCAAGATAGATATTGACATTTATATTATACAGTGAAATTAATATATATATATATATATCTTTTGTGTGTGTGTGTGTGTGTGTATTAATTGAAGTGGCAATCTTGCTAGTTGCAACACTTCTCAATCAAGCAATTTAGAATTTTAACCTCATTTTAGTTGTATTAACGACTTTAAGATTTCACTTTATTTAATAGTAACAATTAACAAAAATGAAAGCCTACACATGGAGTATGCACTTCATTATTTTTATTAAGATCCAAACTAAATGGTTTTCATCAAATTAATTGTCAATTGAATATAAAGATCAATTTATCTGATAAGAAACCATATTAGCTAAAATTTCTCTCTTTGGTGTTAATAATTTAAAATTAAATTACTTATGATTATTGTTGGAGGTGAGTTTTAATTTCACAGATTCGACTATTTGCGATTCGAACGGATGTTTGATTAAGAGGCTAAAAACCTACAAAATACCGTCGGAGGGTGTTTCGACGTGGGAAGTATCGACATTTAAGTCAGAAAGAACAGTTTCGAATGGAATGAAAACAGACTAAGAGGAGGGAAGACGAATCTCCTTGTAACTTGTGTGCCGGGTGTTGAGTTAAGAGGGCTTATCTGGTCCGATGTATTGAAGATTCTTATATGAAGCGCCGCAAGAGACGTGTATATTTGGGGTGTTGCAACCCTAGTTTCTCTACGAGGAGATCTGAAGATTTTGGGTTTCAAATGTCAAAGATTCAAAGTTGTTACCATTTAGGAAGTTTGATTATACGGAGAGATTTTTTCGTTTATCGATTAGATTTTTAAGAGTTTTCTTCCTTATCAAAGAGATACGTTTTGTATAAAATATGAAACTTAATCGATGTGAGATTTAGTTGGAGATTACCATTCAGAAGTCAAAGCACTTGATCCCTTTAGTATTCGATGGTCGAATAGAGGAGGTGGTCGTTCGGTCTTACCGAACGTGCTTGCTAGTCGGTCGTACCATCCAGATCGACATGTTCATTGCTTCCTTCGTGACCATGGGTATCTCTTTTGGTTACCCGGATACCGCATTGACTATTGTTTGGATCATGTCCCATCAATTTTTACTATATATCTATTAAATTATGTTAAAACTTTTACAAAAGTAAAAATGTGATTAAAAAAAGACCTGGAAACCCGATTTAGACCTCAAAACCAAATATTAGGCTCATGGTTTGACATTTACATACCCGAATCTGAAATGCTAGAACCCAATTGGACCAGACCTGACCTGGCCCGACAAGTGTGCCACCTCAATTTAGGAGTCTTTAGACGTCATAGTGTAGAGAACTTGAAAATAGATTGAGAAGGATTCCTTAATTAGTTTTTCCTTTTGCCCTTTGGTACTTTTGCCTCCAGGGATTTCTTATCCTTCTAACCTCATGTATTTTTCTACTCTATTTAATACAATTCTTTTGTGTGTGAGCGTGTGTGAAATGTCATCATGGAGGATTTATTTTTCCTTGACCTCGTTTTCAATTCCATTGACCTGTGTGGGATGTTTTTGTCTTGGTTCTTGAAAGTTACAACACCCAGGTGCTCATTTCTGTTTCAGAATATGATCTGGCTCAAGCAATTCAACTTGTTGGCGTCGCATGACTTGACACTTTTTCTTCTTTCTTTTGTAATTTACTGGATGGTATCCCAAGAATAAATATTTTAGGCAAATTAACATCTGGGAAACTATTGTTGCTACTTTCAATTTTTCGGTCTCATGAGTTGTGCTTTAAACTTTCCATTTGCCCACTCCTGCTTTCACTTTTGTTCTAATATACACATAAAGATAAACATAGTACCAAAATTTCTTGCTAAAGGAATATCTTGATAATCTTGGAGCACATCTATATCTTCTGGGGCAATATTTGGGGCATTTCAGGTGGAGGTGGAGAGAATACGTGGCAGGGTCCAGGATAGATTGATGAACAAGCTGGCAGCTGCAAGACACAAGGCCGAAGAGAAGCGGGCAGCAGCAGAAGCCAGACGAAATAAACAAGCTGCAAAGACTGAACAAGAAGCAGAATATATACGTAGAACAGGTCGTATACCTTCTTCATTTTCATGTTGTAGTTGTTGCTCCTGAAGATTCATATTACCACGTAGTTGCTTTTTGTTGCTATGCATCTGGCCATATGCTGCATCTTTCATATATGCTCCTGCTTGCTGGGGGCTGTAAACCTTTTGTACAATCTGTGATGAAAATTTTATTGTACTAGTGAGACGGAATGAAACAATTTTTGGATTTTCAAGCATGTATAAGGTCTGCTCTCTGCTGTGATTGCTCAAGTCCTCATATGAGAATCAGTTTCTATCACAGGCTTCGTTGGAGAGAGAGAAATGTGAATGAATGTGTAATGGATTTAAGAGCTTACAGAAAACAGAGCATGAAATGGCTTAACTTTGGGAGTTGGAAAATCAACAGGATGATAGTAGAATTGATGCAGAAATGGGTGGATAGAAAAGAGGATTGAAGGAGAGAAGAAAGGAGGAGTTACAGAGGGAGGAAAATGAAGAGAGAGAGAATGAGATTTAGAGAGAGAGAGAGAGAGAGAGAGTAGGGGTGTTCATCGGTTCGATTTTCGAATTTTTCGATTAATTCGATTCGGTTAATTCGGTTTAACATTTTTTAATCTCAAATCGAAAATCGAACTGAATTCGTTTAAATTTGAAATTCGGTTTTCGGTTTGAATTCGAATTAAATCGAATAAATCAAATAAATCGATGTTGATTTTTGAGATCTAAATTTTCACATAAATCCAATTTAATCAAATTCGAATTAAAAAAACAATAAATTTTTTTAATATTATTTTATTGCTTGCTTAAAAAAAATTATCGATAAAAATTTGCATAAAAAGAAAAGAAAAAAATAATAAATAATCAAAATAAATAAAAAATAAGATAATTAAAAACAGTAATTCGGTTTTCGGTTTGCATTCGAATTAAAAATTTCAATTCGAAACTCGAACCGAAAATCAAATTTGGAATTCGGTTTTAACCGAAAATTGATTTGAATCTAATAAATCGAATTCAAATTTAATTCGATTCGATCGGATATTCGATTATCACCAAATATTGCACACCCCTACGAGAGAGAGAGAGGAAAAACAGAGTATGAGTATTTTTGATTATTCTTCATCCGTTCATTCTTCCAATTGATACAACTACATGTAGAAGTAGATTGATCTATTACACAACTGATTTAACCAATTCTAACTACCTATTGTTGCAACACAATCTAACTAACTCACTTAAGATTTGAACAGCCGTTGGAACTGGTTTCTTCAAACAAGTTGCTGGTTGTTACACATTTTTCTCCTTCAAAGACATCCTTGTCCTCAAGGATGGAAAATTGAAACCTAAGCTCTAATAAAATCTAAATCTACCTAGGATCCCATTGCTTGTTGATGTTGACCCTTCCTTTTCTTGCCAAATCAAGAGAATGTTCCTATAGTGCTGCAATTTCAAAGGTCTGGAAAAGTGTGGTTTGCTTCATCATTTTTAAGATTGGTTTAATATTCTCTTTAACTCCACTGATGAAACTAGAAATGAAATAGAATTCAGTAAATTTAAGATTCTTATGAAGCATTATTGACCAAAGCTCTTCAAATCTTTCCTGATATTCAGCTAGAGAACCAGTTTGTTGCAATTTATTAAATTCTTCTATTTCATCTTGCAATCCTTTGGTTTCGAATCTTTGGCACAACACTCTTGAGAACTCCTCCCAACTTATGTTTTTCTTTATTAACTTCAAACCTTGGAACCAGATTTCAGCCTTACCTTCTAAGTAAATTTCCATTGTGTCTACCCACTGATAGCTTGGTATTTGATATACAGTGAAAAACTTATGACATTTCCTTAACCATACTCGTGGGTTTTCTCCAAGAAAGATCGGAAGTTCAACCTTGGGCGAGTTGGGAATTAACCCTCGAGTATTATGGTCATTCTTGATCATACAAGAGTCCCCTTCCATTCTTTGCTTTCCTTCGGTGGGAATTTCAAAGGGTGTAGGTAACAAGGGGGAGTTAAACACTCTTTCAGAGTTAACTTCTTCATTCCTATCCTTTTGATAAGTTTTAAGGAAAACATTAAAGGTGGTCATGAATGCTTTCATTCTTTGATTTTGCTCACTGACCATCTGGCGGATCTCTTTAACTTCACTCGTGAGTTCTTGTATCTTGGTATCATGTTTCTTGATTTGTTTATCATTGTGCTTCTGGCTAGTGTTTCCTGCCATTGATTCTGCCCGTGGCCAAGGAGTCGAGGCTCTAATACCAAATTTGTCACAGGCTTCGTTGGAGAGAGAGAAATGTGAATGAATGTGTAATGGATTTAGAGTTTACAGAAAACAGAGTATGGAATGGCTTAACTTTGGGATTTCGAAAATCAACAGGATGATAGTAGAATTGATGCAGAAATGGGTAGATAGAAAAGAGGATTGAAGGAGAGAAGAAAGGAGGAGTTACAGAGGGAGGAAAATGAAGAGAGAGAGAATGAGATTTAGAGAGAGAGAGAGAGAGGAAAAACAGAGTATGAGTATTTTTGATTATTCTTCATCCGTTCCTTCTTCCAATTGATACAATTACATATAGAAGTAGATTGATCTATTACACAACTGATTTAACCAATTCTAACTACCTATTGTTGCAACACAATCTAACTAACTCACTTAAGATTTGAACAGCCGTTGGAACTGGTTTCTTCAAACAAGTTGCTGGTTGTTACACATTTTCCCCCTTCAAAGACATCCTTGTCCTCAAGGATGGAAAATTGAAACCTAAGCTCTAATGAAATCTAAATCTACCCAGGATCCCATTGCTTGATGTTGACCCTTCCTTTTCTTACCAAATCAAGAGAATGTTCATGTAGTGCTGCAGTTTCAAAGGCCTGGAAGAGTGTGGTTGGTTTCATCATTCTTAATATTGGTTTAATATCCTCTTTAACTCCATTAATGAAACTAGAAATGAAATAGGATTCAGTAATTTTGGGATTCTTATGAAGCATTATTGACCAAAACTTTTCAAATCTTTCTTGATATTCAGCTAAAGAACCAGTTTGTTGCAATTTATTAAATTCTTCTACTTCATCTTGCAATCCTTTGGTTTCGAATCTTTGGCACAACACTCTTGGAACTCCTCCCAACTTATGTTTTTCTTTATCAACTTCAAACCTTGGAACCAGATTTCAGCCTTACCTTCTAAGTAAATTTCCACCGTGTCTACCCACTGATGGCTTGGTATTTGATGCACAGTGAAGAACTTATGACATTTCCTTAACCATACTCGTGGGTTTTCTCCAAGAAAGATCGGAAGTTCAATCTTGGGCGGGTTGGTAATTAACCCTCTAGTATTATGGTCATTCTTGATCATACAAGAGTCCCCTTCCATTCTTTGCTTCCTTCGGTGGGAATTCAACGGGTGTATGTAACAAGGGGGAGTTAAACACTCTTTCAGAGTTAACTTCTTCATTCCTATCCTTTTGATAAGTTTTAAGGAAAACATTAAAGGTGGTCATGAATGCTTTCATTCTTTGATTTTGCTCACTGACCATCTGGCGGATCTCTTTAACTTCACTCGTGAGTTCTTGTATCTTGGTATCATGTTTCTTGATTTGTTTATCATTGTGCTTTTGGCGAGTGTTTCCTGCCATTGATTCTGCCCGTGGCCAAGGAGTCGAGGCTCTGATACCAAATTTGTCACAAGCTTCCTTGGAGAGAGAGAAATGTGAATGAATGTGTAATGGATTTAGAGCTTACAGAAAACAGAGCATGGAATGGCTTAACTTTGGGAGTTGAAAAATGAACAGGTTGATAGTAGAATTGATGCAGAAATGGGTAGATAGAAAAGAGGATTGAAAGAGAGAAGAAAGGAGGAGTTACAGAGGGAGGAAAATGAAGAAAGAGAGAATGAGATTTAGAGAGAGAGAGGAAAAACAACGTATGAGTATTTTTCATTATTCTTCATCTGTTCCTTCTTCCAATTGATACAACTATATGTAGAAGTAGATTGATCTATTACACTACTGATTTAACCAATTCTAACTAACTATTGTTGCAACACAATCTAACTAACTCACTTAAGATTTGAATAGCCGTTGGAACTGGTTTCTTCAAACAAGTTGCTGTTTGTTATAGTTTCCTAGGCACTGATGCTATTGATACATGGTTCAGGAGTTCATTACTAGGTTGTCTGTTGTGGAGCCCGTTTTAGCAAACATTTAACATTGACCAGGGTGTTGCTAAATGCAACTATAAGCTACCAATTGGAGGATAGGAGTTGAGGGTTTTTATTGGGCCCAATTCTAGGAATTAATCCTTTGATTTAGCTTTTGAGTCAAATTATGGACGAACTTTATGTTCACTCTTGCCCGTATTGTTTAGGTGGGCTCCAAAACAAATAAATTTAGGTTATGTTTTATTAATATGATGTATCATTAAAGTATGGTGTGGATAATAAATTGAGAGAAGTTCCAAAGGTAGAAAATGATGGCCCAAACTAAACAAACTTGGTCGATATCAAAAAAATAATAAATAGTCTAAGCTGAAGCCCAAAATCCGGGTGTCTCATAAACTGGGCTTGAACAAAGACCAAACGAACCCAAAAGAAAAAAATGGTGTGTATATTTGGTTCCCACCACCAATATCTGAAGTCATGTTCGAATTAATCGGATATGAGCATTTGTGAGGGCTCTGTTTAGGGGGATATCTCTCCTAACGTAATTTTTTCTATTTTCAAGTTTTGAACTAGAAATTTGGTTAAAAGATTTGATGGGACATGACCCAGCGCCTGGAGGGTCCACACAGGAGGCCCACAAAGGATAGCTACCAACCGATGTGTAAGCACAAACGACTATTCCCTATGACCATTCGACTGATCTAATGAATGGCTTTAGTCGCCCCATCTTCCGAACGAAGGGTTTTAGTTGCCCCACTTAGCGAACAAGATTTATCAAGTGAGAACAATTTCCCCGATTGGATATTCGGCCACTGGCCTATCGAATGGGTAACCCCCGAAGGTTCTATACCGATCGAATGACTAACCAAAGGCCAACGACCTTATTGATCCTAAGAAAAGGCCAGAGCGCCCCAACGATTTTTATTCTCTGCTTAAGAATGGCACTTCCGGGATCTTTGAGTTAAGGAAAGGATATCCCCAGAAAATGAAAGTTCCCATACGATAAAGATCACGATCATTTCGGAATATTAACTCCCGAGATTTTCGAATCGATTTGATAAGGGAAGTAGGGTTGAAACACCCAAACAGCATACGACTCTCGCAGGTATAAGATACCATCAAACCCTCCAAGTCGGGTACACTTTCTTAGCCTTTTACATTGGGTACTCTAATAACAGGAAACCTCTCCCTCTCTGAGCTCTCAGTCTGTTTTCTTTTATATTTAAAAACCGCTCTTTTTGACTTAAGCGTCAGAGTCTCCCCCACCGAAGCACTCTCTGACGGTTTTTGCAGGTTTTATATCCCGTTGACGGCAACCGTTCGACTCAACAAGGAGCTGGTATCTGTGGACAACTTTACTAGATTGGCACCGTCCGTGGGAAACATACTAGAGCAAATTTCGTAAGTTTGACAATCATGCCTCAAAAAACCAGAGCATCCTCGAAGGCCGCTCTTACAGTAGAAGGGCGCACCCCTATACCCATCGAATCTGTCCTCCCTTCGACACCTGATCACTCAATTCATGATCGTATGGTTTCTCCTCGACCATCCTATCCAGAGCAAATCTTATAACCTGCGGCTCAAGAACTGCCAGTCGTGGCCCCTGCGCCAGAACAGGTGAGCCATCCCCAGATGGAAAGACTAGAGTCAAAACTCCAAAAATTGAGCAAATAATTGGAGGGACTCAGCAGAGCAGTTGGGCCAAACGGCTACTCATCCGTAGCGGACTCCGAATATGAACGTCTACCAAAGCGAGTATTTTCTGCGAACTATGAACTATCGGTGACCTCTCGTCATGACCCCGAGGATGTGAACAAACAAATCGAGCAATTCGTAGCCGCCGAGCTTAAAAAGGCAGGCGCGAAGGATGAAGACCCCTCCACCCTTCTGGAGTATCGCCCTTCGATCTAAAGATTTTCCTGGAACCGATGCCAAGAGACGTCCTCCTGCCACCCATGGAGCGATAAGATGGAACAACTGATTCCCGCGACCACGCTGTCCACTTCATAACAGTTATGGTCTCCATAAATCTGTCGGATGCAGCGATGTGCAAACACTTCCCCACCACACTCAATGGCAATGCCTTGGCATGGTTTAATTCTCTCCTACCGTTCAATATCAAGAGTTTTACCCAACTCCGACAACAGTTCAAGACTCATTTTATAATCAGCCGAGGAGCCAAGTGAAAATCCACTTCTTTGCTATTGTTATGGCAACGGGAAGCCGAGTCTCTTAGAGAATTCCTAGAGAGATTTAAAACAGAGATGTTAAAGGTTCCCGCTCTACACCATTTTATCGCATTAACTACTCTCCTAACGAGTTTGCACTCCTCCGACATGAAGGTCTCCATTACGAAGAAACCCCTGCAACCATCCAAGAATTTTACTCCCGAGCTGAGAAGTATATTGCAGCAGAAGAAGTAGAGACGTTCGATTGACGAAAAAACTATCCTAGTAGAAAGAAACGCAGTCGATCGTCTCGTCAGCCTTCTCCAAAAAGAAGCAAACCAAGGGCTCCACCCTCATGAAGGTTCAATATCTACACTCTGCTGAACGAGACCCTAAGGCGGGTCTTATATCAAATCAAAAACAAATTGTATGTTAGGTGGCTCCCTCATTCCACAGAGAAAGACCCTAAGAAAGATAAGTTCAAATATTATCACTTCCATTGGGATTATGGTCACATGATCGATGAGTGCAAGAGGCTCAGAGACGAACTGGAATTTCTGGTTCGTAGTGGTAAACTACAGAGATTCATCAGTACGGAAGGAAGGAATTTACTTTCCCCCGACTGACGTAATGCACCGCAGGAGAATGAGTCGCCTAACCGAACAGACCCCAGACCACCACATGACTAATCAGGAGGGGTGATCCTTCAGATCTATGGCAAAGACATCTGGCATGAACTCTATGTTCCCACTAGCGTTTGTCCGGCGTATGACCCGGAGTTTCCCATGTTCTTTCCCTGAGAAAGGGTTCAGCGCCTTCCTGCCATTTAGTGATCATTCCTGTGACGGCTCGCGACACTAGATTCTCAGTAATTTTTGGAGGAATCACCTCCTGTCTAAAGTTTCCTATCGTACGTCGGGTTTCAGCCGCCCTGATCTTACAGATCGAACGTTTTATCAAAATGGGATGGAACTCTTCGAACGGGTGGACACGACCCTAATATCTAAAGTTTCCTATCGTACGCTAGGCCTCAGTCGCCCTGATCTTACCGATCGAACGTGTGATCACAATGGGATGAAACTTCCCGAATGGGTGGACACGGCCCTAACGTCTAAAGTTTCTTATCGTACATTGGGGCTTAGCCGCCCCGATCTTACCGATCAAAAGTGTCATCAAAATGGGATGGAACTCTCCGAACAGATGGACACGACCATAACATTTAAAGTTTCCTATCGTACGTTGGGTCACAGTCGCCCTGATCTTACCTTTTGAACATGTCATTAAAATGGGATGGAACTCCCTGAACAGGTGGACACGACCCTAACATCTAAAGTTTCCTATCATACGTCGGGTCTCAGCCGTCCTGATTTTACCGATCAAATGTGTCAATAAAATGGGATGGAACTCTCCGAACGGGTGGACACAACCCTAACATCTAAAGTTTCCTATTGTACGTCGGGCCTCAGCGGCCATGATCTTACCAATCGAACGTGTCATCAAAATGGGATGGAACTCTCCAAACGAGTGGACACAGCATAACATCTAAAGTTTTCTATCGTATGTCGGGTCTCAGCCACCCTGATCTTACCGATCGAATGTATCATTAAAATGGGATAGAACTCCCCGAACGGGTGGACATGACACTAACATCTAAAGTTTCCTATTGTACGTCGGGTCTTAGCCACCCTGATCTTACCGATCGAATGTATCATTAAAATGAGATAGAACTCTCTGAACGGGTAGACACGACCCTAATATCTAAAGTTTCCTATCGTGCGACGAGCCTAAGTCACCCTAATGAACGATACTCCCCAAGCAGGACGTAGCATTCTAAAGGCTTTCTTCGCGGAAGATCATTACTCTTTGATGGAGCATTGGACAAATGGTTCGAACGGTATTCTCGGGCAGACACACTCAATGAAGAAAGTCTTTTTATTATCGGAACAATACAAGATTACAAGGGGTTAGAAGGAACAACGGAGGTCACTAGGGCAGGGTCTTGATTCGCTATCACTCTCTCGACTGACCCCTCAAGAGGAGGTAGAGCCTCATATCGGCCAACGTGTCGGAGAATCTCCTTAGCACACCTCAAACGCTCGAGTAACCTACATTGAGAAAGCTGGAGGTTGGCAACATCTTTGGTAACAGACACCTTGAGATCAACCATCTCCCGCTCGGCATTCTGAAGGGATTCTTTCCGAAGATGAGTTAGCGTCTCGGCAGCCACTAATCTCTCTTCTCGTACGCACACCTCAGCTTCTAGCTTTTCACAATGTTCCTGGGACAGGGCCAAGTCTAACTGAAGACGTTCAATCTGCTTGTCTTTCCCCCCTTCGGTGTCCCTTTCCTTGTTCTCCAGAGCGTCATTCAGCACTAACACTTGATTACTTAAACGGACAATTTGCCCCACATGCTCTTTCCTTCGTTGCCTTTGGAGTTCGATCAAGACCACAGTTTGGGAAGAAATACACTTGACAGTCAGAATCATATAATAACAAATCTGGACAGAACTCGGGCAAAAAAACACTTATTGTAAGGCAGAGAGAGTGGATAGCCTTGTTAATACGATCCAAGGATATTATCAGAGTGCAAGTTCCGGGCGAAACTCGAACCTTCGGCTAGTTGCAGTGCTTCTCGCGAATCGATAAAGTTATATTGACGATCCCCACACAGGCCGCTACCGGCTCTTCTTCTAGATCATCCTCCTCTCCATTGAATGACTCAACCAAAATGGGAGGTGGAATGCCAGCCTCATCCTTCACATCTTGTAGGGGACATTGGGATGTTTGGGGTGATCGTTCGAGTGCTTCTCCCAAAACAGGAGCAAAAACGTGTGTCATTGAAGTCTCTTCCTGCTGCTGTGGATCCGGAGCCAAAGCACTCCCTATCATCTTAGGGACTTCCTCATCCGGAACATCCCCCTCCCCATCTCTAAGGGGCATATCAACGATCATTGGGCAAGTGATCAACTGGTCCTCTCTCATCTTGACATGCTCCCGCAGAGACTCATGTTCTTCAGTTTTTGCTAGCCCCTCCTCGCCAGCAAGCGGGCCAAACAATCGAACCCTTGGTCTCTTCGACCAAGTCTCAGGAGAAGTATCGACTGCCTTTCTCTTTGTGTTCGGTCGCACCTCCCGCTTAGTGGAGATATCCTCTAGAAGGAAAACATTCACAGACGACAGAAAATCAACCAACTCCTTCTTCTGCTGCTCCAGTAAGAGAGGTTTTGTGATCTGTCTCGCTTCGTCCACCAGCAAGCCAGACAACAACAACATCTGATCCTCTTTAAAAAATCTACCCAAATACTCTGACAGGTAGACTAGCAATAATGGCCAACAAACCGCAAAAGGTGAGAATGATGGAGGTCCAGGATTTTTATATTCAAGAAGGGTGCTTGATCAACATTTGGAAGTATCGAAAGAAGATCTTAGTTCAAAAATCTCATGTAAAAGAACTTTTGTATCCAACGCTTGTCCTAAGACTCACTATAAAAGAATTTCCAGCGAGATTACTGACGGGTTTGCAGTTTATACCAACCGTGGGTTGAACCTTGGGCATTGCACCGCACTAAGGAAAAAAAGGCCCCCAAAATTTCTAAGTCAAAGTGAAATCGAAAAAACCCTAACAAGGAAATCAAGACAATCACAAAACGCCAAGCACTAGGGATAAGCAACGAAGGATGGATATTCTAATATCTCAAGACCACCAACCATGGGTTGAACCTTGGGCACTGCACCGCACTAAGGACAAAAAGGCCCCCAAAATTTCTAAGTCAAAGTGAACGCGAAAAAATCCTAACAAGGAAATCAAGGCAATCACAAAATGCCAAGCACTAGGGATAAGCAACGAATGATGGATATTCTAATATCTCAAGACCTCTACTAATGGGCCCGTATATGGGATCCTCAAACCATACTTCACACACTACTTATACATTGGGACGCAACCATCGAGGGTATGATTCGCTCTATCCTCTTCACCAGGCAACACTAGTTCGAAGTCGTTTTTGAGCGACATGTCCCTTCGGACTTCTATCAGTTCCTCTTTAGTCATCGTGCTCCGTATGGTGCCTACACCTCGCGATGAAGAAGAACCTTTCGATATTTTTGTAGAAAAAGTTTTTCACAAAAGATTAAGAGAGCAGTAGGCAAGAATACTAGGGTGTGCGAGATCCTGATGAACGTGAATAAGCATATAGAAGATGGTTCCCAAAAATAGAATCGACAAAGGTCACGCTCAAAAGTTTCGTGCCTTTTTCAATTGTCATAACTCTTGCCACCTTTCCCAAGAAAGAGCGACATGAGTCAAGGGCGAATGATAGGATATGGCCCTAGGCCCAATTCGAAGGGTCAGCGCTTGAAGGGCCCACACAAGAGGCCCATAAAGGATAGCTATCAACCGATGAGCAAGCACAAACGACTATTCCCTATGACCATTCAACTGATCTACCGAAGGGTCTTAGTCGCCCTGCTTACTGAACGAGATTTATCAAGTGAGAACAATTTTCCCGATCGGATATTCGGCTACTGGCCCATTGAATGAGCAAGCCCCGAAGGTTCCATACCGATAGAATGACTAATCAAAGGCCAACGGCCTTATTGATCCTTAAAAAAGGCCGAAGCGCCCCAACGATTTTATTCTCTACTTAAGAACGACACCCCCGGGATTTTTCAGTTGAGGAAAGAATCTCCCCAGGAAATGAAAGTTCTTATATGATAAAGATCACGATCGTTTCAGAATATTAACTCCCGGGATTTCTGGATTGAGTCGATAAGGGAAGTAGGTTTGAAACACCCAAACGACATATGACTCTTGCAAATATAAGATACCCTCAAACCCTCCAAGTCAGGTACACTCTCTTAGCCTTTCACATTAGACACTCTAATTAGAGGAAACCTCTCACTCTCTAAGCTCTCAGTTTGTTTTCTTTTACATTCGAAAATCGTTTTTTCTGACTTGAGTATCAGAGCCTCCCTCGCCGGAGCACCCTTCGGCATTTTTGTAGGTTTCACATTCCGTCGATAGCAACCGTTCGAGTCAACAAGGAGCCGGTATCTATGGAACCGTAGCCCAATTCCAACAAGATTTAACACCCCATTCCACTAAGACGGCTCTTCTTCTTTTTCTTCTTTGGAAAACACCTACTAAGACGACTGTCCATCGGTAAAAATGGTGTATTATGGAAAGGTTCACAACATTGTTTCCTACATAACAAAAATGCAGTGAACCCGTTTGACCTCAAACAATGCGGACCATTTCCCTGCCACTCATTATCCACGTTAAAACACCAAGTCCATCCCAGAAACGAACACAACAGCAATAGTTGCAGTAGAGACCTATTTCTTTCAAGTATGGAGGCGGAGGACATTTTAAAGCTCAAAACTAAGCCAAACTTGACAACCTCTTTTGTGGGCATTGTACACCAGCTCACTCGAGTAGTAACATACTAATTTTCTTGCGAAAATATTTCAGATGATTTTTCTTTCCAACTTCTTGAACATGCATCCAAAATTGCCAAGACGTGAATAGGGAAGACGTGAATATTAATCAAAGCTAGTGAATTTGGAACTATTTAGCACAAAGCCTAAAGTTTAGAAAGGAAATTCATCTCAAGAGATAAAAACTCAAATTAGGATCGAGAGAAAATAATGTTTCAAATAGATTAATATGTCAAAAGTTGCTATAAAATTGTTTGGAATCACTACAAGAAATTTTAGCTATAGGGACGTTACTAAAGTAATTAAAATTTGTCCCTATAGTTTACTGGGATGAAATTTTCATCCTTAAATTTTGTCCCGAGAATGAGCGATCCCAAAGGTTTTGGAGACGAGTTTAATAAATTCGTCCCCATAGTTCTAGATCCTTCGGGGACGATTTGTCTGCATAAATTAAACCTATGAAGGTAAAAGTCATCCCAAAAGTCTTCTACATGGGGACAAAATTTGTCCCAACAGGCCTGTAAATAGAGACAATTTGTCCCAAAAGGCTTGTTCATAGGAACGAAAGTCTTCCCAAAAGGTTAGTTAATAGGGATGAAATTCGTCCCAAAAGATTATATGTGGTGTTATTTAAAATTATCATTCATGACAAAAAATGCCCCTTCTCTTTTTTTTTTTTTTTTGTTTAATATCACAATATATCTATAATAATGTACTTAGGGCTGTGTCTGGGTTCAGGTTGGATACTCGAACCCGAACACACTATTTTAGCCCGAACTCGAGGTATTCGGGTTACATTTTTTTGCCCCGAACCCGAACTCGAGCAAATACTTAGATTTGGGTGGATACCGAACCCGAATGAAAAACCAGCAAAACAAAAAGCCCCTAATTTAACAAAAAAAAATGTAACTTCAAACTAATATAAAAAAATAAAAAAAAATGTAACAACTTCATTCATAACTTCTTTTTGTTCATAATCTGATGATGCCGGACAGCATGCTAAGGGATATCTTCACCCCACTTCTGAATGTTTACTCATAATAGTTGCTTCTCTCACCTTGCAAAAGAAAAGAGAAAAAAAAGGGGAAATGCCTTTTTTTTTGGCTGAATATATTTGTTTTTAGTCAAATGGTTTGATTCGACTTGTAATTGAGATCTCCACAAGGCATAGGATGAGACTTCTGTTTTGATCTATGTTTATTTATGGTGAAGTGAGAGAGAGGGAAAGAGAAGTTGGGGTTTCGATTTGGTTAAGGGTTTGTAGAGAGGGAAGTGGAAACAAAGTGTAGAGGAGAGAGAGAGCACCATCGAAATTGTCGACATTGATCGAAAGCAATAGAGAATAATTGTGATCTATGTTTATTTATTATTGCTCATCAAATCCGTCCCTATCAAAGATGTGAGAGAGAGAGAAAGATGGCTGGAGACTCAAAAGACACACGATTGGAGTTGGAGATGGCAGAGAGAGAGTGATTGATTAGGATATATATGTCCTTACAAAATATTTTTTTGCCCTAATTCCATTTTTACCCATATTATTATCACGTATTTATAAATATATTCGGATTAATTCAGGTTTATCAAGTTAATTCAGATTTTTAATTTACTAACCCGAACCCGACCCTGTATAATAAAAAACTCAAATTGACCCGACCTGAACACGTTAGGTTCAGATGGGTTACGGGTTTTGATCGGGTCAAACCCAGCCCTAAATGTACTTGATAATATACAACAAAATTGAATATTTTATTCATATAATATATTTAATGAAACATTTACAATCAAATATTAAATCAGAAAATTTCTGATTCATTCATTAATAATAAGAAATACATAGAAGTTCTTAGTTAATTAAGTCATTAGGTAGATACAAAATAAGTTATAATAATTTCAAGGTTTCAGATTTTTTTAGATTTAGAATCTATGTAACTACTAGAGACAAGAGAAAAGAGAAAAGTACAATAAGCCTTTTGAGTTATAACCTGCAACAAAATTTAGTCTAGTCAACCTTCAGTACCTTCATTATCCTGCAACAAAAGTACTAAAGTTGTATATTAGAGTCCAACTAAAATAAAAGAGTAGAAAAAAATGACAAATATTATCTAGTAAAACTTGTAGCATAAAACAAGTATTAAGAATAAATAGAGAAAATCAAGTCCACAACCACTTGCCTAATAAATTAAGAAATTTCATTTATCCATGTCCTAGTGGTAAAAGAAGATCATATATCTGATAGTATAAAAGAGATTTTAAATATTATAGTTATTAAGTGCAGGAGCTGGTGTCGATGAACACCACCATTTGATTGATCATGAACACCACCATTTGATTCATCATGAAAACCACCGTTTGATTTATCATGAACACTATCTAACAGCATAAATATCATAGCTATTTTCATTTATCATGAACACCATCATCTGTATTTAATATGGCCACTGAATTTTACAGGTGAAGGAAATATCACAACAATTATAATTTCTATAGAAAAAAGTCATAGATCTAACATATAGAAAAAGATCAATTTTAAAGTATCTTTAAATCTCAAGAACTATTGAAAAATCATTTTCAGGTGCAACAACAAAGTTTATTGAATGACCTGGTTGACCAACCCTACAAATAATGTAACAAATTATGTAGCATATCGATTCTTAGTTCTAATGTGTTATGACAATTATGACCAAAATATCTTAAGACAAAATGTATGATTTGAGAAATTAGAATTTTATAACAAAAAGGCAAAGCAGATAAAGAAATTTATCCAACCAAAAAGTAGGTGAAGAGAAAGCAAACTAGAAAAGCAACCTCAGGAGCTGTGCAACACCAAAATTTGCCACCTTCACAACTTTAAGATAAACATGCAGAATAAAGGCAAATAAGAGATCTACCTTACAGAAGTTTAATTAGGAAAAGAGAATGTACCTACTGCACATTAAGACTCTCTTGCTTGTTGTTGCAGTTGGTGCATTTCTCTCATCATTTCAATCATTTGTTGTATTTGTCAATCCATGCACTCTTCATATTCTTTCACTTGAGTTTTCACATTTTTCAACTTATTTTCAAGTTTAATTATTCTTTCCTTGTTATGTGAACTTGGAACAGAAATCTTGTTTTTTGGTTTCTAACCAAGTCTCTTATCATGAACATAGCCAGACTTTTCTCCAAGGATCTTAATCAACACATCTTTAGCATTTGGAGCTATAATATATATATATATATATATATATATATATATATCAATATCCATTCCTGGAATATGTTCACCCGGAATAATCATTGACAACATCAATTAAGGCTGCTTTATACATAACAAAGGTGGTAAGTTATATGGAATGACGATAACTGGCCATATGCTATGTTGAGAGCTCATGTTTCCAAAAGGTTGGAAGCCATCGGTTGCTAAGCCAAGCCGAACGTTTCTAAGGTCACTAGCAAATGATACATGTTGATTATCAAATGATTTCCATATAGGGTATCAATAGGATACCTTATTATCCCATCATCAACTCGCTTTTCTTTATACCATCTCATATCAGCTGCTAACTCTTTAGAAGTAAACAACCTTTGCAATCTAGGTTTTAAGGGAAAATATCTCAACACTTTATATGGTATATTTTTATGCTTTTCTGATCTTTTGACTGACTTCCACCTAGATAAACCACAAATAGAGCAAAATGTTACCTCGATATTGGGTCCCCAATATAGTGTGCAATTATTTTTACAAACATCGTACTTCACATAATCAAGTCCTAATGCACCTATATACTTTAAAGCATTATCATAAAAGTCAAACAAAGTTTGCTTCTCATTAGGAATAAGTTCCTTCAAGATATCAAGCAAACCATCAAATGACTTAGTAGTCCAATGACGAGTACTCTTATGATAAAGTAACTTAACAATGGCTTCTAATTTAGAGTGCTCATAATCTGGATGCAACTTTTCCTTAGCTTCTCGTAAAAAGTTATAAAATTGAGTAGTTTCATTGTTTGGTTGCTCTTCTACATTTTCCTCATCCAAATTTAAATCATGTGACCAACCATCGCTAATATTATTTGAGGCATTACAAATATTAACTACTAATCTGACCATATCATTGAAGTTATTCTCATTAGGGTCTTCATTTCGACAATCTCTATGCTAATCTTCAACTTCCCCATGAAAATGCCATACTCTATAACTCTTAAGAAAGTCATTCTTTAATAAATGATATTGAACATCAAATCACACTTTGTAATCAATATTTCTGCACTTCCTACAAGGATACTGGATAACATTCTTTCCTTTTGAATGAGCAAATGCAAAATCAAGGAAACTATCAATTCCTTTTATATATTCTGGTTTTGTCCTATCTTTAATTTCAATCCAATGTTTATTCAAACCCATCTCTTGTTAAACATTTAAAATAAACGAACATAAAAGCATAAGAAAACTAAAAGCATCTTTTAACAGAAAATAAAAAGGAAAGCTTTCAACATTATTTTAATATAAACTCATCGCCTATTCAAATCTAAACAATAGAGTTGTTATTACCAATGTGCTCATCTAAATGCAAAATATGCTTTATGATCTCATCTTATATGCAAAATGTATGTAGAGATTTAATTAGGAATATACCCCTTCCACTCCCCCACATTAGATTTTATATTCAAATATGAATTATGTGAGCAATAAGAGTCAAACTCTAATTATTTTAATATAAAACATTCAACATATAAGCCTATGAACTCATTTGCTATGTACAGAGATTGCTTGTATAGTGCAATTGCAAATGTTGAGGGTTCAAGTATTAAGGTAAAACAACATTAACTGCAAAATTTCTATCATTAAATGGCCTTTTAGGATCCATAAAAATTAAGATAAATAATATAAGAATGGAGAGGAGATGGCGTACCGAAAATCATTGTGGCAACTGGGAAAGGATCTAACGTGTTGGCAATGGCCGTAGTTAAAGACTTCATGTATGTGAACTACGGCTTATCAACTAAAATTCTTTTAGTAAAATTATTTGTTCTACACCCATCATCACAAATGGTTCATGATTGTGTGAATTGATCTCTGCAGTCCTATATTTGAGATAGTACTACTACAAACACTTGTTTTTCACTTGATCATTTATTTGCCTCTTTTATTTTTCCTAATCTGACTGTGTCCAAAGTAGATATGTTATGAGGGACACGACAATAGGAAAGACTATTAGTAGGAAAACATATAAATGCATCAAATTATATTTTAATTATACACATAAATGAATATTTTTCAAAAAGAACATATGTTTTATTATAATCTTTAGGGTTAAAACATTTTAAAGACTAATTGTGCCATAAATATGAATTATATTTTAAATAGTAAAATTTTATAAGTTTTACTTGAATTTAAACAAAATTTGAATAAACAGACCTTGAATTAGATAAATCCACGATAAATTACACTTAAAACAAATGTATATGTTTCATTTTGTTAATTATCTAAAATTAAAAAATATTCATCCAAAATTACAACTACAAAAAAGAATGAAAAAAGAGCTTACTTCAACAATAGCACCAACAACCTCGGTTAAAGCAAGCGAAATATTAAGCAAATCACTTCTGTAAGATAAACCCATCAAATTTAGAAACCTAATTAATCAAATAACAACGAGTGAACTGCAACAGTCTATTGATTGCCGAAAAGAGAGTTGAAGAACGATTAACCTTCACACAAAAAAAGAGTCGACTAATTGGACTAAGAATTGTAAAATTACCCAAAATTTTCATAGCTTCCATCTTTAGAAATCAGAAAAAAAAAAAAAAAAACAATTACATTAAACAAACTTGTTGTTAAGATCCTAAATTTGCAATATATTACAATCATTTTCAGTTGTAGATCTTATTCAACTCGAAACCCAAGGTTGACTTGATTCCAATCACTCGTAAAATATCCCTTCTCCCATGAAGTATTAAAACCAGGCAATCTCTAAAAAAATGATAATAATAATACAAACAACAAAACACTGCAAATCAGAGGAAGAAGAACATGTCACTCTTGTTTGTATTTGGTCCAACACAACAAGTTTATCCTTCTTCTCTTTCGGTGAGACATTTTAACAAACATTTGCAAGTCACACAGCATCAAACAACAACCGATGCATCAAATGGATACCAATCCATAAGTAACGAAATCAAAAAAAAAAAAAAAATGGATAGAATTTCTAAAGAACAAGAAAGACTTGTACGTACCCATTTTTATATACTTGCTTTAGTAGAGGGTTTGAAAAAAGTAGTAGTGATGATGGGTGAAGGGTTTCCCAACTATGCACTAGGGAGAGGAAGAGAGGAGAAGGGGATGGGGATGGGGGGTGGTGGACATGGAAGTTGAAAAAGGGAGAAAAAGCAAATAGAAATGAAAGAAAGCACATGTTGAATTCATGCTCATTTTTCCCTTTCGTCCCTGATTGGGCTTTAAGCTTAATTAAGGACCAAATATGGGGATGATTTTTTTTTTTTTGGGGTCCCTTTGTCACTAGATCATATTTTTAATACCTTTGGGGATGAAATTTTATAGTTGTCTCTAAAATCTCTTCCCCAATTCTATTAGTTTTTGTAGTGAATTGATCTTTGAATGGTCAAAATGTCAGTTGTGTCTAAATTTGGGTTTTTTTAATGTTATCTTCTAATTCTTTACCCAAACTTGGTTATTTTTATAAACAAACAAAGCTCCATTTAATTAAATTAATTGGCACCTAACTGTGTGTTAACAAAGTATTAATAGACTTATCATTCTATAAACATGAAAAATGAAAGTTTCAGAAACTAAGATTTTAGCAAGTGTGGAGAAACTTCCTAAAACTATCTTATTCTATAAATAGAGATTCCATCTCCCTTTGTTCATTTTAGAAATTTGATACAGAGGTTTTTATAGAGTAGGGAGGGTAGAGAGCTACAAAGAGGACAAAAAATTTTGAATGTTGATATTTTTCTTGTTTGTTGGAGGTGGGTTTAGCTTCACAGATGATAACTCTGCAAACTTGGACATTGAGGCTTAGCCTTCTATTGATGTGGATAGGTGAGACTTGCAAAAGACCGTCGGCCCTCCGACGGAGAAAATTATGACACTCAAGTTAGAGAGCGATTTTCAAAAGTAAAGAACAGACTAAAAAAGAAGTCTTATGATCTCCTGTGTAAGTCCAGAGGAGAGGTGAAACTCACTTGGTCGATTAACTCCAAGAGGTATACATGGTTACCTGGTGTGAGAGACGTGCGTAAGCAGGGCATTGAAACCCTGGTTTCCTTATGGAAGTGTCCCGAGATTACGGGGATTACGGTGAAGAGATTCCAAAAGATCTTAATGACCTTCAATTTGGGAAGTTCAGGTTGTCATGCAAATTCGCTTATACGTGTTGGAGGTTTCCCTTCCATTTATGGAAGATTCTTTCCGTATTCATAGGAAAAATGAATATTTACCTTAAAGAACTGGGTGATAACCACCAATCGCAAAGTAAGTGTTGTGACCAACCAACGGTTTACTGATCAGGACACTATCGATTCATGCGAGAGAGAGAGAGAGAAAAAGAGTGGGCCATATCTACCCGACTGGGAGATAAATCCCATATTGAGAACACATTTCAATTGATGCAACTCACAAGCCATGGGTTCAGAGGGTCTAGAGCTTCAAGATAGTGACAAGCCAGATGGCTAACCGATCGAGTGGATATCGACTCATTGAATGGTTGGGTCGCCCAGAGTCATGCATCATGTTATAGGCTGGTATTGGGCCCAATACTATTTGGGCCATTTTGGCTGTGTATCATCATTTGCCCCCACTTTTGTTGTTGCTTCAAAGAAGGAACGTCAGGATTTTAGTCTAGAAGAGACCCTTTGGATCTTGCAAATCAAGGCATTTTATATAGCATGTGTTGTTTCAATTATCGTAAATTATTTTTGGCATGCTTTTTATCCTACATGTCTATCAATTGGTTCCCAATTACTTCCCTTACCATTTTTGGCAGTTAAGCTTTTTAGCGATTCAGCTTTCTGTGAAGATCTTCTGAGAGAAATGGCTAAGGGTTTCTCGTCTGGTTCTTCTCTGGGTATCGGGGATATCAAGAGCACCATGTCGCAGAAAGAACTGCGCGAGAGCAGGAGCACCATGCTGTTAGGTGACAACTTTGAGATTATTTCGTGATGGATGTCGATAGAGCCAATATGGTTTTGAGGAATCGAATCCCAATGTACAAACAATCAGTGAAATACAGTTTGAAGGTGCCATACACCGGTCCCATTGCTAGGTTTTATTACATTAGAATATTTTTCTCACTTTGTTGATTCCCGGTGCTTAGCGTTTGGTAGTAGCACTTATTTCTCTAATGAGCTTTTGTTGGTTACACTTCGATTTCAAAGTCTTGTCATCTGTGTTTACATTAAAGAACTACAGGCAAAGGGGTTCTACCAGAGGTTGGTTCTGCCTGCAAACTTGACCAGAGTCAAATTGGAAGTTTTTCTACAGCGAGACCATCGACAAGAGTTAGATGTGCAAGTACTTTTTTGTCGAATTCTTGGAGAGGGGCCAAATACCAAAGCTTTTGGCACCCGACTCAGACCCATCCACCAGGTTCAAGCCCTGCAAAGATTGCTGTAATTCGGGCTTTGTCCAGTCCGTAGGCGAGTATTATAAGTTCTCGCGGAGAAGCTTTTGGATCGACCGCCTTTTAGACGACGAGTTGCTATCACTAGCGGATCTATTATTCGATGAGAAAAGGGGAATCAAGAGGCTCTTGTTCCTTAAGAAGGCAAAGAAGAAGCTTATAGATTGCTTGCATTTTTCCATGGAAGAGGATCTGAAAGAGGTCACTATTGACCGACGGATGAGGGAGATATTGGTAGGGGTCCCAGAAGAGACTGAAAGTACATCAAGGGCCTACTCACCCTGATTCGACCCTGCTCGCCTCACTAAGAGCCAAGGGGAGGTGAGTGCAACTGCAAGAGTCCCTTGAGGGAGAGTCTAAGAGTTCAAAGGAGAGACTCCAAGATATTCACGAGTTCGCTCGATCAGTTGCCTATGAGCCAGTGGAGGTTGACGGAGATGAGGGCTCTAATGATGGGACTGGTGAAGGTTCTCTAGTAAGAGAAAGAGATCATGTCCCCAAGGCTTCAACAGAGGTGGAGGAATTTTCTCTAGAGCGTTTTAAAGATGCTGGCTTTGACTCAAGAGAGGGGCCCGGTACGGGGCTGTTTACCACTGTTTCATTGTTGCCCATGGACAAGGGCAAACGGGGGGTGCTCGAGGAGGAGGTGTTCCCCAGCCTCATTCTTGTTTGATCTTTTGATAGGCATAGAGGCTCAAAGCAGTGTGGAATGGTGACGATCAGTATTGGGGACCATCGTCACTACTATGTTGACATTGTTTAAGGCAGGAGGATAGCCGATCGATTGAGCTTTTACCATTTGGATTCAAAGCTAAGCAGGCTCTCACTAGAGCAAGGCGATGAGACCTTGTTTTATGCGGCTATAACTGTATCCCTCTTTTCCTTGCGCTCATGGGTTTTCCCCTTTTCAACCTATTGACTAGTGCTTAATTGTACAGACTATAGCCTTGGTAAAATTCCAAAAGCGATGTAGGGAGCAGATTCTGAGCCACATAAGGTGTCAGTCTAATCAACCAGCGAACGATGTCTCCTGGTTAGGGAAATCCCTTTCACAGAAGGAAAAGGAGTTTGAGGAAACAAGGTCCTCTGTGGCTGCTATGAGTACTCATGCTGAGATGGAGTAGTTAAAGGTTGAATGGGATGTGGCCTTCTAATGGTGTGAGGAACTAGAGACGAAGGCCAAGGTATACGAGACATCCCTCCAGGCCACCAAGAAGTTGTTCGACATGTGTGGTCAATCCCTCCAAGCTGTTGACCTGGAGCTAGCTGAACTGAGGGCTACTGTTATCAAGAATATGAGCACTTAGTGCGAGTTATATGAGAAACTTCAGTGTGCTATGGAGTTTATTTAGTACGCAGGGTTAGTGGACACTATGCCCCCAGGCATTGAGGACCTTGCCGTTGAGCCCGAGTCTACTACTGTTGCTATACAGAGCCTGATGATCATTCTATCCCTAATCGGGGTTTTTGCTTTTCTTTCATCACTTCTTTTTTGTTCTCCTTTTCAAGCGTATGAATCAAATGCTCTTTTGTTTTCATTTCACTTCACACTTTATGTCGGTTGGATCGTTATTTAACAGATAGAGTGTTTCGGGAAGCCATGTCCCTAATGAGTTTCCCTTCTTGAGTTAGTCGGTAGGAACAGTCATGAGTGTTCAGTAAGCTCTATTCAATAAGCCTAGCGCACTAAGTGGGTTAGGTAATACATGTTTGTCCGGGGAGATAAGTCCCCACCTACAGGCTTCATTTGCGAGGACCAGATGATAACGGCTCTTGTGGGAAGATAGATCCCTAATGACATGATTGAGAGATGTTGGTCCACTTGGAGAGATATATCCCTAATGATAAGGTAGGACGACGTTGGCTCATTTGGGGAGACAGATCCTTAACGATAAGGTAGGACGACGTAGATCCGTTAGGGAAGATAGATCCCTAAAGATAAAATAGGGCGACATAGGTTCATTCAGAAAGATAGATCTTTATCGATATGGCAGGGCTACATTGGCTCGTTCAGGGAGATAGATATTTAATAATAAGGCAAGCGGGGAGATAAATTCTTAGTGATAATGTAGGGTGATGTAGGCCTATCTGGGGAGCTAGATTCCTATTGATATGGAGGGAAATATTGGCCTGTTCGGGGAGATAGATCACTATTGATATGACTGGATAATGTTAGCCCATTTGGGAAGAGAGATCCCTATCGATATGATTAGGCGACATTGGCCTGTTCAAGGAGATAAAGCCCTATTGATATGACTAGGCGATGCTGGTCTGTCCGAAAAGATATATCCCTAATGATATGACAGAGTGATATTGGCTTATTCGGGGAGATGGTTTAGCATAATCAACTCATAAAAAGGAACAAAACACGTTGTTCAGAACAAATTGGTAACAAGTAAATCAAGTGTTGAGACCAGACATCAGAGGTTGCATGCCAAGGGGTACTATAGAGATGATCGTAAAGAGAGAAAGTTTTAGAATTTACTTGGAAGGAGGTGTAGGGGGCTTTAGATCACAAGATAAGGTCCCGATACCATCGGAGGTCCTGAATTTGACCTTTATGTGCTTTGTGCTCGGCAGCGCTTTCACAGTATTTAGGTCAGGACGTCCTAGGATTGCATTGTAGAGAGGGGGGAGTTTAACCATGTTGAACGTGGTTGAAGCTGCTGTGTAGTCAGGCAGCATTCAAAGGGTCACCGGCAAGGAGATGACACCTTCAGGGTATATCCATTTGCCTGAGAGCCCTTTAATGGGTCTAGTGTGAGATTGCAAGTGTCTGGAGGTAAAATCCATCTATAAAAAAGCGCTCCAATATAGGAGGTTACATCCAGCTCCTTTGTCAACAAAGATCATCCTAACTTCATATTGTTTAGTCTTGACTGTGATGATAAGGGAATCATGTCAATCTGGGTTGACTTCTACTAAATCGTCGTTGCTGAAACCAATTATGGGCCTCTTCCTTTTGGGCGGTTTCCTGGCATAGGTGGCAAGGACATCTTTGGATGGGGAGTCGGGTGCCTCGGCCTTTTGAAAGATTAGGGCTACTAGGTTCCCCTTTTCATTTGCTCAGGCACCTATCCCGTTGCATTGATGCAGTGCTTGTAGGATATGAGTCGGCAGGTATGGTCATGAGGGGTCATATCCGCCCTGTACCTAGAGGATTACTCCATCGGGTCGTTCGAGGGTGTCTTTCAGAACTGGTTGGTCAACTCATTCATTCTCTTGCTTTGGGTTATGTGAACCCTGAGGGGGGATGCCCTCTCTCTCTACACTAATGATCTTTAGAGTCATCATTTCGGATGATGAACTCTAGTTCATCCTTTAATTTATTGCATTCGTTGGTGAGATGTCTGAAGTTTTGGTGAAAGTGACAATACTGGATCTTATCTTTCTTGGGATCATCCTCTACGAGACGAGGGGGCCACCTAACATATAGATTGTTTCAGATTTGAAGGAGCACCTAGCTGGAGGTCTCATTCAGATGGGTATAACTAGTGAACTTTCATTGTTGTGGCGGCCCTTGACGGGCCCTCTTAGGGGAGGACTGTTGAGGTGAATGACTATCCTTTGGAGCCAATCGATTGCGCCTCCTATCGAAGGCCTCGGTGTCTCCTGCAACAATATATTTTGCGTGAGTATAGAATTCTTGAATAGAAGATGAGAGGTTCTTAGTGATAAACGTCTTCATTCCGAACGGTCAAAGTCCTATAAGTAGCGCAGCCAGCGTAATCGAGCAGTTCAGACTAGAGACCTTTATCATTTTAGCCTTAAACTTCTCAAGGAAGTCCATTAATGATTCGTTGTCTCTTTGTTGCAACCAGAAAAGAGATGTAGATTTTTTTTGGCCCCTTACTAATGATAAAGTGTGCTTTGAACTACTGCCACAACTAGGAAAAACTCTTGACATTGAATGGGGGTAGTGACTTGGACCATGTCAGCGCGTTGTCTTTAAGGGAAATGCTCTTTTGTTTTCTTTTCAATTTACGCTCTATGTCGGTTGGATCGTTCTTTAACAGATAGAATGTTATCGGGAAGCCTTGTCCCTAATGAGTTTCCCTTCTTGAGTTAGCCGGTAGGAGTGGTCATGAGTGTTCAGTAAGCTCTATTCAATAAGCCTTGTGCACTAAGTGGGTTAGGTAGTATATGTCTGTCCGGGGAGACAAGTCCCCACCTACAGGCTTTGTTTACGAGGACCAGATGATAGCGGCTCATGTGGGTAGATAGATCTCTAATGAGATGATTGAGAGATGTTGGCCCACTTGGAGAGATATATCCCTAATGATAAGGTCGGACAACGTTGGCCCATCCGGGGAGATAGATCCTTAACGATAAGGCAGGGCGACGTAGATCCGTTCGGAGAGATAGATCCCTAAAAATAAAATAGGGCGACATAGGTTCGTTCAGAAAGATAGATCTTTATCGATGTGGCAGGGCTATATTGGCTCGTTCAGGGAGATAGATCTTCAATAATAAGGCAAGACGACGTAGGCCCGTTCGGGGAGATAAATTCTTAGTGATAATGTAGGGTGATGTAGGCCTATCTGGGGAGATAGATTCCTATTGATATGGGAGGGCAATATTGGCCCGTTTGGGGAGATAGATCCCTATTGATATGACTGGATAATGTTGACCAATTTGGGAAGATAGATCCCTATCGATATGATTAGGCGACATTGGCCTACTCGAAGAGATAAATCCCTATTGATATGACTGGGCGATGCTGGTCTGTCCGGAAATATAGATCCCTAATGATATGACAGAGTGACATTGGCTCATTCGGGGAGATGGTTTAGCATAATCAGCTCATAAAAAGGAACAAAACACGTCATTAAGAACAAATTGGTAACAAGTAAATCAAGTGTTGAGACCAGACATCAGAGGTTGCATTCCAAGGCGTACTATAGAGATGATCGTAAAGAGCGAAAGTTTTAGAGTTTATTTGGAAGAAGGTGCCAAGGGCTCTGGATCACAAGATAAGGTCCCAATACCATCGGAGATCCTAAATTTGACCTTCATGTGCTTTGTGCTCGGTAACGCTTTCACGGCATTTAAGCCAGGACGTCTTAGGATTGTACTGTAGAGAGAGGGGAGTTTAATCATATTGAACATGGTCGAAGCTGCTATGTAGTCAGGCAGAGTTCTAAGGGTTACCGGCAAGGAGATGACACCTTCAGAGTATATCCATTTGCCTGAGAGCCCTTTAATAGGTCCAGTGTGAGATTGCAAGTGTCTGGAGGTAAAATCCATCTATCAGAAAGCGCTCCAATATAGGAGGTTACATCCAGCTTCTTGGTCAACAAAGATCTGCCTAACTTCATATTATCTAGTCTTGGCTGTGATAATGAGGGAATCATGTCAATCTGGGTTGAATCTTACTAAGTTGTCGTCGCTGAAACCAATTATGGGCCTCTTCCTTTTGGGCGGTTTCCTGGCATAGGTGGCAAGGACATCTTTGGATGGGGAGCCGGGTGCCTCGGCCTTTTGAAAGATTAGGGCTACTAGGTTCCCCTTTTCGTTTGCTCAGGCATCTATCCCGTTGCATCGATGCAGTGCTTGTAGGATATGAGTTGGCAGGTATGGTCATGAGGGGTCATATCCACCCTGTACCTCGAGGATTACTCCATCGGGTCTTTCGAGGGTGTCTCTCAGGACCGATTGGTCAACTCGTTTATTCTCTCACTTTGGGTTGTGTGAACCCTGAGGGGGGATGCCCTCTCTCTTTACACTAATGAATCTTTGGAGTTATCGTTTCGAACGACGAACTTTAGTTCATCCCTTAATTTCTTGTATTCGTTGGTGAGATGTCCATAGTTCTGGTGAAAGTGACAATACCGGATCTTATCTTTCTTGGGATCGTCCTCCGTGGGATGAGGGGGCCACCTAACATATAGATTGTTTCAGATCTGAAGGAGAACCTAGCTGGAGGTCTCATTCAAATGGGTATAACTAGTGAACTTTCATTGTTGTGGCGGCCCTTGACGGGCCCTCTTAAGGGAGGACCGTCGAGGTGAATAACTATCCTTTGGAGCCGATCAATTGCGCCTCCTGTCGAAGGCCTCGGTGTTTCCTGCAGCAATATATTCTGCGTGAGCATAGAACTTTTGAATAGAAGATGAGAGATTCTTAGTGATAAACGTCTTCATTCCAAATGGTCGTAGTCCTGTAAGTAGTGCAGCCAGCGCAATTGAGTGGTTCAGACTAGAGACCTTCATCATTTTAGCCTTAAACTTCTCAAGGAAGTCCCTCAATGATTCATTGTCTCTTTGTCGCAACGAGAAGAAAGATGTAGACTTTCTTTTGGCCCCTTGCTAATGACAAAGTGCGCTTCGAACTGTTGCCACAACTAGGAAAAACTCTTGACATTGAATGTGGGGAGTGAGTTGGACCATGTCAGCACGTTGTCTTTAAGGGTTATCGGGAAGTGTTTGAATATGATAGTATCTGACATGTCTCTCGAGAATATCACAGTGGTGAAGTGGGTAGCATGGTCCCTGGGGTCATTAGTATCGTCGTACCTCTCTAAGGGAGGGAGAAGCACGCCACGAGTTATTGGTTCTGAAGAAATCTTAGGCTCAAAAGGCGAGAGGCCAGTGGGGTATTGGAAAGGCTCATCTCGTTCACGTTTGCTCGTTTCAGCTTGTTGGCTACGTGCTTCTTGACCTATTTTCTCAGGTCATCAAAATCACACCATGACATCACTGAGGGCTCTCGGTGTTCTCTGGGCTCGAGCCTCCTTGCACGCATATGGCTTGATTCGTGGGTGGAAGATTAGGCTCCCGATCGAAGAGTGCGACTAAGTTCTTCTAGCTTTTTGCTCATACTTTATATTTTTTATTCCAACCTTTCTACTTGGAGTCGAGTGGCTCTTTCTTGAGAGACAGGAGGGTTAGGTGGTATAGGGTGGCTATGGTTGCCGATTGGAGGCTGTAGTTTTGGTGGATTAGTGATAGTGGGACGTTGCGTGGTGTTTGTTGGAGAGGCAGATTGCTCTTGCTTCAAGGACACTGCTTTGGAAGTGGCCCCGATCACTTTTCTGGGAGACATTTTGGTAAAGCAAGGCCATGGCGAGACAAGTTTCTTTCTAGTCTTTTCCTATGAATGTCGCTAATCTGTTGGAGGTGGGTTTGACTCTACAGATAATGGATCTTCTAACTCAGATGATGAGATTTAGTCTTCTGCTAATGTGGATAGGTGAGACCTACAAAGACCGTCGGAGGATGCTCTGATAGGAGAGATTTTGACACTTAAGTTAGAAAACAGACTTCGAAAGGAAAAAACAAATTGAAAGAGAAGTCTTGTAATCCCCTGTGTAAGTCCAAAAGAGAGGTAAAACTGACCTGGTCGATTGACTCCAAGATGTATATATGGTTACCTAGTGTGAGAGACATGTGTCAGCGGGGCATTGAAACCCTGATTTTCTTATGGAAATGTCCCGAGATTACAGGAATTACAGTGAAGAGATTTCAAAAGATCTTAATGACCTTTAATTTGGGAAGTCTAGGTTGTTATGTGGATTCCCTTATATGCGTTGTAGGTTTCCCTTCCGTTTACAAAATATTCTTTCCGCATTCGCAAGAAAAATGAATATTTTACCTTAATGAGCCAGGTGATAATCATTGATCGCAAAGTAAGTGTTGTGACCAGTCAGTGGTTTCCCGATCAGGACACTGTCAATTCATGCGAGAAAGAGAGCGGGTTGTGTCTACTCGACTGGGAGATAGATCTCATATTGACAACACATTTCGATTGATGCACCCCGTGAGCCGGGGGTTCGGAGGGTCTAGAACCTTAGGATAGTGACAAGCCAGATGGCTAACCGATCGGGTGGACACTGGCTGATTGAATGGCTGGATCGCCCAAAGTCATGCGTCGTGTTGTGGGCTAGTCTTGAGCCCAATACTCTTTGGGCCGTTTTGGCTGTGTATCATCAATGTTCATAATGATTTATATATTATTTTGGAGTTTATTAAATTATGTTTTTAATAATGCTTATTTCTGATTCGTTCTATTGAACATGATATGATCAAATTAGAGTTTATGTTAACCGTGTATTCTTCAGTTTTGATTCAGGATTTGCATGGCGGTGGTCTTGTTGGTCATTTAGGGTATGACAAAACCAAAAATAGTATTGGAGTGCACATGAGAAGAGATGTGTCTATATTCGTGTATGATGTTATATATGCGAATCAGCAGAAAGCCAATATCCAAAATACACTGTTGTGTACGCTATTGTCGATTCCGGAAAATATTTGGGAAGATTTATCCATAGATGGTCGTACTTGGTTTGCCCAGAACTCAAAGGAGGATCGATTTTGTTATCATTGCAGTTGACAGGTTCTCTAAAATGGCATATTTTGTCCCTTGTAAGAGGATCTCGAATGCTAGCGGTATAACAATTTTTTTTTTTTTTTTTTTCAAAGAAGGTTGTTTGTGTACATGGCATAAATCACTTTTAGATTAGGACAATAAACTGTTACGTTATTTTTGGCAAACTTTGTGGAAAATCTCCGACTCAACACTAAATTACAATAGCACTACTCACCCACAAATTGATGGTCGTACTTTTGACAATCTCTTCCAAACATTTGTGGTGACAGGGTGAAACTGTGGGATATTGCTTTAACTCAAGTCAAGTTTGCTTACAATATTATTGTTCATAGAATATATGTTTTTAGAAAGAAAAAAAAATCAAAGAACTATAAATTATATTTATCCAAACCAATTTTAGTCTAACACAAACGTTATTTGCAAAAAATTAGGGAAAATAGAGACAAATTTAGTTTGAGGGGTGACCCCAAACCAAAACATGCATTCGGACATACCAAAAATTGGCTTAAAAATGGTTAAGTAAATTTGCATTCAAAACGTCAGAAATATTAAAGGCATGATAAAGACAGTAATTATCAATAAACTAATGAAATCCACCAAAAATTGAATCATCATTGGCCAGCTCACATGACATATAAACTAAAAAAATTCAATATAGCTAATGAATATAAAGTATCCATAAATTTGCATGCACGTACATAAAAATAACCTTGTCTTAAGGTTTTTGGTGGCCAAATTCGAATTATTTCTTGGTATGACAATAGGCAAGGTGAGACCCCTAGAATCAAAGCGTTGTTGATTAATGCGTTGAGAGAGAGAGAGAGAGAGAGAGAGAGAATGATACAATGTATTCAAATTCAGTAGAGGACGGGAAATTATCATAGGACAGGAATCCATCAACAAATGCAAGAACGAGGAATTCAAGAACCTTGAACTAGCAAGAGATGATTTGCGACGGTTTCCTAATTAACTGTTAGAAATTTTGTGACTCATACACGCAGCGGAAGCAATAAATAAAATTTCAGAATCATAAAAATTTGAATTCGTGATATATCTCAATCGGTGATGCAGAACAATATTCAATTGAAAAACTTGTTTCAACGTAGAATACAATTAGGAGAGTGCAAATAAAAAGTTGACTCCCTTTCAAAAACTAACTCCCGTAGGAGTTCAGTGGAGACAAAATAAGGGGAGTGGGGTATTGAGTTTAACCAACCCAATTTGAATTTCAAAAACTCAATTTTTACCAATGGTAATTTTTGCCCCACGTGGGCATCAACCAACATCTCCCACTTACACACGAGGGCATTTTTACTTCCGTCATAAGATCACAACTCATGTAATCTATCACATCACCCTACAGAATTTTCATACAGGGTTAGACGTCATGCGACTAGCGAGTACACCTGCAAACAAAAGACTTCTCGATACACCTGTTAGGATGATCGAGTAGTCACCGTTAGTATCAAAAGAAAGCTCGTAGTGCCCAAGATCCAAGACTGATTGTATCCATTGAGCTACTTTCCTCATCGAAAGTAATCCCCAGATATCGCTCGATTATGTATCCACTATTATGTTCAAATCCTTACATGGACGAACATAAAAGACCGGTTGGTGAATACAACATAATGATGCAATGCCAATTGGTCTTCCTTTTCTCAAACTCGAATATATCAGTCTCAACTCAGCTGCTTTCCTAAACCTGTCCCTCAGACCTCAATTTATCTTCTGGGCCATCGATAAACAGACTAAAGTAGCAAACATTGAATCAAAACCTCAAGAAACAGCCGAAAGTAATAAAGGCACAAGAGTTCCCACCCAGTGGATCTCGGGTCTCACACAGTGGAGCTTAAGGATAAATTTTAATTTATTGTCTCAAGTAATACAGCTCCTACTATCCCGAGTCGTCTTTTCACACGCGGTATGAAACACATGCTACAATGTTATTCCCTCATCTCTCAAAAGGGCATATGTCAGATTTCTCTAACACTGTACAGGTATAGGGACTCAGTCTACACATAAGATTTTACCCAGAGATCTCAGAGAGAGTACCTCAGAGACAATATCACAAGTCGCAGGTGATATCCGAGATCTCAAACCTGGCTACTCATAGGTAACATGGATGTGGGTACGTCCATGTCCGTCATATCGCATATGACCTCATCCTGAACACATATCAGGGCGACTTATGTTCTAGTAAGGCCACTCTCAAAGCCTCTTACAGCTAGAAACCGTCTCATTCCCGCTCACTCAGAGTCGGAGGTGGTCACTCGTGTGAGAGAGTCGACCTCGCCTGCCTGACATATCTATTATCACATCACAGAATATATATATGACAATAAAAGTAAGTGTATTAAATGAAAAATATAACACAAAAGTGACTGAATAATGCACTATAACCATATATATTGAAAATTAATAAGCATCAATGTCATCAATAAGTACAAATTGAGAAATGTCAGAAAATACCCAAATCCAATGACTCTCTATGCCCTAGAAATGAGTCTCTAGTAATGGATTTGGTGAATGGGTCAGCCACCATGTTGTATATCGAAATGTATTTGATGGTCACTTCACCCTTCTCGATAATGTCTCTAGCGTAATGGTATCTGGTGTCAATGTGTTTGGTCCTACTATGAAACTTAGGGTCTCGAGTGTAAGCGATAGCGGCCTGATTATCACAATAAATCCTTACTGGCCTCCCACTATCCACTACAATCCCTAACTCATCCAGTAATCTTCGGAGCCAAACACTCTCCTGAACTGCAACTGAGCATGCCACAAACTCAGCCTCCATCGTAGATAAAGCAACACAAGCTTGCTTCTTACTGCTTCAAGAGATGGACCCGCCATTGAGTAAGAAAGCAAAACCTGATGTCGATTTGCGCTTATCCAAATCACCTCCCCAGTCGGCGTCTGAATACCCCACAAGGCACAAATCATCTCTCCCGTAACACAAGGAGAAGTTTGCAGTTCCCTTTAAATATCGAAAAATCATTTTCACTGCTCTCCAGTGACCCCTTCCAAGATTTGCCTAATATCTGCTCACCATACCAACTGCATAACAAATGTCCGGTCTAGTACACAACATTGCATACAATAAACTTCCCACTACACTGGAGTAAGGAACTTTACGCATTTCCCTTACTTCTTCCTGAGTTTTCGAACACATTTCCAGGTTCAGGCCTTCACCTTTGGCGATCGGAGTATCTATGGGATTACAATCACTCATCCCAAAATGCTCGAGAATTTTCCTAATATAAGTCTCTTGTGAAAGAGCCAACATCTTTCTCGAGCGATCCCTCTGGATCTGAACTCTGAGGATAAACTCAACTTCACCCATGTCTTTCATGTCGAATCTGGATGACAACCACGCTTTGATGGTCATTAAATACTGAATGTCGTTTCCAGCCAACATTATGTCATCCACATACAACGACAGGATCACAAAATAGTTATCGGACTGAATTAGATAGACACAATGATCCTCCTTGACCATCGTAAAATCGTAAGATATCACCTCCTCGTGAAATCTTAGGTACCACCGCCTGGATGACTGCTTTAGGCTGTATATAACTTCCGAAGTCGACAGACCTTGTCCTCTTGACCTACTAGAACGAACCCCAGAGGCTGTTCCATATAGATCTCCTTATCCAGGCTCCTATTAAGGAAATCGGTTTTAACTTCTATATGGTGTAACTCTAGATTCATACTAGCGACAATCACCAAAAGTAAACGGATCAAAGTAAATTTGACTACTGGGGAGAAAGTCTCCTCATAGTCAATGCCCTTAGTCTGCGTATAACCTTTGGCTACCAGACGAGCCTTATACCTCTCAATCTATCCATCAGCCTTTCTTTTAATCTTGAGAACCCACTTATTCCCAATGGCCTTTCTATTCTCAGGCAAGTCAACTAGCTCCCAGACTTCGTTGACTCTCATTGATTCCATTTCCTCGTGCATAGCCTGTAACCATTGGTCCTTTGCTGAACTCTCGAGAGCCTCATGTACAGTCCTCGGCTCTCCATCGTCTTCGGGAGTCACAATGAGGATCTCATCCTCAATCGGAAAACGACGACGAGACACTTGTCCGCGACTACTCCTACGAGGAGAAAGAGCCATCACACCTTCGGATGGACCGCTCCGACTAGGACCAAGATCCGTAATAGGGTCTTGAGTCCCGCCGCTGGGCTCGGCTAAGCCACTAGGCTCATCCATCTCATAGAAGGTGAAGTCTCGATCGATTTCTCCTCTCTTAGGGAAATCACTCTCGAGAAAAATGGTATCACGATACTCTATCTCAGTGACAGTGCCGTCCGTATGTTCTCCTAGGAACACATGTCCTTTGGACTGTTCAGAGTATCTAATAAAGATAAACTTCTTTCCTCGCGGGCCTAACTTGTCGTACTAATGCGAGGAATCATGAACATACGCGGCGCAATCCCATGGCCTCAAGTGGCTAAGGTCAGGCTGTCTCCCTGTCCAAAACTCGTATGGGTGCTGACTACGGACTTCGTCGGAACACAATTAAGGACGTAGGTTGCAGTCAACAACGCATCCCCCCAATAGGAGATAGGTAAGTTGTCCTGCGCCATCATCGACCTCACCATCTCCAACAGAGTCCTATTCCTTCTCTCGGCTACTCCGTTCTACTGAGGAGTAGCAGGAATAGTCAACTGTCTAGTAATGCCTCTATCGAAACAGAGCTCTTTGAACTGCTTAGATAGATACTCGCACCCCCGATCGGTTCTGAGAGTTTTCACCCTCATGTCTAGCTAATTTTCAACCTCATTGATAAACCTCCTGAAGCACTCTAGTGCCTCAAACTTGTACGAGATCAGGTAGACGTAACCGAAACGCGTGTAGTCGTCTATGAACGTAATAAAATACGTGGCTCCGTTTCAGGCTCTCACATTCATGGGTCCGCAAATATCGGAATGGACCAATTACAATGGAGTCCCAGCTCTCATTGCTTTCCCAAATGGTTTTCTAGTAGCTTTGCCCGCAAGGCAAAACTCACACATGGACAACTGGACCTTAGTTAGCGGGCCCAACAAACAGCTTGTAGCTAACCGGATCATCCTCTTTTGCCCTATGTGGCCAAACCTACTGTGCCATACATTCACATCATCCACTATACTATCAGATCCAAAAGCAATAGTAGAAGAAGAATAAATTTCACAAAAGGAAATCATATCCGGTACATAAAGTCCCTCATGGACTAAACTGAAACATATCAAAGTACTGTCATAAGAAATAGAAACTCTAGAGTTTCCCAAAAGCACAGAATATCCTAACAAATCCAAACACCGGACAGATACTAGATTCCGCCTAATCTCAGGAGCATACAAAACGTCATGAAGATATAAGACTTGGTCACTTCGCAGCAATAGCTTGCAAGTGTCAATCCCCTTCACTTCAATAAATACTCCATTCCCCACGTATAGCCTCCTCGCCTAGGGACTCAAAAGGTGGAACTCCACGTATGCGCTCCTATCGCGAGCTACATGGTCCGTGGCTCCTGAGTCTACAATTCACAAAGGAGAAGAGTTAGCGAGCATCACACTAGATGACATGTAACTCAAACCATGTAAAAAAGAATGACTTACCTTTCGCTCGCCACACTCGCATGCGAAATGCTCAGTCTTGCCACACACGTAGCATTGGACCTTGCTCTTATCGAGCTCCTTCTTCTTGCGTTTCTGTCCTCTGTCGTCGGTCTTGGCAGGTTGCTTCTTCTTACCTTGGCTTTTGGCCTTCGTCTTATGCTTGCACCACTTGCGCTTTACACCTCGGGAGCCCTTACTCGACTCCGCAATGTTAGCATGAGTAGAAGAAGACCTAGCTACCTCCTGACGCTCCTCCTCGAATTCACAATGCCTACTCACGTCTATAAAAGTACGAATACTCTTGGTGTGTGTGAGATAGGTCTTAACCACATCCCACGAGTCAGGCAAGGACTGGATCACATCCAGTACCTGAAGCACATCAGACATCGGCTCCCCCATATTTTTCAGAGAGGCGATCATATTCGACATATGCATTAAATATTGTTTCATGGTATAATCGTGCCTCTTCTTGTACATGATGAATTTATAGGTCAGCATCCTCAACTTAGGAGCTGACGGGGCGCCATAGTGCTCTCTCAGAGCATGCCAGATCGACTGTGCAGTAGGATACTGCTCGTAGATTGGAATCAGCTCATTGTGCATGCTGCTAAGAAGGATCACCCTCGCTTGGCCATCCTTCTTTTTCCAGGCACGATACACCTCCTGATCTCGTCGTGCTTGTGCCGTGGTACCCTCCCCGAGGTCCACCATCTTGTTTTTAAGAACTTCCCCGAGTTCTTATTCCTTGAAAACAAACTGAACCTTCCGGTGCCAAATATCATAGTTGTCACCGTTCAGCTTGTCTCCCTTTATGAGATCTAGAACAACAATTTTCGTTGCAGCCATGTCTCTGTCACACAGAAAAAAAAGACATTAGTGACATATTGATGTTTAGTTCACAATTTTATGTACCCTACGAATCACCAAAACCAAAATGACTCGAATACAGATCCCAAGACGAGCGTATGAGTCAACGGACACCATACACCATAATCCGGGATTGCATCTCACCATTCAGAATAGGATTCAGTACATAAAAACCCATAATTAGTCACTTTTTATCACAACACCCTTCAAAAATCAGAAAATTCCAATTTTAGGACGACCTACGCGCTGCTGGGAGGCTTCACGCACCGCCCGGACCCTGCGGCAAGTCTCACGCTCCCCCACAAGCTGGGGAAGGTGCCTGGGCTAGTGCTAGATGCGTAGCGCGTCAGGCACGCGTTTACAAGCTCCCGGTGCGTGTCCGCAAACGCGCCTGACTCGCGGGCGCACGGGCGACACGCCTGCAAGCACGCGACCCACATCCCTGGCCGGATCCGGATCCCAGACATGGGTCAGGACTGGAACCCGATCTGGATCCCCGGTTCGGGTCAGGTCTGAATCGGGTTCGGGTCTAACCCGGTCAAACCCGACATCTCACGCGCCTATGCGCGCGTGATTTGCACGTGCCTGGGCACTGTGGACCGACGCGCCTTCTCGCGCGTGTGGTGCACGCGCCCGCCTGCTGGGTGCGTGTCTCGCACGCACCTGCTTCTTCTTCGCCCAAATGTCTGTAATTCGGGTTTCTCCGACCCATTTTCCCATTCCGTTACAGAATACATGCAATATATATATCAAAATGTAGATCTAACAGAGACAAACACAGATCTACCATTTTTATGAACCGATTTGATCTGAATCTCGCCAAATTTGGGGTTGAAGGGTTCGGTCACTATTTACGGCCGAATGTTTCAATCGGAATTTTCTTGGTCTAAACGTACTCAGAAATTTACGAAAAAATTATTTTCGTGTTCTATGTGATTTGGGTAACACAATGGTATAATTGGATTCATGAAACTCATCCGTGATCCAGACCCCAAATTTTATACCTTATATTTTTATACCTAAATTTTATTCTGAAAAATTATTTAAAAATATTTCTAACAAACTCTGATACCAATGCTAGAAATTTCATGACTCATACACGCAGCGGAAGTAATAAATAAAATTTTAGAATCGTAAACGTTTGAGTTCGCGATATACCTCAATCGATGATGCAAAACAATATTCAATTGAAAGATTTGTTTCGACGTAGAATACAATTAGAAGAGTGCAAATAAGAAGTTGACTCCCTTTCAAAAACTAACTCCCGTAGGAGTTCAGTGGAGACAAAATAGGGGGAGTGGGGTATTGGGTTTAACCAACCCAATTTGAATTTCAAAAATTCAATTTTTACCAATGGTAATTTCTACCCCACGTGGGCATCAACCAACATTAACTGTATCAGATTAGGATTCAATAAGTATTAATCTAGATTTTATATCATCACTTTATCTCTATAATAACTTAGATTTTTAAATTATTTAATTTTAACATTTTAAATTTATGAAGGGTTCATCCGGTACACACTCCTTACGGAGATACAAAAAAGATGAATGTATATGTATGCAGTCTTTTCTTTGCATTTTTGTAAAGAAACTGTTTCCATATCTGAAACTCGTGACTTCGAGATTATCAAAACAACAACTCTACCGTTGCTCAAGATTCACCTTCTAACATTTTAAATTTATCCTTCTCCAAATAGAAATCAAAAACCCCTTCATGCCCATTGTGAAAGTACAGGAAGCCTACACGGAAGAAGTTCACGTTACAAAAACCAATTTTTGTCCCCTAAATTGCACCATATATTTGTTATTCCAACATAAACCTCATTCTCCATCACTCTTTTTGATTTTTGACTCGAATAATGATTTTTGTATATAGCTCCCGTTTCATGAATTTTTAAGTTTTAGGTTGGATTTGGGTTGCCTCCCTCATTGAGGTTTGACTGGTGAATAAAATCAAGAGAAAGGGAAGGCTGCACCCCTAACCAGATGGAGCAAGGCAAGTATTAGGCTTTCTTTGGGCAATGTTTGTTTAAAAAGTATGAAAATCAAAAATCGGAATAATACTTGTTGGAGGTAGGTTGCGGCTCCACATATACCATCTCCTTGTAAACTCGAGCAGTCGTCGTTAGGAGGGATATAATACTTACAAAAACCGCTGACTCCGATGGGGAGACTCCGATGCTCAAGTCAGAAAGAGCGGTTTTTGAATAAAAGAGAAACAGACTGAGAGCTCAAGGGAGTGGTTCCATGTGATCCACGTGCCCAATATTTGAAGCAAAGAGAACGTACCTAATTTACAGGATTTTAAGATGTCTTATACCTGTAAGAGTCGTGGCCATCGTGGTGCTTCAACATACTTTCCTTATAGAACAGATTCGGAAATCTTGGGAGTTCAATATTCCGAATTGATCGTGACTCTCATCTTTTGAGAAACTTGCACTTTCTGGTGGGATTCTTTTTTTAACTGAAAGATCCTAAAGATGCTGCTTCCAAATAGGAAATCGGAGCCGATAGGGTATTTTGACATTCCCTTGGAATCGTTAGATCTGTTGGCTATCGATCGGTCGTTCGACCGATGAAGGGTCTTCAGAGTTCATTCACTTGATGGACTGACGATTGAATACCCAATTAGGATGATCTCCTTTGATTTATGAATCTCATTCGGTTGGCAGGGCGACTAAGGCCATATCGCTTGAGAGGTCTCAGCGAATAAGGTCCTGTCGTTCAGGAAATCTGGGCGGCTAAGGCCTTTCATTCGTGAGATTTGGGCGACAGAGGCTCTTTGGTGAATAGTCATAATATTTAGACATCGATCGATAGCTATCCTTTATGAGCTTTTCAAAAGCTGACTCTTCTGACTGGGTTTTGGACCATGTCTCATCATTTGCCCTTGACTCATGGCCTTCTTGGTAAAGAGGCACCATGAGTAATGATTATTTGAAAATGCACAAAACTTTTTAATGTGACTTTTATCGCTTCGGTTTTCGTGAATCATCTTTTGTACACTTTGTAGGATTCATGTTCGTTAGAAGACCTCGTACCCTAGCTTTTTTACTCATTTCCCCCTTCTAATCCTTTTTTGAGACCAGTTAGAGAAGTCATTTCCAAAAACAATGGCGAAAACGTCTGCTTCTCAAACCTTTCCGGGCATTGGTGACATTGCGAGTACTATATCCCTAAAGGAACTCCAGGAGATGCAAATTGATATGCTGATTGGAGATGATTATACCTTGATATCTGTTGCGGAAGATGATTGAGTTAATACGGTGCCAGAGGGTTGCGTGCCAATGTACCTATAATCAGTTAGGTATGGGTTAAAAGTTCCATACACTGGTCCTTTCGTGGAGATAGTACGCCGTTGGAACATATGTCCAACTCTTCTGATTCCAAGTGTCTGGCGTCTGGTAGTTGTTATGGCTTCCCTGTTAGGGTTTTGTCACATTCGCTTTGATTTTGACATTTTATCGTCCATTTTCTTTTTTGAACCAAGGGCTGATACAAGTTACAAACCCGACCCTAGTCTAGCTGGAGGTTCTATCATAAGGAGTCCATTGACAAGAACCGGATATAGAACTTCTTTTATTTTGAGTTCTCGAATAAAGATCGCATGCCCCTACTGCTCGAAGTCGATGAGATGCCTTCTTTGGGGCTAAAGGCCCTAGCCACATCAAAGCATGATCGTTTCATTCGATCGGTCGGTGGTTATTACAAGTCCACCGATCAAAGCATAGAGGTCGAGTCCCTATTAGATGATCAGATACTATCTTTGGCTGGCCTGCTGATTGGGGAGAAGAGAAAAATTGACAGGTCTCTTCTGTTGGAAAGGGGGAAGATCGAACTAATTGATTTCTTGGATTCTCTTGACGATATTGTGCTGGAGAATGTTACTGTAGATAAGATGGTTCGACCAGGTGTGACAAGGTCCCTTCAGGAGGATATCAAGACGTCTAAGGCCCTCCTAGGATCTTCTATCAGGCGTCTAAGACCTTTCTAGAGTCGTCACCTCCTTCGGTAAAAAGGATGGCGATTTCTTCTCCCTCATCTGCATTTGTGATTTTGTCTGATTGTTCGGCCCCGACAGCAGTTACACCAAGGGAGACTACCGTTTTGGATGAATGTAGTCCGTTAGGTGAAATGAGTGCTGGTGTGGACAAATTAAGAGGATTAGGAGACGATCCTTCATCTGGTGCCACAGCGAGAACGAATGTTTCCAGGGCCACGAGAGGTAAGATGGTAGGACCTTTTTCTGCTGTTCCGGTTTGGCCTGTGCATAAGGGAAAGCGCAAGGTTTTTGAAGGGGCGACTTCTTCACCTACCATCCATGTTTGGTCCTTTGATGGGAAGAAGGGTTCAAAAGAACGGGGGACCGTCGCTATTTGCGCTGGAGATATGCAATATAGTTATATAGACCTGGCTGAGGCGGATCACATCGCCAACCGATTTGACTTTTATCGATGCGAGCTCGACTTCCACAGAATGTCTTACGAACAAATCGGTGGGGCTCTTAAGTTCTTAGGCTTAATGGTAGTGCTTTCTTTATACTTGTTGTATTCTTTCTCATTTTTGCTTTTGTTGACTCAATTTTCCTTTCAGACAATGGCTCTCGCCCAATTCCAAAAACGGCATGGGAGGCAGGTGATAAGTCACTTATAGGGGCAACTCTCTAGGTAATCCATCCGGATCAAGCACAAGAAGAAGTTCCTGTTTGGGAGGAAGAGACCGTAAAGACCGAGAGCACGTCCGGTGCGTTGCTCAATCAGAGGGAGGAAGAACTGAGAAGACTTCGATCAGAGTTGGACCAATACCAAGATCAATGTGAATGGTTGAAATCGGAAGCCACGGTGCGCAAGACACATTTTCAATCAATTGAGAAGTTGGCTTAATTTCATGAGGAGTCTATTCGAATGGCGGAATGCAGAATAGCTGAGTTGGAGGAGTCTCGTACGAAAGATGCCATTATCTTCAAAGACTGCCAACGTAAATTGTCCGAGAGATTAAAGTGCGTTAAAGAGATAATTGGTTGTATGGGTTTAAGCGACGCTATGCCCTCAGTCGAAGAAGCAACAAACATTCAGAGCCCGGTTGTATAACTTTCGTTTGAAATTTTATATCCAGTGACTTTTACCTGTTCAATAAAAAGCTTTTGCTTTTTCATCGATAGAGGTCGTCTGGCTACTTTCAGTTGTAATCCTTGTTGCGTCAACCCGGCAGAATCAAGGCGACTTAGACCCTCAGCTCAGTAGAAAATCTTTAGATATAGGGGCTGCGTCCACCTGTTCGGGGAGTTCCATCCTTTATTGACGACGCGTTCAAACGATAGGAGCTGGGCTACTTAGACCCTCTGAGTAATAGAAAATCTTTAGATAGAGGGGTCGCGTCCACCAATTTGGAGAGTTTCATCCCTTATTGACGACGCGTTCGAACGATAGGAGTTGGGCGACTTAGACCCTCCGAGCAATAAGAAATCTTTAGATAGAGGGACCACGTCCACCCATTCGGGGAGTTCTATCCCTTATTGACGACGCGTTCGAATGATAGGAGTTGGACGACTTAGACCCTTCGAGCAATAGGAAATCTTTAGATAGAGGGACCGTATCCACCCGTTCAGAGAGTTCCATCCGTTATTAATGACATGTTTGAATGATAGGAACTGGACGACTTAGGCCCTCTAGCAATAGTAAATCTTTAGATAGAGGGGTCGCGTCCACCGGTTCGGGGAGTTCCATCCCTTATTGATGACGCGTTCGAACGATAGGAGTTGGGTGACTTAGACCCTTTGAGTGATAAGAACAGAAAGTGTGTTTGTAGAAAATCCATTAAGTCGGTGCTTCAATAGTTTAAAAAAAAAATACCCCCGCAGTTCAGAAGGAGACACATTGGCAGTAGAGCCTGATAATCACTTAGGAGCAGAAGTCGAGGGCTCCGGATCGCATGACAATGTTCCGATCCTTAGCGGCGTTCTAAACTTGACCTTCATATGCTTAGTACTAGACAGAGCTTCCAGGGCGTTCAGGTTGGGGCTACCCAGGATGACATTATAGAGCGAAGGAAGATCCACCACATTGAATACGATGGAAGTTGTCGCATAGTTAGGGGGCACTCCAAGGGTAATCGGAAGTGAGATAATACATTCAGGATATATCCATTCGCCTGAAAATTCTTTGACTGGGTCTACTTGGGGTTGGAGAAGGGTAGAAGTAAACCTCATTCGTCTGAAGGCATCCCGGTATAGGAGGTTACAGCCTGCCTCCTAATCGATAAAAATTTTTCTAATTTCATATTGCCTAATCTTGGCGGTTATCACGAGGGAATCATGTTAGCTTGGATCTATTCCGACTAGATCTTCGTCTGTAAAACCAATAACAAGTCTCTTCTCCCCTTGTCGTTTATCGGCGTCTGTCGCTAGAATTTCTTGTGGTGCAGAAGGAAGTGTCATCGGGAAATGGAAGATTGGCGTGATCAGGCGTTCCGCTTCATTTTCTGATAGATTATCAAAAGAATGAGGAAGTTTTTAAAGGACCGGTCCATCATGGATTTGGAGTATTACTCTATCTCTCTTGTCGGCTGGGGGCCGAGTGGCTTGCCGGTCCTCCGTCCGGTCACGTTGTGGTGGTTCATGCCGACGATCAGCGGGGGGATCTCTTTCCCTCGGGGGGATCTCTTTCCCTCTTGACGATGAACTTTTGTAGTCTCCCATCGCGCACCAGGAATTCTAGTTCATCCTTTAGTTTCTTGCAATTATCTGTTTTATGGCCATAATTACGGTGGAAGTAGCAGTATTTGGTTCTGTCTTTATTGGAGTCATCCTCAGCCGACCATGGGGGCCATCGGATATACGGCTTGTCTCTGATTAAAGCTAAGACTCGGCCAAGGGTCTCGCTCAATGGGGTATAGTTGTTATACCTCCGCGGAGGAGGGGGATTCGTTCGGCTCTTCCTTGGTGGAGGCCTTTTGGGCGATCGGTTGCGTTCCTTTTGAGAACGAATTTCTCAGCACTCTTAGCAGCAATATATTTCTCGACCCGGGCATAAAACTCCTGAATAGTAGCAGCAGAGTTCTTCGTGATCGACACTTTCATGCCGAAAGGCCGCAGTCCTGTTAATAGCACAGCCAGGGTGATTAAATGGTTCAAAAATGGAACCCTCATCATTTTTGTTTTGAATCTTTCTAAGAAGTCCCTTAAGGACTCTTTCTCCTTTTGATGCAGTAACAATAGTGAGGTGGACTTTCTCTTGATCCCTCTGCTTATCACGAAATATGACTTAAACTGTTCTTGTAGTTGAGAGAAAGTCCTTATGCTCAACGGCAGAAGAAAATTAAATCAAGTTAGTGTGTTTCCCGTAAGAGTGGTGGGAAAATATTTTCACATGACCGCATTAGACATATCTCTAAAAATCATCACAGTCATGAAATGGGTCACATGATCCCGGGGGTTGTTGTCCCATTATACCTTTTCATGGGAGCAGGAGTACGTTACGAGACATAGGCTCCAAAAATACTTTCGGATCAAAAGGCAAAGCGTGAGAATAGAGGGAAGGTTAGTTTCCTTGAGCATTAGCCCGCCTAAGTTCTTCGGCCACGAGTTTCTCAACTTGTTTTCGAAGATCGGAAGGATCTAACCTGGAGTTTTCGAACACTTCATGGCGTGGGGGCGATAGTTGCCGCTGGGAACGCTTGGACCCCCCGACAGAAGATTGACCCTCAGACCTAAGGACACGGCTAAGGCCCTTTCAGTTGTTTGCTCATATCTTGAATCTTTGACTCCAGTTTCTCCATCTGGGGCCGGCTGACTCGCTCTGGAGCAAAGGCCACAATCGGCTGGCCGAGGATCACAAGCCGTAGGGCCTGATCCTGATGAGGTGGGCAAGGGAAGACCGCATGATCACGAACAAAGTGATTGGGTGCTATAGAAAGGGCGGTTTCAGAAAGTGTTGCGGTGCGCCCTTCTACTATGGGGGCGGCTTTTAAAGATGCTCTGATTCTGTGAGACATAGTTGTCGAAATAACAGAAATTGCTCTATTCTGTTCCCGCAGACGGCGCCAATCTGTTGGAGGTGGGTTACCACTCCACAGATACCATCTTCTTGTAGACTCGAGTGGTCACTGTCAGGAGGGACATAATACCTATAAAAACCGTCAGAAGGTACTCCGGCAGGGAGACTCTGACGCTCAAGTCAGAAAGAGCGGTTTTCGAACGAAAGAGAAACAGACTGAGAGCTCAAGGGAGTAGTTCTCTATGATTCACGTGCCCAACGTGTGAGGCCAAGAGAGCATACCTGATTTAGAGGATTTTAGGATGTCTTATATCTGTAAGAGTCGTGCGCCGTTGGAATGCTTCAACCCTACTTTCCTTATAGAACAAATTCGGAAATCTCAGGAGTTCAATATTCCGAATTGATCGTGACTCATTCTTTAAGAAACTTTTGCTTTCTGGTGGGATACTTTTTTTTAACTGAAAGATCCTAAAAATACTGTTTCCAAATAGGAAATCGAAGCTGATAGGGTATTTTGACTTTCTCTTGGAATCATTAGAGCTGTTGGCTATTGATCGATCATTCGACCGATGAAGGGTTTTTGGAATTCGTTCACTTGATAGACTGATGATTGAATACCCAATCGGGGCGGTCTCCTTTGATTGATAAATTTTGTTCGGTTGGCAGGACAACTACGGCCTATCGCTCAGGAGTTCCGAATGACTAAAACCCTGTCGTTTGGGAGATTAGAACGGCCGAGACCCTTCGCTCGTGAGATTTGAACGACGGAGACCCTTCGGTGAATAATCATAACATTTGGACATCGATCGATAGTTGTTCTTCATAGGCTTTTCAAAAGCCGACCCTTTTGGCTGGGCTTTGAACCATGTCCCATTGATACCTATATTACTTGATTGATTTAATAGAATAACAATGAAAGTTTAGTAATAAAACCTTTAAAATATGATTTTTGTAAAAACCAGTTTCATATGAACACGCTTTTTAGTTGGGAATGAGACTAACAGATCCCCAATGCTCAACTTTCTCGAAAGATGTTCAATGTCACGACATTTATGACAGAATTGAACTCCGTCGAAAGGAAACACTGAAATTCATCTGCTGTTGCTCATGACTACTTCCCCCAAAACCAAAAAGGAATATTACCATAATGTGGCCAAAGCCTGAAAATTTCAATCTCGAGAGCAATGGGGTTGGGTGTCCTGCCAGATGAAATGCAAAATTCCCAAGAAAGCCCCTTACAGATGCATCTGTAAGGTTCGCAGAATATGTCGGAATTCTAAGTAGGACCTCCAATAATGGCCCTTGAACTTGACACTCACATAGAAAAACATTTTGCAACATTAGAACTAATAGTCAAAATAATAAATGTGATTGTAAAAGAAAATAAGTTTCGCAATCATGTTAACTTAAAGGCCACTATTGTTACTATAGACAAGGTCGTCATTTGTAAAATTCAAAGTCTGTGTCGGGCTTCTTTACATTTGTTCGGTAACCCTTCTCAAAGTCCTTTGGTAGAATGACATATCGGTTCTTCCGGACAGCATGCATCCCGGCTTCTTGACATATAGCAGCAATCTGCAGAAACTTTTATCTTGTTAACTCAAAATCATTAGAGGATGACCGAGCTACAGGATAACAATTAAGGGAAATAAATGCATATTCATGAATCTTGTATTTACAAATCTATACAATAGCCTCAAATTTAGCCTAGCACCCAAAAAATAATAAAAAAAAAAAAACCCACTATTCATAATGTAAGTCCTCATGCAATCAACATAAAACAATTCAAAAAAAAAAGGCAAACCGTAGTGTTCTCTTGTGTTACTACCCTAACTAAAGACTACATTTTTGGGGGAGAAGAAACAAATGCACACGTTTTGAGAAGACTACACAGTGTTCAATTCCGGGAAAAACATATGTAAATGGGAGATTAATATTGTACACACCAATATGAGCACTTGAATAAATTTTTGCTTTACTTTTTGTGACAGAAAAAGGATTGTACTAAATGTGTTAGAAAAGATACATCAAAGATAGAAGCAAGGGAACACAGAAAAACAGAAACTAGAAAATCAGTTCTTTCCAATCCCTCCAAACAAGTTTCCACCAAGCTGTAGCTCTGAAAGCTTGTCAAATACTGATAAGAATCGTGGGATACCCCCAGTAAAACAATTCTCTCTTGGTATCAAAACTGATAATCCAGCCATATTCCTCAAACTCAAAGGAAATGATCCATTCAACGAATTGATGCCCACATCCATTTCAAACAAATTAGTGCAATTTGCTAACTGAGATGGCAATGGACCTTCCAAATTGTAATGAGACAAATTTAGTAGCTGAAGGTTTGAAAGCTTCCCAATTTCTCGAGGTGTAACTCCTCTGATGAAGAAATCTAATAAAAACTCCATCTTTTCAAAAGTTCGAGGAGATCGAGCGGGGGATTGAGGGCAGAGGCTACTAAGCAAGGGGAAGTAGATTATGAATCATATCAATGTTGACCGTTTTGTAGTGTTGATGTTGTTGCTACATTAGATTCATGTTACATGTTTTGACTATAGTTGTTTGTAACCATGATAGTAGCTTGAACATATGCTTATGATGGCTTGTTGATGTTACATGATTGTTGATGTGTTATATACGTAGAACTTTTCATGGCACCCAAGGCAGGAGTTCAAACAGAGGCACATAAAACAATCTTGTCTCAAAGGCTAGAGGGAAGAATACTCTGATTTCTAAAAGTTATAGTATTTTGCTTCCTCCAATCCCACCAAAGAATTGAAACAAGAACACATTTCTGAAGTGATGAAGCATTTTTTCCCTCCAAAACCTCTAAACTTAGTAAAAGCAAATCAGAAACACTTTTAACAAATAGCTCCACATATCCGGTGCAATATGACAATGTAAAGACAAGTAGTCCCTAGTTTCGAAATCCTCATAACACATCACACGAACATCAAAAGAGATATCTTAAAAAGGTCTCTTCTTTGTAACAAATTATTTGTGTTGATCTTGTTAAGCACTATGAAACAAGTAAAGTCTTAATTTTGGTGGAAACATTTGCTTTCCAAATGAAATTGGTTAGAGGAAAAGGAAAAGTGTTTTAAGGAAAATAAAACTATGAAGTGCTAATTTGCAAGAGAAAGTAGCAAGACTATCAAGGCTCCAAGCTCTAGTATCCGAAGCATCAAGAGAAGGTTCATTTCCTTGTAGTAAGAAAATTTGGGAGGATAACTATATAGCTCCACTATGATTAAAATTTCTTAATGAATGGAAGTTTTAGGAGATCAAATGCTGGTTATAGAATCAATAGGAGCAGAATGAAGCATAGACAATTAATAAAGTCAGGAAAAGTGATAGAAAGGGGAGAATCCCCAATCCAAAAATCCTCCCCAAAAAATAAAAAATAAAAAATAAAAATACACAAGAATTACCTCCTACTTTGAACGATACTAGAAGTAGAAAAATCGGATAATAAGTGAAAGTAAAGTTCCAAGGACTACAATGAGAAACTCTAAGTCCAACCTTGGCATCCCATTGGTTGTGTGAGGGACCGCATCCCATTGGTTGTGTGAGGGACCATACTTTTATAATAGGATCACTGTAGCCATTTTCCTGCAAGAGAAATGTTTTGACACTAAATAATGAGATCCAAACTTCCCTCAAATTTTGGTTTAGCTACCTACTGCCGACTCGCTAAGTGATCCCTCCTAGCCAAAACACTTCTCTCCCCATCCCCTCCCCCCCCCCCCCCAAAAAAAAATGTAAGTAAGAAATTGGTGGCTCACTCATAAACATCTTAGAAGAGTGGTTGAAGAGTCATCCAGTAATTCCGAAGTCAAAGGGTGGGAGGGTTGAAAAATTTGAAACAAAACTTCAGAGTTTGGAATAAGTAAGTTGTTGGTGATATTAAAGTCTAGAAAGAGTGCAATTCTTCAGGGGATCGAAGAGTTAGATAGCTCGATGTCGAAAAAGATTATTCTTATGGAGAAGACATGCTATTGTTCAAGGATCTTGCTATCGGCGGAATAAATCTTAGGAAGGATCCTGAGGAGCTTATTTTTAAGGAGGAAAATGGTTGGCATCAAAAGATTAGGACGAATTGGTTCAGAGAAGAGGATCGTGGCACTACATTTTTTCACTGGGTGGCTAGTGGTAGGAGGCAAGGAGTTTTATTAGGGAGCTAGAGGTTGAGAAGGGTAATCGATGGATCTGCTCTCCATAACGGAAACCATTACTAGTTTTTCTAGAGATTTGTACATTGGCTTCATCTAACTATTGCGGGCCTTGATTCATATCTCATTTAGAGTTCAAAAGCCTGTTGTTAACAGAGACCTTTAGAGGGGGGATAAGATCCGTGGAGTGGTTTTCGGCTTAGATAGAGATAAAGCCCCAGACCATGGTTTTACCATGGCTTTCTTCCAGAATTTTAGGGATGTCATGTGTGAGGACTTGTTTAAAGCCTCTTGAGTTGTTCACCACGAATAAGGTGATAGGTAAGAGCATGAATTATACTTTTATTAGTCTTATTGCCAAAAAAATATTGTTCATTGAAAGTGAAGGATTTTAGACCTTTTAGTCTTACACTGGTCTTTACCAAATTATGACGAAAGTGTTAGCTAAGATGTCGTGCATGATGCTTGATAATACCATTTCCTCCACTCAAAATATCCAGGTTGGTGATTATCTTAAGAAGTATGATAGGGGTGTAATTCTGAAGTTTGATTTTGAGAAAGCTTATGATAGGGTTAGTTGAATATCCTTGGGTAAGATTTTGGAGAATAAGGGCTTGGGGATCTCCTTTGGAGGAGATGCATAAGAGGGTGCTCAAATTCGACCTCCTTTGCTGTTATTATCAGGGTCAGCCTAAATATTGATCCCCGGCTTCTCAAGAGCCAAGACAAGAAGATACCCTTTTCCTTTCCTTTTCACTCTAGTGGTGAATCCATGGAGTAAATTGATCGAGAGAGGGGCTCACGCCAATGTGTTTTCTAGGTTTAGAGTGGGGTTGATGGGAGTTCTACTTCCCATCTTTAGTTTGCGAATGATACTGACCTCTTCCTTAAAGAGGGTATTTATTTCTAGACATGATCTACTTGCTTCAATTTTGAGAGAATCTCTGGGCTTAAGATTAATAAGCCAAGAGTGAGCTTGGTATTAATGTCTCCTATAAGACTCTTGATTAGTTGGCCGCTATTGCCCATTGTGGTAAAAGGGAGTAGCCTATTTCATACCTAGGGGCTCCAGATGCAACCCTAGTCGCTGACCTGGTTAGTGATTATGTTAAAGAAGTATGATAGGGGTATAGTTCTGAAGCATGATATTCAGAAGGCTTACGATAGGGTTAGTTAAGCATTCTTGGATAAGATTTTGGAGAATAAGGGCTTGGGAATCGCCTTTGGAGGAGATGGACAAAAGGGTGCTTAAATTCGATCTCTTTTTCTATTATTATCAATGGTGAGCCTAAATATTGATTCTCAGCTTCTCAAGAGTGGAGACAACGTTGGTGATCATGCCAAGATCGAGCTTGGTATTAATATCTCCTATGAGACTCTTGATTAGTTGGCCACTATTGCCAATTGTGGCAAAAGGGCATGGCCTATTTCTTACCTAGAGATTCTAACGTAGGACACCCTAGGAAGAAAGCTGTCTATGAGGGATTCATGGTGAAACTAGAGTTGAAAATTAGGGTTTCAGTTTAGGGGTAGGGAATTAGGGTTTACAGCAATTTAACCAAAGTAAAATTGTTATTCTTAAAAAGATTTACTAACATCACACCCTGACAATAAAGAAAGAACATAGAACCTTAGCCATCACACCCAAGGCAAGAAAGTATCACACCTTCTAGGGTTTGAGAAAAACTCAAAAGCATAAATTTAAAATCTTATTCTTCATTACTGATAATATGGTTTCAAAGTCTTAAAATAGAGAATCATCCAAGAAATATATAAACTATTACCAAGACAAAAATTTAAAAAAACTTCTAAATAGTACTCGTAATGACCCTATAATGATTAAATAGAACTAATTTGCTAAATAACTAAGGGAAAAAAATTAACTTAAATAATAAATTTCTAAAAAAAAAAAACAAAAAAGTTTTTCAACTTTCTAATGTAAAAAAAAAAAAAAAAAAAAAAAAAAAAAAAAAAAGAACTAATATAACTTATTCAAACTCCCAACTAAATTTCTCATCATCTAACATTTGCCAAACTAAAACTTGAGCATTAGATCCACTCTGAGTAGGCTTTCTAACAAATTTTTAAGGTTGCTGCAATGTACTCCATCAGGTTCCTTTGGGAGGAAATCCTAAAGTGTCCACTTTTGGGATCCTATCATGGATAGAATTAAGAGGAGGTTAGACAAGTGGAAAGGAGATTTCCTCACTTGGGTGTATTATTCTTATTATTGCGTGTTTGTCAAACATTACTCTTTATTTCCTCTATCTTTTTAGAGTTTTGATGAATTGAAAAGTTAATGAGAGATTTCCTTTGGTCACGGAGTGGGCAGGTTAAAAGGGATTGCATGGTGAGTTGGGATCAAGTGTCAAAGGCCTAAGGCTAATGGTGGTTTGAGTCGCAGCAACATGGTTACCATAAATAAGTTGGCATGGGGTTATTAGAAGTAAATATATTCTCATACATAATAGATGGGGTACCAATGCTGCAGTAAGTGTTTCTATTTGTTGTCCTTGAAAATTCATCTCCCAATTGTATCACAGTCGTCCTCCTGTGTCTTTCAAAGTGGGCAATGGGTCTTGTGTTCTTTTCCTTGGAGGATTCTTCAATCGGGGACTATCCCTTCTCTATCTATTTTTCTCAACTTTATTGATTGTCTAGGTTTCATTCAACTTTATCAAAGTTTTTTGTTTGAGAGGGTCGTTCAATCTGTTGGACTTTTCATTTTTTTAAAAAGAAATCTTAATAATAGAGAAGTGAAATTACTAATTTTTCCTCAATTTCTCTTATAGAGAAATGAACCTTCTCACTATGTTCTCTAACTTGGGTGCTTTTTCTTACAAATCCTTTTTTCATCTTCTCACTAGTCTTCCAGAGCACCTCCTTTCCATTTATTTTATTTGAAAGTTAAAGATTTAAGACTTTTATTTGGTCCATAGTGGTTAAGAAGATCAACACCAATAATCTGTTATAAAAATAACAAAACATTTAAAAGCTATCTCCTCATATGTTTGTGTGATGTGTTATACCAAAGTTAAAACAGAGACCACTTTTTTTTACATTGTTTAGTTGCCTGAGAGATGTGGAACCATCTATTTGCCGCAGGAGATAATGATTGGGTTTGTCCTAAAAAACTCCCTGATTTGTTTCTTAAAAATTTCAAAGGATTTGGAGGAGAACAAAAGTTGCTTGTTTGATTTGGAGATGTGTGTTTGTGGCTATTCCTTGATCCATTTAGAAAGACCAGAATGCCAGAATCTTCAGAAATCAGCTAGCTTGTTGAGTCATCTCTCCTTTGGGATAAAATTGTCTTCTATACCAGGAATAGCATCATCATCTCCCTCATAGTATAGGCTTCCAAATTTATTTGTGACTACATTGTTCCCACCACAATTTATATGTACGGACTGATACGATTTTGTGCAGTTGGATATATGTGAGCATGGTTTCTTCCATGTTTCTCTTTTTCCCTCTACAACTGAAATCCCTAAAATTCCAACTAAGCACCTTTATTTGACAACGTCATGGTCTCCTCTTTGGCAGCCTAGAATCTCATCTCCCACCCACACCCTTCTAAGTCTCGACCACTTAGTTATTAAAAAAAGTTAAAAGGCAAGATTAGCTTCCACAGTTATAAAACTAGATTTATGCAACTTCAAAAATAGCCTATTAAGGAGGGATTATTCCTGATTATCTCTATCACCCTTTGAGGTAATAAGTGGATTATCCAAAGAGCTCATTTTTTTGTAACACTAAAGTTACTTCAACGAGTATGGTCACTCACACCCAAAAATGTCAGGAATGCCAAGTTGCTTCCATTGTAAGCAAGTGAATAACAACACAAAATAAGAGGTACTCTGTCACTGACAAATGTTAGTATAATGCAAACTTTTTTATGTTGCATCCATGCCATGTCCTATGTTCATGTGTCCATTGTTATGGTAAAGTACCCAATAAAAGTCATCAAAGCACATAATGGACCACATAGATAAGCGACAGGCAAAATAAGATAATAGTTTCTTCATTTAGCCAAATAGCTCATTACACCGGGAAACACCAGTAGCTTTGTGTAAGAGCAGGAGACCCTAAAACTCAAGGTGATAGCTAGACAGCTAAACATATAATGCAGCACACCAATTGCTTCCAATTACTAATCAAAACACCTTAAAACGAATGCACTTCAGCCTTGCAGTAAAAATTGCAGACACAGATGGGAAGATCAACTAACCTCAGCCGCACTAATTTTATCAGGACGTGAAACATAGTCCTCCAAATCAACCTCATCACTTAGGTTCATCTTAGCAGTGCAAACCTAATTACATCAACCATAATAATTACAAAATAAATAAATAAAAAGTTAAATAATAAAAAATAAAAAAGAAACTTGAGAGAGACAGAGAGAGAGAGAGAGAGAGAGGAAGCATAAGAACAAATGGTCTGCCAAGCCGCAGTTAGCAGCTTGGCAATCAAGACTTACCTGAAAAACAAGCCTCTTTTGTCGCCTATCAGGTAAAGGAAATTCTATCTTTCGATCAAGCCTTCCAGGACGCAGAAGTGCAGGGTCCAAAGTATCTGCCCTGTTTGTTGCCATTATAACCTTGACATTAACCGTCTGGTCAAAACCATCCATCTGCAGAAAAATTGGCATAAGCAATTCAGCATCAGCAAAGGAAAAACTAAACTGCGGAACAGTCTCTTCACCCTATAATTCCCAATATTCTAATCACAGAAAACTTTTGAAATGATAATAATAATAACTTGTTCTATTAAGCCCTACCTGATTCAGAAGTTCCATGAGAATTCTCTGGACTTCTCTGTCAGCCCCTGTTTGGGCATCAAATCTAGCGGTAGCAATAGCATCCACCTCATCAATAAAGATGATGGCTGGAGCATTCTCTTTGGCAAGACGGAAGACATCACGGACCATTCGTGGACCCTGTGTAAATAAATTAAGTAATACTCACATTAAAAAATAGGAAGAAATACAATAACTCAAAGGAGAATGATATTTTGTTTATATAACCCATTTCTTTTTAGATTCATGGATTGCCACAAGATCAGAAACATCTCCTTAAATAGACTAATAGTCGTACAATTTGAAAGATCAATAACGGACGATACTTCGTCTAGCTTAGAATAGTAATTTTAACATAAGAAAGCATGATGGCGTACTCAAAAAGTATAAATGGAAAAAGATGCACCAAAAATTGAGTTTATTATAATAATCTTTGGTTCTCCACATACTTCACCCAAATATTTTTGGACAAACTCTGAGCCCACAACTCTGATAAAGGCAGCAGTTGTATGATTTGCAACAGCCTTTGCAAGCATGGTTTTACCAGTGCCAGGTGGACCATAAAGTAGAACACCACGGGGAGGATCTATTCCTATCTGTTTGTATAATTCATGGTGAGTCAAAGGTAGCTCAACAGCTTCACGAATTTCTTGCTTTTGAATGTCACATCCTCCAATATCCTAACAATCAAGCAGAAAAAAGTTCAACTGAGGAAAATTGAAAAAAGAAATATAACCACGTAGAGGTAGTATTACTACAAAAATTAACTTAAAAATAGGGTTTTTAAGAAAATACATGATAAGCATATGGCAGACATGTATGAAGCTGCAAATGAGATCATTAGTCCGAATTACAAAAGAAAAAAAAAAGCTATTGGCTCTAAAAACTATTAATTAGCAACAGTGGGACGAATTAATCAATCACACCATTCGATACCAATTCTATCTAGAAAGCAAATGTCCAACAAATATTGAAATGAGAAAAACATGCAAGTCATTAGATTTCCCTACAAGGTGGTGTAGCAGGACTTTTGGGGGGGGGGGGAGAGAGAGTGAGAGAGTTGCACCACCAGTGGAGTGGAGCACAAGGGGAGATAACAGTGTAAGACAGACAGCCAAAACGGAACTTAGAGACATTCAAATCATTCAAAAAGAATCCGCTCCTATATTAAAGTTGCAGAACCTGATACGAGCTTACTGGTTTAATTATGGCGACAAACAAGAAAACCCCAAATAATGTCAGGAATAATGAAAAAAAGAATCCCTATCTGTAAAATGAAAATATAAAAAGACCGTTAAAACAAAATGGAAGTCAAGAACATAAATCCCAGAATTCTGACTACATAGCTATCCTATACCAAGTGGTTCATCGTCAGTGGTCTACTGACAGCACAATGCAAATACATTTAAACGTGGAAAAAAAAAAAAGCCCAAGCAGCATAAACAAAAGTAAAATTAACTAAGACATTTAAAAAAGTATTGGAGTCTGGAACCAGTCCTGCATAATTTAATTATTGAACTCTAACCCCTTAGCTGTAAGGTGACTCTGGGCCCCTAGCACAAATGGAAGCGTTTCAAACCCCTGTATGCCAAAGACGTTCTTGGGATGATCTCATAATTCCTAGGGGGTGGATACGATGGGATCGAGACAAAATTTTAAATCATTTTTCCTCAAGCCTTGTGAGGAGAGGGGCTATCGAAGAACAATTATCCGAACGAATAAGGTTTAGACCAAACAAGCAGAGCATTCATACAAGTAAAACATGTGTATTCTAGAGAGAGAGAGAGAGAGAGAGAGAGAAGGAATGTAAAAAGCGGCAATAATCTAGTCTAGAAACGGAAAAGGATCAAAGAAAAAGAAAAACAAAGGTATCTGGGATTGCAAAGCTTGCATAATTTACATGCCCTAAACTTATGGCAACAAAACCGCGAAGCCCTAGCTTCCGTAACCCTAATTAATCAAAAAGCAAAAGAAAGAAGATGGCCAGAATCAGAAAAGGCTTACATTATAGGTAACATCAGGCTTTTCGGACTGACTAAGAAGAGAGATGCTAGAATCGGCTTCAGGAGGGAGGACATCAACAAGAGCATTGGAATGGCGATGCAAAGCAACGGAAGCGGAGGGCTTCAAGAGCTCGCGGTTGATTGTGCTGAGAATCCTGACATAGTAATTGGAACCGGTGGTGGATCCGACGATGCCATTGTTCTGATCGACCATCTCCATGAACTGACCAATCACCAAAGGCACCGACTGTATTCTCTTGACCTCCTCCTGTGCTCGCAGAAGTTCTCGCTTCAAGTTCTTCTGCTCGTCCTTGACGTACTCCTCCTGGATTTCGAGGAACTCCAGCTGTCTCTCCAGACATTTGAGCCTTCCGTACAGATCCTCTTCGTTATCCAAAGTTGAAAACGAAGACTGATCAGAGAATCCATGGAAGTTGACCAGGTCGCTCGTGGGTGAGGGTGAAGATTTCGTGTCCAACAACACCGCTGCTGCCATTTTTCTGGCGCAGAGAGATGAAGGATGGTGACGATGAGGGGAATATATGGAGGTTAAACCGAGGCACAAGAAATGGGGCAATTTACGCCGGTGACGCTAAAAAAATATAATAATAATAACAAAAGAATAAAACTAACACATGCGGAAAAAAATTCTAAATCTTGCGAACTATATCGATTATTTAAATCAAAAAATATCAAATCGAGTTTTTAAAATTTGATATGATACTATTTATACTTTGACATATTCATGACACTAATACTATTCATATCAAGTCCTACAAACTTGACATGCCTCTATTCATATCAAATTTTAAAGAATCGATATAATACTGTTTATCGATATTGTTCATATCGAGTCTTCAAAACCTAACATATAAGTGTTAGATTTAGAATTTTTTTTATATATGAAATATTTTTTTTGTGTTATTTTGATATGTCTTCAAGAAATGAAGAGTTTATACGAATTGACCAATTTAAAAAAAAAAATTAAAAACCCTATAATTCCCAAATTAACCCTAATACGGACCCCCAATAACTAAAACCCTACTATTACATATCCAAATGAAACCCTATCATAACAAAACCAAAACTCTACCACCACAATAAAACTAAACTCATTTCTATACCACCACAACAAAACCAAAACTATACTATCACAACAAAACCAAATTTAAATCTATACCACTACAATAAAACCAAACTCATATCTAAACTCAAACTTCAATTCTCATATATCAATTCTCATATTCAACTTCTCATCAACATACTTAATCCAATTTGTTACCAACACAACACAACAAAACCAACAAATAAAATAAAACAGTTCACAATACAATAATCGAAAAAATAGAATATGATTTTTATTAATATAACAAAATATATAAAATATAGATTACATTAATTTTAATATTTTATTCTTCTCTTAGCATATTGCTTAATAGCTAAATCAGATTTAACATCTATACTATCATCATTAAACACTAAACCCAATCATCTATTTATGTGATTTGAGAGAATCCTACACCATCACGGTAGAGATTAGAAAAAACTGGTGGGGACACGTGATACAGAGATGATACATCATCTCTCAACCTGTGTCAACCCCTCACTCATGTAGATATCCGAACGAACCACCCTCTATAGAGACCCCGAAGTCAAAACATGAAATAAATCATCAACCACAGGTGTGAAGAAAGATAAGGACTCCACTTGCTCGCTCGAAGGCCCTACGACGTCTGGTGAATGCTGAGATGTAGAGTGGTGAGAATATGGTGAATGAGGTGGCAGTGATACATGATGCGACAATGGTGGTGGTCTCTTATACCATGCTCTCCCTCATCATCGACACTCTCGGTCATCATGCTCTTCCTCGCAAGCACCTCTATTTGGTTTAGACCTTAATATGTGTGTCATATCATCTTCCAAGATCGCAATAGCCGACTCCGCCATCCTATGCATGTCATCAACGTCGGTAGAGTCTTGAATCTGATGTAGATATCCCACTACAAGAAGGCATATATGTGTAAGTTAAATTATCAAATATAGGTTAGTGATATAAATAAAAAACGAACAAGTTGAACACGCAACTCAAATTAGCTCCTTAACGGCCCATGTAGTAGCGGGTGATGATGCAGAACTAGGAGCTATAGGCAGGATTGACTATCGGTCCAAATGATGTGTCAAGTTGAGCTAAATGGTCGTGTCGTGCTATCCAAATGTTAACATACTATGCATGTTCGACCGACCTATCAATCTCCTGTGAATCATATGTGGTTGTATTGTGAAATCGATACTCAATATCACAATGAATCAAAATGTACTATATACATCCAAACTAATGGATTATTCTGTCGAGAAAAATGCCACTCCACGATAATAAAGCAAATCAATAGTACCCAAGCATGTCAAATATTTCTACCCTTGTGACAGTAGTCAGGGAGGAAAGATAATACAACCTCAGTATAGGGCACCCACACTTCCTGTTCAGTCGTTTGCTTATCAAATGCCTCTATATACATTGTAACTACATGAGCAGGGAGGATAGTAATATCAAATCGCGCCCTTCACCGTAAAGCTAGTGGACCATCCTCCTCCATAATCGATTGCCCAATGGGAGTAACTTGAGAAAATCTCTCCCATGCCCAAACCTAGAGAATGATGAGTTCCCCACTTATCTCATGTGAATCAATGTGCGAAACTATGTAAAGCTATCTATACAAGTACACTAAGCACGTTGAAACCCAATTACGATGACCAGAAACACCTAAATCCTCTAAAAGTAACCAAGTATTGTAAATGTACATAGTATGCTATTTTATCATAAAATAACACACCCCCTATCGACAATAAAATATATGGTCATGTCCAATGTAAAATATGGACATCATTTACAGTCTCGGACTAGACAACGAAAAACTCTGATAACCACGTCATACTTAAAGGACCACTCTTAAATGCTGAATGTGGAGGTCTAACACCTAATAATCGCTCAAACTTATCAGCCCATAAAACACCTGTCGATCTACCCACCACGAGTATCCCATCGACAAGCAACCCTAGAAGAATCTCTACATCCTAAAGTATGATAGCAACCTCACAATAGGTGTAATACCGAAAATTTGGTATTTGAAATGTTCTGTAAAATATCTCAGTAATTATAAAAGAAAATCTTAAAAGTTTTGATTTTCGATTTTTGGGTCTTAAATTTAAATTTTTGGTATAATTAAAATATCGAGTCGTAAATTCGTAGTGGATTCTATTTTAGGTAAATTTAAAATTTCATCATAGTAAGAATATAAAAATAAATATATATATATATTAAAAAAAAAAAGAGAGTGGGGAGACGCAGCGTTTCAGCCCGAAACGCTGTGTACCCCTTTTTCCCAAATCGATTAGGGTTGAAAGCCCTAATCGATCTCACTCCCTCACCCCCTGCTCCCTCTCCCTCTCGCGTAGTCACCGCACTCCTCCGCCTCTCTCCCTCACCGCAAACCACCGCTAGCCGCCACCACCGTCGTCTCTCTCCCTCTACTCACTCTCTATTTCTCTCTCTGTTTCCAGCCTCTGCACTCTCTCTCCTTTCGCGATTCCCCGTTCGCCAACTCAACCTCACCCTCCATCGATCGCCACCACCGCGGCCACCGCGAACCACCGCGGATGCCACCTCTTCGTCCCGCACCATCACTCTCTATCTATCTCTCCCTCACAGTCCTTTAGTCTTCAGTGTCTCTCACTCTCACCCTCGCGTGACAGAGACCTCGCGTTCTCCCCCTCGCTCGTGTGATGCTCTGTGCGAGCATCCCTCTTCGGCAATCCGCCCTAGACCAGCAGTAAATGGACATTCGAGAACCCTAGTTAGACTACGATTTCTTCCTCTCTCAGGTAAAGGCTGAACCCTAATTGTAATTCTAGGGTTTCGATTATTCATAGTAATTGAGTTAATTTACTGAACTGTACTTCGAATTTGGAACAGGTCTTGGGCTGAGCAGAGCATACACTGAAGTTAGGGTTGTGAACTGCGAAAACCCTAGGTGAGGGAATTTCCAAACCCTTGACAAGTGAATAAATTTAGGGTTAATTTAGGGTGAGAAGACTTGTATATGTGTTGAAAGTATGCTAAATCTGAATAGAATGCGTTTTCTGAGATTTTACATGTGATTATTTAGGTTAAATCTAGAATTCGATATAAATTGGGTTGTGATAGGATGTCTTAGATAATAATAGAGTTTTATTTGATTGAATTGTGTAGTTTTCCTTAGGATTTGAATTGAAATTGGTGTGAAATAAATTAAGATTATGTAATTCGGGAGAAAATCGGTAAATTGAGGAATATTGAAAAAATTAAAGTCGTTAGTGATTTGAAATGATTCTAGATTGATGAAACGAAAGTTTAGGAATATAATTGTGTAGTTAAGGCTATTGTAAATAAAAGGGAAATTTGAAAACCCTTTAATAGAGTTTTAATTGTTGATTATTCGTGTTGATTGGTCTAGGTTGACGTTTGGAAACTCGAGGGGAGTCTTTTTGAGTTGATTTCGGAAATAGGGAGTGGATACCCTCCCTAGAGGTGAGTGGACGGATCGTTGTGTAGTAAATAAGCAAAATGTCTTTAAATTTTTTGATAAATGGTTTTGAATGATTTTCACATGATTTATATGAAATGATTTATGATTGTGGGATGTCTGAAATGAGAATTTGAATTATGAATGCATCCTATGTGATTTTATATGAATTTGTGCCATTTGTCTTGATTACTTGAATGGTAAATGCTCGTAGCATGATTTTCGGATTGAATTGATAAAATATGTTACATTGTTTGAAATTGAATGATTGTGAAATGATGGTGCACGAGAGAAATGGCTATAGTCATTCCCCCCACGGAGCGACCCGATGGGGTGACGTGGATTGGGGTTTTATATGCGAGAGAGGTATGCGGCCTCTGCTCTGCCACGTCGGACTATCCGGATTGCACCCCGGTGAGGTTCGAGCCAACGCCAAGGAAGGGGGTAGTTTTGAAAACCTGAAATGGAAAACCCCTTGGCGGGCTTCCGTCTTGGTTCGGCCAAACGCAAGGCGGAAGTGTTTTCGATGGGACCCTTGTGATTTTCTGAGAAAATGTTTAATATGGATGCATATTTTGTAAATGCTGTTGAATTAATGAAAATGTTTGGATATGAAAAATGATATTTGAAGTATGCTTTGACATTCCTCACTTTCACCCCTTATTTATTACATAATCATGTCATTGCACTCCACTCACTGAGTATTTATAATACTCACCCCTCTCTTTAACATTTTTCAGAGGAAGATTAGACTTATGACAGAGATTGGAGCTTGGGGAGGGCCTATCAGCTGGCTTTTGTAGATATACATCGTGATGTATAGTCATTTTGGTTTGAATTGAAATCCGAAGAAAGGAAGACTTGTACAATTCTTTTGGTACGGATTTAATCAATACTTATTTCCTGTATAGGAACAAGTATTGATGGAATCCTTATGTGGTTTGTTGTTTATTTTCTTTCTCTCCTAGTTTTGGTAAAAAGCTCATTTTTTGAGTGGGGTATTTGGTCTGTAATATTGAGAATGGTTATTTACTTCCGATTTCACGAAGTTCTGTACATCTCATATCGTTTGGATCTTACGGTCGTTTGCTTGATTTCTTCAGGCAAGTGTTAGTAAGATCTTACGACTATGTTTTGGGACTTCTTGTTTGTTAAATGCTTTTCTTATATTGTGAACTTGGAAATGGCTAGGATGACCATATTGTGTGCTCATGCATGTACAGGTCCCCTCTTCCCGATGTGTGCTCGTGTGTATAGGGATGGACCGGATGGGTCCTTGCATGTGTATTGTTATGTGATGTTTTCTGTTTTTGATGATTGGTGTAGAAAGAATTGTTGTCTTGTTTTTGTAGCCTTGCGGAGTCTCGGTATATGGGGAGGTTTTGACCGTGTACCGAGACAACGCGGCGGCTATCGCGTGGTCGATCCGAGGATCGAGGCATGACAGCTTTAGTGGTATCAGAGCTTAGGCTCACGATTTTAATAGTTTATTGATTTTGGAATGTTTTAAATTGTTTCCAAATATCCCAAAAAGTTTCTAAATACTTTGAAGTATTTGGTTTAAAAAAAAAGTGTTTTTGAGAATGTAAAAGTCTTCCATGGATTTCTTAGGAGGATAGGAATGCTCATTTTTAGGGGGTTAAATGCCTAGTTCAATTCTTATTCTATTTGCTGAGATTTAACTCTTCTTCGTAGAACCATCCCTCATAGACGAAGATTGAGGAACTGAATGAGATTCCTCCTACACATCTCTACATATTAATTATAGTCTTCATATATCTTGATTTCACCTCTTTATTGAGTTGTGGTTAAGATTCTTGCTAGTAGATTGCTTACGGTACTCGGTGATACTATTACCTATAATTTAATAACTAGGGTGTTTTTATTGAAGATAGATTCTACATCTGGTTTTAGTGGCTTATTAGGTGGTTCATTTTGCTAAGAAGCATGATAAAAGAGTATATATGAGATTTAAAAGGACTTGGCCATTAGGGATTCAAAATGGAGGAGGTGGATCCTAGTTGCAGACTCTAGGTTTAAGGGTTGGGAATGCCTTCCTTCTCGTTGTCCTTCAGGTGGGATCATTATCATTTTGATTATTAGAACTTATTATTGGATTGATAGTTTTCGTAGATTTTTTTTTCTCTTCAGTTTTGTTTTAGCTTAGTGGTCTCTACCTTTGCTAGTTCGCATACATTTATGGTCAGAATACTCCTCGATTGTGTCATTCCTTTTGGGAGGAGTTATTTTGGTTTTTCTTCTCCAAATAGGATATTTTTGGGGGGGAGATTTTTAATGTTGTGAGATTTCCTTCGGAGAAAATGAATTGGATTAGAAGTACCATTACTATGTTTACTTTGACTCTGTCACTAGGGTTTACGAGTAAGGGGCATTCCCTCAACTAATGGTCAGCTTACCTGGTCTATGTCAGGTAAGAGAAGGGCTGCATCTTGGATCGATCGTTTTCTTTGCTTCAATGATTGGGAGTCCTGTTTAATCTTTGACATGATATTTTCACTAGAACTACTTTCTATCATTTCCCCATCCTTTTGGTGTCTAACTCAATCTCTTGGGTCCCACACCTCTTAGGTCCTAGAACTTTTAGGTTTGAGAACATGTGGTTCTCTTATAAAGACTTTAGAAGAATGGTTAAAGAAGTTTGGCGAAGTATAGATGTGTTAGTGCAGGAATGTTCAATTGAAGAACTTAAGTTTTCAAATTGTGGAATGAGGAAGTTTTTGGTTGTATTAGAGTTAAGAAGTTTGCTATTTTTTAGGGTATCGATGAGTTAGATATGCTAGATGTTGGAGGAGGATTGTCTTAGGATCTCTTTATTTGCAGAGGGAATCTTAGAAATGATCTTGAGGGGTTTATACTTGATGAAATTAGTTGGCATCAAAACACTCGGATGAAGTGGGTTAGGCAAGGGGATTGTAATACTTAGATTTTCCCCCTCAGGTTGCCAATGGTAAGAGGGAGAAGAGTTCTATAAGAAAGCTAGAGAATGATAAGGATTATATGACAACAGATCCAGCCTCTATGATGGAGTTTATCTCTAGCTTTTATGTGGATTCTAGAATAAGGAGGATAGGTTCCATGTCGTTGTTGAGGGCATTGAATGGCACCCCATTGAGAGTTCTAAAGCTCTTTGTTTAGAGAGACCTTTTGAGAGCAATGCTTTCTTCCAAGATTTTTTTTTGTTTGTTTGATTGAGATAGAGTCCCTGGCCCACACGGATTTACCATGCTTTCTTCCAATTTTTTTTTGGGACGTTATTTGTGAGTATTTGTTTGAAGACTTTGATGAGTTTCATTCTATTGTGGTGATAGGTAAGAGTGTGAATTCTACTCTAATTATCCTTATTCTTAAAAAATCGTATTGGCTGAGGGTAAAGAATTCTAGATTTATTCCTTACCATCATCCTTTATCAAACTGTGGTGAAAGTTTTAGCTAATAGACTGTGTGGTGCTTAATGATGTCATCTTTTCCACTCAAAGTGCTTTTATTGGAGGAAGACAGATTCTGGGTGCGGCTTTTGTTAAGAAGCAAGAAAGGGGCATAGTTCTGGAGAAAGCCTATGATAGGGTTGGTGGCTTTTGAATACTGTTTTAGAGAAGAGGTGCTTTTGAACCCTTTGGAGGGATGAACAAAAGGTTGCTCGATTTTGATGTCTTTTTCTGTTATTATCAATGGTGAACCCAAGAGTTGCTTCCTGGCTTTTTGTGGATGAAGACATGGTGACCACTTTTTCCTTTCCATTACTTTAGTGATGGATCCTATAATAGGTTGATTGAGAGGGGTTTGAGCCAATGCATTCTCTGGTTTTAGAGTGTGGAGCTCTGATATTTTCATTTCTCATTTTCAGTTGTAGATGATACTATTCTCTTTCTTAAAGAAGATATCAAGAGTTTCAGAAACTTGATTTCCTTATTTGACATTTTTGAGAGAATTTTTGTGCTTTAAAATTAATACGTAAGTATTGATGTCTTTGGTGAGACTCTTAATCAAGTGGTTGCAATTGCCAATGGTGTGAAAAGGGAGAGGCCTATTTTTCTTATCTAGTGGTTCCTTAAGTAGGTAATTCTATGAGTGTTCATTTTTGTGATTTTGTTGTAAATAGGATTGGGAAGAGATTATATCCATGAAAGGGAATGCTTAGTTGTGTTTTGTTAGTAAGTGCAATCTGTCATAAAGTTAGATAGGGAAATTTACAACATGAATTTGATATTATTTGATAGAGATGCAATGGGTTTGTTTAGTATATTGAGTATGATAAAATTTCTTGCCATGGAAGACATTAGTTTGTTAGGAAAATTAAGAACATTTGTTATCTCACAATTATCTGAGTTTAGTTTTTAATATGGATCAAAGAGCCATTGGTTCTAATAGAGATTTTTGAGTTGTTATAGAATAAACAGAAACTATAATTATAGAATTGATGTGAGAGACTAGGTATTTTTGAAAATATTTTTTTGAAAAGAAGTAATCAGGTTTCAAAAGCAGGGAAACTTGTATATTTGTTAAGTCGATCAATTCGGGGTTTTAGAGAATATGAAAGTTGTATTGAAAGCACTGCATGTAAATGAGAAGATTGTAATGTCTAGAGTGTAATGGTGATAAATATAACAGACACTAGAAGTGGTTACTACTTTGATAATTTGGGGATATTAATGCAGACACCGGGTAATATGCAGATGTATGTACTAGATTTGATTTGGATAGAATATTGGTGATATTGCATGATAAAAAAAAAAAAGAAAGTGATAGTGAATGATCGTGATAGGAATACCTTGATTAAAAAGTTATCTAATTAAGGATTGGAGATTTAAAACTTGGAAGCATACAAATATTATCAGTGGAGTAAATTTCCTCACTTAGTCTAGGTCGTATTGAGGTTGATTTACATTTCGTCATACACCAGCCTGAGGATATAAGGATTTTCTCTATCTTTGGATCTGCAATTGATATGGATATGACATGGTAGTGGACATTTCTTATTAAAGGTTTCTTTTGAAAGATAATTCAAAGAATTTTGTTTTGGAGTCTTGATAGCTTAGTTGTTGATTCTGAAGGTAACATAGTCCTAACATATTTTAAGAAGTATTTGCCGGATTCATTTCATGTGATTAAAGCTTCTCTGATAGAATGAAATTCAGACCTAAGTTTCAAAGTGCAGCCTGTGTTAATACTAGATCAGCAGTTTCAAATAGTTGAGTAATAGGCAAATTCCTATAGTAAAGTGTTGTGGAGAATATAATCAAGTAGAAAAACAAATTTGGGAGACAGAAGAATTAATACGAAAGCAACATTCGCAACTCTTTGATGTATGAATTATATTTTAGAATTTCGAGGACGAAATTTATTTTTAGGGGCTTAATAGTTGTAATACTGAAAATTCGGTATTTGAAATGTTCTGTAAAATATCTCAGTAATTATAAAAGAAAATCTTAAAAGTTTTGATTTTCGATTTTTGGGTCTTAAATTTAAATTTTCGGTATAATTAAAATGCCGAGTCGTAAATTCGTAGTTGATTCTATTTTAGGTAAATTTAAAATTTCATCATAGTAAGAATATAAAAATAAATATATATATATTTAAAAATAAAAAAAAATAGAGTGGGGAGACGCAGTGTTTCAGCCCGAAACGCTGCGTACCCCTTTTTCCCAAATCGATTCGAGCTGAAAGCCCTAATCGATCTCACTCCCTCACCCCCCTGCTCCCTCTCCCTCTCGCGTAGTCGCCGCACTCCTCCGCCTCTCTCCCTCACCGCAAACCACCGCTAGCCACCACCACCGTCGTCTCTCTCCCTCTACTCACTCTCTATTTCTCTCTCTGTTTCCAGCCTCTGCACTCTCTCTCCTTTCGCGATTCCCCGTTCGCCAACTCGACCTCACCCTCCATCGATCGCCACCACCGCGAACCACCGCGGATGCCACCTCTTCGTCCCGCACCATCACTCTCTATCTATCTCTCCCTCGCAGTCCCTCAGTCTTCAGTGTCTCTCACTCTCACCCTCGCGTGACAGAGACCTCGCGTTCTCCCCCTCGCTCGTGTGATGCTCTATGCGAGCATCCCTCTTCGGCAACCCGCCCTAGACCAGCAGTAAATGGACATTCGAGAACCCTAGTTAGACTACGATTTCTTCCTCTCTCAGGTAAAGGCTGAACCCTAATTGTAATTCTAGGGTTTCGATTGTTCATAGTAATTGAGTTAATTTACTGAACTGTACTTCGAATTTGGAACAGGTCTTGGGCTGAGCAGAGCATACACTGAAGTTAGGGTTGTGAACTGTGAAAACCCGAGGTGAGGGAATTTCCAAACCCTTGACAAGTGAATAAATTTAGGGTTAATTTAGGGTGAGAAGACCTGTATATGTGTTGAAAGTATGCTAAATCTGAATAGAATGCGTTTTCTGAGATTTTACATGTGATTATTTAGGTTAAATCTAGAATTCGATATAAATTGGGTTGTGATAGGATGTCTTAGATAATAATAGAGTTTTGTTTGATTGAATTGTGCAGTTTTTCTTGGGATTTGAATTGAAATTGGTGTGAAATAAATTAAGATTATGCAATTCGGGAGAAAATCAGTAAATTGAGGAATATTGAAAAAATTAAAGTCATTAGTGATTTGAAATGATTCTAGATTGATGAAACGAAAGTTTAGGAATATAATTGTGTAGTTAAGGCTATTGTAAATAAAACGAAAATTTGAAAACCCTTTAATAGAGCTTTAATTGTTGATTATTCGTGTTGATTGGTCTAGGTTGACATTTGGAGACTCGATGGGAGTCTTTTTGAGTTGATTTCGAAAATAGGGAGTGGATACCCTCCCTAGAGGTGAGTGGACGGATCGTTGTGTAGTAAATAAGCAAAATGTCTTTAAATTCTTTGATAAATGGTTTTGAATGATTTTCACATGATTTATATGAAATGATTTATGAATGTGGGATGTCTGAAATGAGAATTTGAATTATGAATGCATCCTATGTGATTTTACATGAATTTGTGTCATTTGTCTTGATTACTTGATTGGTAAATGCTCGTAGCATGATTTTCAGATTGAATTGATAAAATATGGCACATTGTTTGAAATTGAATGATTGTGAAATGATGGTGCACGAGAGAAATGGCTATAGTCATTCCCCCCACGGAGCGACCCGACGGGGTGATGTGGATTGGGGTTTTATATGCGAGAGAGGCATGCGGCCTCTGCTATGCCACGTCGGACTATCCGGATTGCACCCCGGTGAGGTTCGAGCCAACGCCAAGGAAGGGGGTAGTTTTGAAAAACTGAAATGGAAAACCCCTTGGCGGGCTTCCGTCTTGGTTCGGCCAAACGCAAGGCGGAAGTGTTTTCGATGGGACCCTTGTGATTTTCTGAGAAAATGTTTAATATGGATGTATATTTTGTAAATGCTGTTGAATTAATGAAAATGTTTGGACATGAAAAATGATATTTGAAGTATGATTTGACATTCCCCACTTTCACCCCTTATTTATTACACAATCGTGCCATTGCACTCCACTCACTGAGTATTTATAATACTCACCCCTCTCTTTAACATTTTTCAGAGGAAGATTAGACTTATGACAGAGATTGGAGCTTGGGGAGGGCCTACCAGCTGGCTTTTGTAGATATACATCGTGATGTATAGTCATTTTGGTTTGAATTGAAATCCGAAGAAAAGAAGACTTGTACAATTCTTTTGGTACGGATTTAATCAATACTTGTTTCCTGTATAGGAACAAGTATTGATGGAATCCTTACGTGGTTTGTTGTTTAGTTTCTTTCTCTTCTAGTTTTGGTAAAAATCTCATTTTTTAAGTGGGACATTTGGTCTGTAATATTGAGAATGGTTATTTACTTCCGATTTCATGAAATTCTGTACATCTCATATCGTTTGGATCTTACGGACGTTTGCTTGATTTCTTCAGGCAAGAGTTAGTAAGATCTTACGACTATGTTTTGGGACTTCTTGTTTGTTAAATGCTTTTCTTATATTGTGAACTTGGAAATGGTTAGGATGACCATATTGTGTGCTCGTGCATGTACAAGTTCCCTCTTCCCGATGTATGTTCGTGTGTACAGGGATGGACCGGATGGGTCCTTGCATGTGTATTGTTATGTGATGTTTTCTGTTTTTGATGATTGGTGTAGAAAGAATTGTTGTCTTGTTTTTGTAGCCTTGCGGAGTCCCGATATATGGAGAGGTTCTGCCCGTGTACCGAGACAACGCGGCGGCTATCGCGTGGTCGATCCGAGGATCGGGGCGTGACAATAGGGGAATATGAAACGTGTGTCTCCCACCTCTCTACTAATGCCGTGATCAAATGTGATAGGGATTAATTTAGCAAGATATTTGTGTTTTGTTTTATATTTTTTTTGAATAAATATTACAGTAATTTTAGATATTTGATATATTATATTTGTTAAAAGACATTCATGAAGTAGAGAAATTGAGCAAAATCGGTGACGATACATACAAAGAAGAAATTTGGACTGCATTACTCAATCGTTAGCACATGAGCATGCCAATTTCAAAGGAGTCATACGAAAATTGAGAACTTGAAGACTGAACATTCTTTTAATTGGATTTTGGGAATTTATGAATTTTTGAAAATTTTGATATTTTTATTTAGTTTTTGAGTTGTAAAAAATATTTAGAATTTTTTTCCTTTATTTTGGTAACTTAGGGTTATTAGATTTTTACCTTCAGTTAAAAAAAAAGGTAAAAGGGTAGAATTCCTTATTTTTAGGAGTTTGGGTTGACTTTAGGAAATTGTGGCAATTTAGGAAACAAAAGGAGTTGTTGCCATTCACGCAGGAAAGGTGCTACATTCACTTTAGAGGCTTTTAGGTTATTATTGGGGGGATTAGCTTTCTTCCTGCTGGAGGCGGCTGCTACTCTTGGAACAAGGGATGGCTACATTTTATTTTTTTTTCTTCATTGTTTAGCAACTTAAATATTGAATAAAGTATTTACGAGTTTTTTTTCTTATAATGTTTTCATTTTAATTTATTTTCTAGTTAAAAATTAGTTAAAATTTTGATTCATAATATTGTGAGATCTAAATGTATTTATTTATTCAATAATTATGTATATTTATTTAATTCATGCATTTAATAGATCAAGATTTTTTAGGATTTATTGAATAGATGATCTATATTTAATAGTTTTTGAATAATTTACAACTAATTAAAATAGTAAATTCATAATTGTTTGTTAGTTTTAATAAAGTGGTAAATGACATTCATGTCATGAGGATGACATTCATATAATGGAATTGAATAATCTAATTTAAATGAATGCGCTGTGTATTTGTTAATTAGAATTGGATTTCTTTAAATTTTAATGTTGTTGAGACTTTCAATATTAAAAGTTTCTCTAGAATTGACTCTCGATTAGAGATATAATTAACGAATTTCTCTTGATTATCGACGAAGTAAGGAGAGATTGGTTATTTCGCATTTGTCGACGGTTATAACTAATTTATTTATGGGTGTTGAAATCTTTAAATAGATTAATGATCAATCATATAAAATTGAGGTGAATATAATTCATTCAGCTAGAAAATTGATTTCCCATTAGTTTTTAATTTTTTAATTTCGAGTTCTTTATTTTTAAGTTTATTAGTTTAGTTAATTTTTCAAACCCTCAATATTTTATTTTCTTAAAAGAAGTAAATCCACTATTTTTTAAGGAGACAACCTTACTCGCTCTATACTAGTATTTAGTGAAATAGGTTAATTTATTTTTGATTGTTTAATCACACACCAAAATGCCAATTCAACTAAATGAAACGTAGTGGAGTGATGTCCAAAAATCCTGACTGTTCTAGGAGAGAGAGAACCCACTCATCAATAAAACTGTGCTCCCAATGTCGTAAAGTTGCCTCATATCGACAACAAGTGAGCCACATAATGTCCTCTGCATGCCAAACTCTTGAGGAATGATGATTTAGTTGGAAGTGTAGAACAGTTTGATTAGTAGATTTAGGCACTAAAAAAAAAAAAGAAAAAAAAAACCTTTACCAACGGTAAAAAATCGTTGATAAAGACCCCAAAAACCATTTGTAAAAGGTCTAAAGTCTTATTCAACGGTCAATATTTCTGTTGGCTATGCTCACATTAGTAAATAGCTATACCAACGGCCAAGTGACCACTAGTATAGATACCGACCTATGCCAGCGGCCAGACGACCATTAGTATAGATCCTGACCTATGCCACCAATCATCGGCCATTGGCATACCTCTCGACCTATGCCAACGGTCACCTAACTGTTGGCATAGGTGACCTATGCCACCGGTCACCTGGCTGCTAGCATAAGTCACGACCTATGCCAACAGCTAGGTGACCTTTGGTATAGATCATAGTATTGACCATTGTTGCGTTGATATGGCATGGAAGCCAAAATTGTCAAATAAGACACGAATAGCACAAATCTCTCTCTCTCGTTTTTAGATAGATGGTTTGTTATGAAATAAGATAATAGGGATTCCCATTAATGATAAAATAGAATATGTTTTTACATTGACAATTCTTTCACATTGGAGTGACTTAATTAGACAAATACAATACCTTACAAAAAGAGAGAGAGAAAAAGAAAAGTTAGGAGCAGAGAAAATGTCTTGATACAAACTCAACTACACTAACATAGAAAAGCAAAACAAGGATGGCGGAGAGAGAGCGTGATTTGATTTAATCCTTATATAAGACCAGTCTTCCTATCATAGCAAGAAAAGGAGCTTTCAGTGACGAAAAAATCCGTTGCTGATAATAATTTATTCGTCGCTGATTACTTTTAGCGATGGATTTATTCCATCGGTAATGTCCACGTTGAAGGTAACATCGCAAATTTCACCGACAGAAAAAATCTGTCGATGATATTTTCCGTGGGAATAGCGACGGACAGTGCCGTTGCAAAATAAAAGTTGACGCTAATCCGTCGTTGATCTAGGATCTATTATAGATGGATTAGCGAGGGAAAAGATCCGACGCAAAGTTAATCCGTCGTCAATCCGTCATAAATCAGGCAATGGACTGGTTCGAGTTTGCAAGGGATTACCGAGGGAAACATTAGCGACCGAAGAATAACATCGCTGATAATTGTCCATGTTTTTTAAAATTAGCGACAGATCGCCGACGGCTGCTATGGCGAGGGACTAGTTATCAGTCACTGAATCATCGCTAATTAGCGATGGTTCTATGAGGGATATTATCGTTAAGTAATTTCATCGATAATCCGTCGGAGAAGCGTTGGCTCGACGACACAAATTTACGTGGGATTAGCGATGAAATTGTTATCGATGGACAGAATCCGTCAGTAATCCATCGATGATATAATATTTCAGTCCTGCAATTCTGCTGCTGCTATATGTCTAATGTTTAAACCTCAAACCTGTAACCTGGATTAAGCTATTCCATTCCAATTCACATATACCCATAGTTCAAAATAAACCTTAAAAGTAACACAAACTCCTGTAGAAGAAACTTCAATGCCTCAATAAATATAAAAATAAACCTTAAAAGTAACACAAACTCGTCGCTGATAATCGTAAAAGAAAAAATAAATCATAATGTTTGAATGACATAAGTACATGAACATAAAACCATCAAAGTCACTGAGCGGGGGGATTTGAATCTGGAGGCTGGGTGCTATCAAAGTCAGGTGATGTATGTTGGATACCTATTTGCATTAGGATCTGACAAATTTGTGCTTTAGTTTGTTCTCTGACTTGACTTTGCACTTCTTCTAATAGTTCACTCTGCATGTTACTCCGCATTTCAGCCATAATTTCGGTCCGCATGTTACTCCTCATTTCAGCCATCATTTCATCAACCTCCTTTTTAGTGTACATCTGTGTCGAAGGCATGCATGGATATGAAGTGGAAGCTGAGGAATTATGCGAAGGTATGGCATCAGTTCCCTCTCCAAATCCATAGAGACGTCCATTTATTCAACCCCCAGTGACCTCACACCATGATCCGACATCAAAGTCTGGCTGCGAAGTGCTATCTGATCCATATTTCTCCTCCAGCAATTGTTTGTACTTACCCTAAATGAAACATACATAGTTATATTTATTAAATGATTAATAATACAGAATTATCTATAATTGAATAATACCGAGAGTGTCTTATACTAACAGCTTCAGACTTTTTGTCAACAGAATCCCCCTTCCCCTTGTCACGCCTATGCGTACGATTAAAGAGTTCAAGATGAGAAACGGGTTGCGTACTTTCTTGAGCCTGATAAGACTTAGAAATCATTAGTAATTTAAGGGGTACAAAAATGAGGAAGAATTTGAAAAAAAAAAATTACTATGAACCATCCTTCGCAGGTGTGTAGCAAATGGAATGGAACCAGAGGTGTGCTTTGTAATTGTCTCCTCTTTTTCTATTGATCGGTTTAGTTTGACAGCGTTTGACTTCTGTTGTCACTTGGGAGTACTCCAATGATTCTCAATTAATTCATCCCAAACTGTAACTGTCATAAACGTTGGGGGATAACCTTTGGTATTAGATATATTTGTGGTTCCAATGGCTTGCATAACTTGCCTCCTTGCTGACGAAAGCATATTAGAATATCTCTGGCTGCATGAAACTTTCCACGCATTATATATTGCAACCGACTCTTTATCTCGCCACGTGAAGATTTGCTGCACATAATAAGTAGGGAAACAAATAAACATTACAAAGAAGTAGGAAATGTAAATCATAATTATAGGTTAAAAAATCCATGAACCCCCAACATGCCAGCCTCTTTTTAAGAAAGAGCCAACCCCTCAATCCCTTTTTACCCAAAAAAATTTACACCATCCCATTGCAAGCCTTAATTTGAGAAAACAAAGTAGAAACCATACTCCGTATTAGCATTTTTCTTACGTTGTAGACGAAATAAAAAATAACCCAAAAATGTTGGGCATAGTAGACCAATGATGCCCCAAAAGAATCTGATAGAGAGGTAATTAGAAATTTATTAGCTTATAAATCTCCAAAATTGGACTTGCACAACTTGCCTTAATCACTCCTTGGGCAAACCGATTGCCAACAAATTTGTTGAAGACATAACACAAACAAGCACAGTGAAGCTGTGCTTTTTCTACCTTTTTCTATTGTCTTGTTTTCTTGTCTCTCTTTGCAGGTGCATTTAGCTTAGAAAATAAAAAAAAAAGAAAAAGATGATCCTCCCTTTTGGAGTCAGAAAAAAGTACTCAACATAATACACTCTTGAAGAACTTTAATTGATTGGATTAGCTAAAAAATATGATCCTCCCTTTTGGAGTCAGAAAAAAGATGATCCTCTCTTTTGATAGATGCTTTTATAATGTCATTTTAGCAGGGCTATTGTTAATTGTAGACACGCTTTGGACAATGCAATTTGCTCGGGCCCTTGTGACACTCAGACAAAGGGCAACACTCTTTGGTGGGGAAACACAATATCAAAGACACTGGTACGGAACACGTAAGTTATTCTCTCTCCTACAATTATAGTTCTGTGCTATTGAGTTTCTTGACATGAACTGAGCCGGATTGTCCATTGGAAGTGATGAGACAGTGATCTTCTACTGCTTCCTTTTAATTTCTAGTGAATTAAAACCAAGTCAAATGTATGAGTTCACATGCAAATTGTTGTCCATTAAGAGTTTGCCCTTGTTATACTTTCCCCATCTCTTTCTAGTGGACAGGCTAAGTCGCCAAGTCTAATCATTGATGAAAAATGTTTCATGTTTCAGTGCAGAAGAAGGTAAGGAAGTGAACATTAGACTAGTTTAATGCATGTTAGCTGTTTTGATACAATTGATTCACATGGAGAACGTTTCTTGAATGCAGATTCTTGCAGCATTTCCTCTCTGAGGTTGAGGCTGATTTCAGCTGCAGTGGCTAGAAAATGACCCTGTAAATCATGTACCTTTAATTTTTTGAAATTATACAGGAGCTTACTTCCTATTTTAACTAGTCCAATCCCTTCCCTTCCCCTGTATCTACTACTAGGACCTCAGTAAAGGAGAACACCAGCTCCCTCAGTAGGCTGGAGGTGGGTTTTGACTCCTCAGATACCAGCTCCTGGTTAACTCGAACGATTGCCGCTAATGGTGGATATACCTGTAAAAACCGCCGGAGGGTGCTACGACGAGGAAGCTCCGATGCTCAAGTCATAAAGAGCGGTTTTCGCTTGAGTGAAACAGACTAAGAGTAGAGGGAGAGTGGTTCCCTGTGATCAATGTGCCCCCTATGTTAGGTTTAGAGAGCATACCTGGTATCGAGGGTTTTGAGACCTCTTATACCTATGAGAGTCGTGCGTCGTTGAAGGACTTTTATCTTATTTTCCTTATCGAACTGATCTGAGAATCTTGGAGGTTAATATTATGAATTGATTACAATCTTTATATACCGAGAAACCTTCCTCTTCATGAGGGACACCTTTCTTATCTGGGAGATCCGCGATTTATTATTGTGAAATAGGAAACCGAAGTTAAGGAGATCTTGACCCTCCTTTAGAATCGTTTGGAGTGCTGCGTACTGATCGGTTGCTTCGACTGATAAGGGACCTTCGGGACTAGTTTGATCAGGAGACTGACGTTTGCTTACTCGGTCGGGGTGACTGTCCTTACTCGATGGGTCATGATCGATTATTAGGGTGACTGAAACCCTATCGTTCGGTAGATCCGGGCGACTAAGACCTTTCAGTAGAATGATCGGGGCGACTATGACCCTTCAGTAGATTGATCGATGAGCACCCTTTGCGGGGTTTTTTGGGAATCGACTCTCTTGGCTCGGGTTATTGGGCCACCTCCCATCATTTGTCCCCGACTTATGGCTTCCTTGGAAAAGAAAAGTCATAAGTGAAGCGTGTTTCATACGTTATGAATGCATAGGGACACTTGGTCCATTCTGATTCACCCGCTTTGTACGTTAGGAATGCGAGCTTGTTTCTTCACATACGATTTTTTTCATAGGGAACTGAAGGTAATTCACTCTCGGCATTTATGACTTGCTTTCGTGCTGATCCGTTTCATCTTCTTCGAATTAATTGGCGCTTTTGTTTCTTACGGCTATAAGTAGCCAAGACGCGCGTTCACTTTCTTTCGCAGAGAACCAACGATCTTCATTCTTAGCTGCTTGGTGGAGAATGATTCTTCCTAAGGGTCGGCTTTCGAGGTGTCGTAGCGTGCAATGTTTCTTGATTAGGATGACTCCTGCTAGCATGAGATCTCATTAAAGAAGATGACTACTAGAATGGGATCTCATTATGTTGGCCGCTCAATGGTCAGCGTAATTTGATTCATTGCCACCGAGGGAGTGTATCTTGTATCGCCTTACATGATCTTCCCCAGTCAGTCCTCACCCTCTGAACGCAGTGGAGGGTGTTTCTCACAATGTCTTTGGATGGGTAAGTCGAGTCCGGGCTGCGTTAGGGGTGGCAAAACCTGGGTTCGTCTTCTCTTATCCCTAGGGCTACATTTTTGTACTCTCCCGTGTAGGGATTGTGTTCTTTCTCTTCAAGTGAATCGGCAGTCTGATGAGGTGGACCTTTATGTATATTCCCCTTGGTATAATCAGTTAGATCTAGCGGCTTGTTCATATATCTCGATATATTTTTTCACACAAAAATAAATAAGAGAATTACTTTCCACTTACCTGAATTGTATTTTTGCTTCTTTTTGATTTTTTGCATTGTAAGACAATTTCCTTCAGTCTTTGTCAAAGCGAATCGGTAGATGCTGGGCGACTGAGACCCTTCGATAGGAAAATTTTAAGTTGTGGGTCGCGTCCACCCGTCTGGGGAGTTATATCCCCTATTGACGACGCGTACGATCGGTAAAGACTGGGCGACTGAGGCCCTCCTAGCAATGGAAAATTTTAAGTTGTGGGCCACGTCCACCTGCCCAGGGAGTTACATCTTCTATTGACGATGCGTACGATCGGTAAAAATTGGGCGACTGAGACCCTCCTAGCAATGGAAAATTTTAAGTTGTGGGCCGCGTCCACTCATCCGGGGAATTACATCCCCTGTTGACGACGCATACGATCGGTAAAGACTAGGCGACTGAGGCCCTCCTAGCAATGGAAAATTTTAAGTTGTGGGCTGTGTCCACCCATCCGGGGAGTTATATCCCCTATTGACGACGCTACGATCGGTAAAGACTGAGCGACTGTGGCCTTTCGGTTGGAGATCTTGAGCCGTGTTTAAGAAAGATTTCCTGGCTATCGGATAGCTCTGAGACTCATTGATAGTATATGCATAGATTTTTCGAGTTCCAAGTCCTAGGTATCGTCGTTCCGTCTAGATTATCGAGTTGATACGTTCCTGGTCGGACTACAGAATGCACTCAGTACAGACCTTCCCAATTGGGGCCAAGCTTACCCCTGAGCTGCTATTGGCCGGTTGCTTCCACTTTCCGTAGCACCAATTCTCCGGGTTTAAACGCTCGACTTCTAACCCTTTGGTTGTGATACTGGGACATTTGTTGTTGATAGGCCGCCACTAGTGCTGATGCAGATTCCCGTAATTCTGGAAATAGGTCTAACCTTTCTCGTAGGGTGCGTTCGTTTTGCTCGGCATCATAGTGAGCTACTCAGAGCGAGTGAATACCTATATCCATGGGTATGACTACTTCGCTTCTATAAGTCAGACTGAAGGGTGTTTCTCCTGTTGCCCTTCGACGGGTAGTACGATACGACCAAAAGATGCCATAAAGTTCTTCAACCCATTGTCCCTTGGCGTCGTCCAGCATTGTTTTTAGTCCCTGTAGAATTGTTCGATTGGTTATTTCGGCCAATCCATTGGTTTGCGGGTGAATGACTGATGAGAACCAATGTTGGATCTCCAACTTCTCGCAAAATTCCCGAAAACGCTGGTTGTCTAATTGTTTTCCGTTATCCGTGATAAGGACGTGTGGTATACCGAACCGGGTGATAATGTGAGTCCATACGAAGGATTGGACTTTAGCGACCTTGATTTGGGCTAAAGGTTTGGCTTCCACCCACTTCGTAAAGTAGTCGATCGCCACAATCAAGAATTTTTGCTGTCCCGTGGCTGGAGGAAATGGTCCGAGGATGTCCATGCCCCACTGAGCAAACGGCCAAGGGCTAGATATTGGATTAAGCTCGGTGGAGGGTAATCGTGGAACCGATGAGAAACGTTGACATCTGTCGCACCTTTTGACGTAGTCGTCGAAATCGACTCTCATGGTTGGCCAGTAATATCCCTGTCAGAGGGCTTTATAGACTAGGTTCCGGGCACCCAAATGATTGTCGCAGACTCCTTCGTGAATCTCCCGAAGGATGTAATTTCCTTCTTCGGGGGTCAGACATCGCAGATATGGGTGAGTGAATGACTTGCGATAGAGAACCCCATCAATTATGGCGTAGTGCGTGGCCTTTCGTTTCAGTTTTATTGCTTCCCCTAGGGATGCCGACAGATAATCATGTCTCAGATAGTCTTCTATAGGGTTCTTCCAACTAGGTGGCTGATCGATTGGGAGGATCTCCTTAGGCTCATTAATGCTGGGATACGACAGGCTTTCAATAAACACTGTTCGGCTGGAAGCGACTGAATCGGAACTAGCTAGCTTCGACAAGGTATCCGCTCTCAAATTCTCCGAGCGAGGGATCTGTTGAATGTCTACTTTGCCCAACTGATCTATCGTCTCGCGCAACTTACTTAGGTATTTTGCCATGACCGGGTCTCTGGTCTCATAAACCCATTTGATTTGTTTTACGACCAACTGGCTATCCGTAAATGCCCTGACATTTCGTGCTCCCATACTGATGGCGATCCGGAGGCTCGTTAACAGAGCTTTATACTCGGCTTGGTTGTTTGTGGCTTGAAAATCAAAACGGAGGGCGTACTCTGCTTTAAAATTATTTGATCCTACCAATATGAGTTCAGTGCCGCTTCCTGAAGAGTTTGACGATCCATCCATGTGGATAGTCCATTCGGGGTCTGTCCATTCTTCCCAATGGCTAGGAAGTTGATCTTCAAACATTGTGGGGAGAGTACATTCAAGGATAAAATCCACCAGTGCTTGGCCCTTTATAGCGGGTCGTGATCGGTATTGGATATCAAATTTACCTAGCTCTACACTCCACTTGATGAGTCATCCTGACGTATCTCTCTTCTGGAGGATTTGCTTCAGCGGCTGATCGGTGAGTACCACAATGGTATGGGCCTGAAAATATGATCGAAGGCACCTTGCTGAGATAACCAAAGTATAAGCTATCTTCTTGATCGGCCGGTAATTGATTTCAGAATCTTTCAGTATCCTACTGATGTAGTAGACTGGCTTTTGGGCGGTGAACTCCTGCCTTACCATTACGGAACAGAGTGCTCGTTCGGAAACGACTAAATACAGGTAAAGCTCCTCCCCAAGAACGGGTCGTAAGAGCAGCGGAGGTTGCATCAGATATTCTTTCAGTCGCTCAAAAGCTACTTGACATTCGAGCGTCCATTTGAACTGTTGAGACCTCTTTAGTGCATCAAATATGGGCTTATACTTTTTGCCAACTCTGGACATGAATCGACTTAAGGCCGCTATTCGACCGGTCAGACGTTGCACTTCCTTGAGTGTCTGGGGGCAGTCATATCTAATATTGCTTGTATCTTTTCGGGGTTGGCCTCTATCCCCCGATCGGTAATCATGAAGCCCAGGAACTTCCCGGAAGTGATCCCGAACGTGCATTTTTCTGGATTTAGCCGCATGTTGTACCGTTTTAAAGTCTGGAAGGTCTTTTCAAGATCTGCAACGTGAGCTTCTGCTGTAATACTCTTTACGAGCATGTCGTCGACATAAGCTTTGACGTTCATGCTTAATTGGTCTTTGAAGACCACGTTGACCAGTCGTTGGAATGTTGTTCCGGCGTTCTTCAAGCTGAAAGGCATGACCCGATAGCAATACGTACTGAACTCGGTGATGAATCTAGTTTTCTCTTCGTCTTCTGATGCCATTCTGATCTGGTTATAGCTGGAGTAGGCGTCCATAAAACTCAAAAGTTGGTGTCCCGAGGAATTGTCTACAAGTTTGTCAATGTTGGGGAGCGGATAGCTATCTTTTGGACATGCTTTGTTGAGGTCGGTGAAGTCTACACACATCCTCCACTTGCCATTGGCCTTTTTCACCAAGACTACGTTAGCCAGCCATTCGGGATACTTAACTTCGCGGATGAATCCTGATGTCAACAACTTCTGGACCTCTTCCTGGATGGCGCGTTGGCGTTTGAGGGCGAATACCATTTTCTTCTATTTAATCGGTCTAAAGTCGGGGTTAACGATCAGTTTATGGGCTATGACCGACGGGTCTATGCCAGGCATGTCTTCCGGAGTCCATGCAAAAACCTTTGAGTGTCGTTGCAGACAGACGACTAAGGCCTCTCGTAAAGTAGTGATAGGTTGGCTCCTATCTTGATCGTTTGACTAGGATCGTTTGTTAGAAGGACTTCGGTAGTTTCTTTGCCTGGCTTAGGTTTAGCGCTCGGCTTAGTGTTGTCTCTGGGTTCCAAGGCATTAACCAGGAAAACTTCTTGAGCACCTTGTGTCGCAAAGAGGATATCGGGATCAAAGTCACTTCTGATGGTCGCTACCCCTAGTGGTGTTCTAAATTTCACTTTTATGTGTCTTGTGCTCGGTAGCACCTCTAAATCGTCTAGGCTAGGTCTGCCGAGTATGGCGTTGTAGGGGGAGTAGAGTTTCACCACATGAAAAAGGATGGGAGCGGTTGTGTGATTAAGGGGTCTCCCTGGGGTCACAGGAAAATAAATGATGCCTTCGGGATGAGTGGGCTCGTCCGAAAGCCCTTGGAGGGATCCGGTAGATGGCAAAAGTCGAGACGGATTAAAGCCCATCCTACAGAAGGCATCCCAAGTTAGAAGATCGCAATCAGCTCCATGATCAACGAGGACCCTTTTCACAGTGTAGGAATCAATTTTGAGGGTGATGATTATAGGGTCATCCCGGAGAAGATCTGTTCCGGCGGGAAAGTCGTCATCATCAAAGCCTATGATTGGCCTTCTTCTTTTGGCGGTTGCTGTGTCGGAGATAACCGTTGTGAGCATCGCCATAAGATCTCAGAGAATCAGTCTGTTTCCCACAGATGGCGCCAATCTGATGGAGGTGGGTTTTGGCTCCTCAGATACCAGCTCTTGGTTGATTCGAACGATTGCCGCCAGTGGTGGATATACCTGCAAAAACCACCAGAGGGTATTCCGACGGGGAGGCTTCGATGCTCAAGTTAGTAAAGAGCAGTTTTCGCTTGAGTGAAACAGACTGAGAGTAGAGGGAGAGTGGTTCCTTGTGATCAATGTGCCCCCTGTGTTAGGCTTAGAGGGCGTACCTGGTGTCGAGGGTTTTGAAACCTCTTATACCTGTAAGAGTCATGCGTCGTCGAAGGACTTTTATCCTACTTTCCTTATCGAACTGATCTGAGAATCTCGGAAGTTAATATTACGAATTAATTACGATCCTTATATACCGGGAATCCTTTCTCTTCGGGAGGGACGTCTTCCTTATCTGGGAGATCCGCGATTTACCATTGTGAAATAGGAAACCAAAGTTAAGGAGATCTTGACCTTCCTTTAGAATCGTTTGGAGTGCTACGTACTGATCGGTTGCTTCAACTGATAAGGGACCTTCGGGACTGGTTCGATCGGGAGACTGACGTTTGCTTACTCGGTCGGGGTGACTGTCCTTACTCGATGGGTCATGATCGGTTATCAGGGCGACTGAGACCCTATCGTTCGGTAGACCTGAGCGACTAAGGCCTTTCAGTAGAATGATCGAGCCGACTATGACCCTTTAGTAGATTGATCGATGAGCACCCTTTACGGGGTTTTTTGGGAATCAACTCTCTAGGCTCGGGCTATTGGGCCACGTCCCTTGAATTCTCATACAGCCACAGATGGTTGGACTGTCGATTATGGGCAATTGGTAATGACACACCCAGAAGAGAGGTAGAAGAGACGGAGTTATGCACCTAGTAGTGCATCTATTTTGGCATAAAGTGACAAGCATTGCAAATCTAGCCACTAACTACAGCTGGTCAGGCAAGGGTTGCAGATGGGTTTGAGTCTTGTTCAAGATTTCAACAACTATGCCTCATATTTTAAATCTCATAACTCATTCATGTAACAGCCAAATTAGAAAAAACCAAGACTCCCTCGAAGGCAAAATAGCAAGCAGCCATCAATCTAAGAAGAGAGTTCTATCCATATACTAATAATGCAAAAGAAACATAAAATCCCATGCTAACACCTCTGAAAAACTTAGTTCTATGGCTTGCCCACCACAAGAAAAATCATACAGAGTGATACAGAATGTACGTTAGCATTGGCCATCATTCGGTGGGCAAGAGATGCAAATTAGTGATACAGAATGAGACTATCCTATTTTGCCCATACTAGTTGAACACCACCAAAGACATTTGCTTCATTTGTCCCAGCTTTAAAATGGAGGTGGATACCCTTTTCTTAGTCAATTTTTTTTTTTATTTTTTTAACTTTGATTGTTTTTTTAGCAATAAATCGAGGTTTCCAAGTTAAGATTTATTTGTTGTTGGTTTGACCAATTTAAGCACATCATATAAGGGAGTTGTAGTATTCTGTATCAAAAGGTGTATTTGTTGTCTTGTCCATGCATTGTCATTTTCATTTTTAATTTCATATTGTTTTTCATTGTGGAATGATGCACATAGCAAAGCAAGACATAGGTTCATTTCTGTGTTGTGTGTATAAGCACCATCAAAAGAGAGAATCTTCAATCTGTTTTAAGGATGGCGTGAGAGAGTCACTTGCAACTACCAAATGGTCAACCTTGTGTGCTAAAGTATGCTTCATGTTAAAGTATGCTATAGTTACTATTAAAAAGCATGCTATTAATCATAAGTAATATAGTTACAAATTTATAGTAACATACTATAAATTTGGTCTGAAGAAAAATAATTTTTTGAAATAAATACTAACCTGAAACTTCTCCCAGAGACCGGTCTTGATCTTTGCTGGCACCATGCTCCACATAGGCCATGCCCCAGAAAGATGTCCCTTAATGGTCTTAGTAATAGCACGAACAACTTTAAGATCAAGAAAGCTAAATCCGAACAAAATATTGTAAATTAAAACATCAAAATTACCTTAACAAAATAAATTTAATTAAATCAAACTTGAATGACTTACGTATGATTAGCCGATTCGATATATGTTCTGCGATCTAAAGTGATTGGCACATTAGTTCCACGATTTGGGCCTCTGCCGTGAGTGCCAGACGAATCGACAATAGGGTCAACATTAGGAATGTGAGTGTCATCCTGAGCAACGTTCTCTGCCGTATCACTAAAATGCATTGACCCTCTACCGCTCTCACTGTCGGTCCTAGAGCTTCCCTTGGACTTCCCTCCTTTGCCTCGAACCATATCTGTTTTACATAACAACATTGGTTAGCACAAATTGAATAACAAAACATTGAGATAAATGTCAGATATTAAAAAAAGATGATACAAATAAAAAAATACAAACAATGTTTCGTTATAAATACACCATACACTAGTTAAACAAAAATTACATTATAATGTCAATGCTACAAAACCATATTCGTCGGAAAATGAAAACATACAAATACGTAAGTCAAAGCAATATCTACTTATTCCATGTTACCCTCGCCATCATCGGAACCAAATTCTTCATCTCCCTCTGTTTCGGCCGAATCAAACTCTTCTTCTTCCTCCTTCTCCTCCTCTTATTTTTCATCATCATCATCATCATCTTCTTCTTCAAAGCGGTTTTGTTCATCTTGTGGTACTTCACTAAAAGTTACCTCTTCAATTGCTCCATCAATCACAAATTTTGAATCATCACGTTCATCAGTACATTCAACAACTATAGGAATTGATAGTTCATCTTCTTGATAAAAGGTTTCAGCTACAAGCGGAAGTATTATCCCATTATTTGTTGCTCATCGAGCCTTAATTTTACATGCAACCCACCAATCACTTCTCTCTCTCTTTTTAGAAGGGTATGGTGTGTAGTACACTTATTGTGCTTGTGATGCCAACACAAAAAGCTCATCAGAGTGCAGTCTTGATTTATGATTAACTTCAACAAGACCGTGACGAGGGTGCACCCTAACTCCTTTTTCAATATCATATCAAATGCACTTAAATAAAACCGGTCTGTTACCAACTCCAAAGTAGTCTAATTCTATGACGTCAATCAACATGCCATAGAAATCACATTCAAAATCATTATAACAACTCCCTTTCACATATACACCACTATTCATCGTTGATTTATCCTGTCCATACTCGTATATATGAAACTTGAAGCCATTAACAAAATATCCCTTATAACATTTCACTGAGTGTGAAGGCTCTTGTGCTATAGCTCTTATATTTTTAGAGACATAATTTCTGTCATCTGTTACCTATTAATAAAAGAAAGAACTATCACATTGTTAGATAAAATGATGACATCTCTCTTAATTGAAATTTGTATAAAGTTGTAAAGATAATGCACTATTTACAAAACGTCTTAACCAACTTGCGAATTCGTTTTCACGCCTTGTTTTAACTTGCTCAGCTGTAATATTTGGATTTTCTTATCTAACAACATCATAAAAAATCCTACTCAAAACATCGATGCAATACGTCATTAACTTTTAATATCTAATTCAACAAAAATGTTATCGAGTCCCAAGAAACTTACTTTATAAATTCATTGAGTTCAATACAATTCAATAATACATATATCACTGCAGCCTTATACTCAGATTCAAAGAGAAATCTATGATAACATTCTCCAATTGGACGACCAGCAAGAGAAAATATTGATAATCTGCCCATAGATTGAACAGCTCCCCCTTCATCATTTCGAGAAACTCGGTTCGACTTTGTTTAAATATACAGTTCAAAGTAAAAGAAACAAAATGTTGAAATCTCCTCAACAATGTAGTCCTCACATATGGAGCCTTCAATGTAGGCTCGATTCCGCACTTTCTTTTTTAAATGAAACATACACCTACAAAAATGTTGTACTTTATTTATCAAATTAATTAATATTGTTAATAAAGAAATTATTTTGAAACATTACCTGTCAAATGGATACATCTATCTATACTGAAAAAGTCCTCCCACTTTGGCTTCATAAGCTAAGTGAACCGACAAATGCTCCATACTATCAAAGAATGCTAGGGGAGGATTTTCTCAAGTTTACAAAGTGTCTCGACTATATTTGTCTCCAATATCACCATATGTTGCTTCTGCAATGCAGTCGAACACAAGTCTCTAAAGAAATTACTGAGTTCTGTTATAGCATCCCATACAACATTTGGCACAAGGTCACATAAGGCAATAGGGAGCAGAGCAATCTCTGTATAAATATGTGACAGTTATGACTCTTCATCCTATAAAATTTGTCATCCTCCAAGCTCACACACCGAGACAGGTTTGAAGCATATCAATTGGGAAACTTCAAATTTTTCACTCATCGACATACATCGAATATTTGATCTCTATGTAATGTGTATACATCTTTGGGCTTCCAAATCCTCCCATTCACTTAGCTTAATTGTAATTCTAGGTGTTTGCAATACAACTCCAAATCGAGTCTTGCCTTAACGTTGTCCTTGGTTTTTCTTTTAACATTTATTACAGTGTTGAAAACATTTTCAAACACATTTTTCTCTATATACATCATATCCAAGTTATGGCGAATAAGAAGTATTTGCCAATAAGGCAACTCCCAAAATATACTTCTTTCACCCAGTTATGTTCAACTCCAAAACCTTGAATAGTCTGTTTACCATATTTTGTGCCAAAGATAATATCTGGAAGACAAGAAATGTGAGAAAACATTTCTTCACCAGAGATTCAAGGTGGAGGTGCATCAATATCAACTTTTCCTTTTCGAAATTTATCCATTTGCTTCAAATATGGATGATTAATAGGAAGAAATTGACGATGACAATCGAAAAATGACGTTTTTTATCCATTAGCAAGGATAAAACTCTTCGTGTGCTCCATGAAATTAAGGCAGGCTAACTTACCATGAGTGCTCCAGCTAGACAGTATCGCATAAGCAGGAAAGTCACTTATTGTCCATAGAAGTGTTGCCTTCATTTGAAAGTTTTGTTTTCTTGAAATATCATAAGTGTTAACACATTCTCTCTATAACATTTTCAACTCCTCAATCAAGGGTCTCAAGAAGATATCAATATGGTTGGTCAGATTTCTTGGCCCTGGGATAATCAGACTCAAGTAAATGAATGGTTGCTTCATACACATAGAAGGAGGCAAATTGTACACAGTTATGAATACTGGCCAACAAGAGTAAGGAATCATTGACTGACCAAACGGGTTAAATACATCTGTGCATAACCTTAAGCGCACATTTCGAGGTTCAGAGGCGAAGGATAAATGGGAACAATCAAAATGCTCCCACGCTTCACTATGGGCTGGGTGTGTAACAACTTTATCATCACTACATTGATTCCTAGCATGTCATGTCATGTGCTTTGATGTACCTCTTGACATATAATCCCTTTGAAGTCTTGGTGTTAGTGGCAAGTAACGTAACACCGTTGTATGTACTTTCTTTCATCGTCCACTACGTCCATTTCTTATTTTATATCGAGAATGACCACATACTACACACTTCGTCCTATCCCGATTTTCTTCATAATATAACATGCAATAATTTTCACATAAATCTATCTTCTCATACCCAAGTCCAAGTTTTTTCAATAGTTTCTTTACTCCGTAGAAATTGCTTGTCAACTTAGAATCTTCCGGTAACATTGTTTGGATAATCCCTTCATCTGATCAAAACATGCCTGACTCATGTTGAACTCTGACTTGAAATTCAACAATTGTGGCACAACTAACAACATCGTTTGCATTTTGCACCCATTCCATAATGGCTCTTCAGTAGATTTCAACAACTCAGAAAACATTGCCAATCTGGATTAGGTGGCTCAGTATTGTTAACATTCATGCCATCATAACTACAATTCCAATAATTTTGAGGGCCTAACGCATCCACAACTATGGATCTATATGGAGCCTTCATATCCTCTTTATATCTAGATGATGGTCTTTCTATTGATTCTTCATTTCTAACTTCTCCATGACAAATCCATTTGGTGTAACCATTAAGAAAATCTCGTGAAAACAAGTGCACAGTGACATCATCTCGACTACAAAATTTATGATTCCGACATTTTTTGCAAGGACATCTAATATTGTATCCATCCATAAATTGATGTTAAGAACATGCAAAATTCAAGAATTTATTAACACCCTCTACAAATTTATCTGTCAAGTACCCATTACTTAAATGACGATACATCTGACTATGATCATTCGACCCAATTTCAAAGTACATACCATAAAGAAACAATGAATACATTATTAGAATTCCCTTTATGCAAGAAAATAATTACTCCCTATGCAAGTACATGCTGAACTGATGTTTATGCATAATGGATGATGATTAGCGACATTGAATGACACAAAAGAAACACGAATTTAAGATTCCAATTCATTGTATGACACATTTTTCATTTGGTACCAAGCAGCATTTTTCATTTGGTACTGAGTAGCGGGTAAGCACTAGCACAAATCTCTACCTATTTGCATGTTAAAAAAGCATTTTATCTTATCTAGAGGTCTCAGATCTTGAATTCTGAAAGACTAAGCTAGGCAAAATACATCTAATGGTACACCACAAACCTAATTCCTCGGGTATCATATCCTGCCACTACACTTTTATAAGCCACCACTGGATGTCCAGGGGCAATCAAATTAGTAAGAGATAATTGAGGTACTCATAGATAGGTATTGTCTCCCCTAAACCAACATATCATAATTGAAGAAAACTAAAATGTACCAGTGATACATCAAGAATGTACCATATTGAACTACTAGGTTTCATCCCATGGCCATAACATTAGCCCAACAACGCATTTGAATTCATTTAATCAGGTTCGATTCAGTGGTCCCATAGAGTACTATTGGAGTTTGTTCATTTGCCAGCAAAGCAGTAGTAAGTTGGGAATGGCCTACTCACAGAAGTCGAACCCAATGATAAAATTTGTGCACATAAGGTGGAATGGAGGAGACCCATCATTCAAAATCCCAACATGATGCCATTTGCTAATTACTGGAAAATACCCAAGAGATTTCTTATCTTAGGAGCCAGCACCAAGCAGGTGTGCTTCTTGGCATCTTTGCTACAACCAGAACAAATAATCTAAATGCATTCATGTAACCCATACTTAATACATGAGGAGATTATTCTGGTTTACTCCTAATACCCAATAGTAAAATTGCAGTCTGAGGACCAGATCAACTACAACCAAAAGAAGCTAGCATCCAATTCTATAGCATACAGACAGCAACACAAAACATGAGTTTATGGGATGGAGAATACCTAAAACGGGAAAAAGGTTGGCCAGCAATATGCAATCACATGCCAGATCGTCACCTTTTAATGATGCAACCTTAGCTTCGGTAATAGTACTGAGCTCTATATGAAAACCATCAAAACAAGGAAGAAAGAACCACTAACACTGCTATTGCTGCCGGAGAGACAGATCCAATTACAGAGGAGTTAAACCAACAACACCTACATTCACAAGTATGGTATGAGGGCAGCTTGAAATTTGAATTGATTGTAAAGTAGAGACAACATGCTGACGGAAAACAAATTTCCGTAACCATACGAAACCGAATACAATGGGTGCCTCATAATTAACTCAATTCTTCATTAAATGCAAAAGAATCAATCGGCATATGTTGCAGTCAAGAAAAATTACTAGAACCAGACTGAAACACTTTTACCAGGGGAGCAAATACTAATGTCTCTAAACAGTTGGGAACTACATCCTCAACTCATCCGTAGCACTGAATTCTCTTTGCAAAGAAGACTAGCCAAGACAGAAATCAAGTAACTCTATTCAGCCCTCTCGACTACCCTTGCCAGCAATAGCAGCCTTCTGAGATTGAACAAGACCGAAATCACCCAAAGCATTATGAGACGTGGACATGAAAAGTGACACGAACCGGGCAACAACTCCAAGCAGACTCAGAGACCCAATACACGCCTCAGATAGATGGCGAAATAGGAGAAGTGATCCACTTATTTGATCACTACACCCACATAATGTTGGTAGCTCAAATTTAGTTGTAATGTTATTGTGATTCACGAACCTTAAAATTTTGTAAATCCTTAAAAGTTTTGGAAAAACCCTAAAAATTTGAAGAGTCCTAAAATTTGGTTCTTCAATGGCAAACCCTACAACTTTAATTGTAAATGCAAATCATGTGATGGTTGAAAAATAGACTTTAACTTACGACGGATTAGCCGATTCTGAAGACTGGAACGATGAAGTGTCTACCGTCGACTGAGACCAGTGTTGGTAAAGCCGAAGGTGAACCCCGAAGCCAATGACGAGACTGAATACGAACTCAAAGCTCTTAGGTCAGAACCACGAAATAATGGCAACTCTGAGGCGAGGGCGATCGATGCAGACGATGATATGCGGAGACGAATGGAGCAGAGACAGAGAGCGGAAAAAAACCAAGTCCAAAGCATTTGCCAGTTTGTGGGGGTGGATAAAGTTATATTAACGATGGGTTACCGACGGATAATTTTTCGTCGGTAATTTCCATCGCTAAGTCTGATGTAGCGTTATTCGTCAAAATACCACGGGGTTTTTTTATTAATTTAACGACAGATTAAGTGATGAAATATTATTCGTCTCTATTCCATCGTTAAATCCGTTATAAATTCGTCCGCAAGTGATCGCGTCGAATCGTAGTGATCGAATCAACGACGGATTACTTCCGTCGGAGTATTTGACGGTATTTCCCTCGCTAATTTACTCAATAATTGTTGCCTTCCTCGGTTGATAAATCGTCATAATTTCGTCACAGTTTACGATGGATTTCTTTCCGTCGTAAAATTCCGACACTGAAGCTCCGCATTCTTGTAGTGTATGGTCATGTTGAAGTTGATTAACATTAAAATAGTAGTTAACCTGTCAAAAGAAATTAAATTTTAGTTGAATCCAAAAAATAAATAAATCAATAAAGGGGTGGGACTCAAGCTTTGGCCTTGTCATAGCAAAGATAGGAGCAGTCAGTCTAGTTATGAAATATGATATGATAGCACAGAGCCGTGAGAGACAGTGTACCGGTCTCCCCATCTTGCTACAAGAAAAGGAAAGAGACATTCTAAATTAAATAAAATCCAAGCCCCTTCTAGTTCTGATATATTTTCTAAATTAAACAATCAACCTATCCGAAGAATGCTACAAGTTCCAACTCATTTCTTCAAGTCCACCAGAAAGAGGATATATTTTCACCAGTACCAGCAGTAAAATCACTTCCAGTTACAGTAGAAAGAGCAATATTTTTGAGTAAGAATGTATTAGCAGATGCCAATCCTGAGGGATTAATATTTGACACCTGCTTCTGGGGTGGGCACCATATATTCATGCATGCATCTTAACTATATATTCTAAATTTGTACATCTCATTACAGCTATAAGGACACTTGAATTGTATGTGTCACGCCCCGATCCTCGGATCGACCACGCGACAGCCGCCGCGAAATCTCGGTATACGGGCAGAACCTCCCCATATACCGGAACTCCGCAAGGCTACAAAGACAGCACCATAGTTCTTTCCATACATCCATCATCAAAAATAGAAAACATCACATAACATAACACATGCAAGGACTCATCTGGTCCATCCCTGTACACACGAGCACACATCGGGGAGAGGGAACCTGTACATGCGCATTTACACATCAACACACAATTGGGGAGAGGGAACCTGTGCATGCACGGCACACAATATGGCCATCCAAGCCATTTCAAAGTTTACAGTAGAAGGAAAGCAATTAACAAACAAGAAGTCCCAAAACATAGTCGTAGGATTTTTCTAACACTTGCCTGAAGCAATCAAGCTAATGTCAGTAAGATCCAAACGATATGAGTTGTCCAAGACTTCGTGAAATCGAAAAGAAATAACCATTCTCGATATTACAAACCAAATGTCCCACTCAAAAATGAGTTTTTACCAAAACTAGGAGAAAAAGAAAGTAAACAACAACCACGTAAGGATTCCATCAATACTTATTCCTATACAGGAAACAAGTATCGATTAAATCCATACCAAAAAGAATTGTACAAGTCTTATTTTCTTTGGATTTCAATTCAAACCAAAATGACTATACATCTCGATGTATACCTACAAAAGCCAGCTGGTAGGCCCTCCCTAAGCTCCAATCTCTATCACAAATCTAATCTTCCTCTGAAAAATGTTAAAGAGTGGGGTGAGTATTATAAATACTCAGTGAGTGGAGTGCAATGGCATGATTGTGTAATAAATAAGGGGTGAAAGTGGGGAATGTCAAAGCATACTTCAAACATCATTTTCCATATCCAAACCTTTCAGTAATTCAACATCATTCATAAAATATGCATCCATATCAAACATTTTCTCAGAAAATCACAAGGGTCCCATCGAAAACACTTCCGCCTTGCGTTTGGCCGAACTAAGACGAAAGCCCGCCAAGGGGTTTTCCACTTCAGTTTTTCAAACTACCCCCTTCCTTGGCGTTGGCTCGAACCTCACCGGGGTGCAATCCGGATAGTCCGACGTGGCAGAGCAGAGGCCGCATACCTCTCTCGCATATAAAACCCCAATCCACGTCACCCCGTCGGGTCGCTCCGTGGGGGGAATGACTATAGCCATTTCTCTCGTGCACTATCATTTCACAATCATTCCATTTCAAACAATGTGCCATATTTTATCAATTCAATCCACACATCATGCTACGAGCATTTACCAATCAAGTAATCAAGACAAATGGCACAAATTCATGTAAAATCACATAGGATGCATTCATAATTCAAATTCTCATTTCAGACATCCCACAATCACAAATAATTGCGTAAAAATCATATGAAAATCATTTCAAATCATTTATCAAAGAATTTAAAGATATTTTGCTTATTTACTACACAACGATCCGTCCACTCACCTCTAGGGAGGGTATCCACTCCCTATTTCCGAAATCAACTCAAAAAGACTCCCCTCGAGTCTCCAAAGGTCAACCTAGACCAATCAACACGAATAATCAACAATTAAAGCTCTATTAAAGGGTTTTCAAATTTCCCTTTTATTTACAATAGCCTTAACTGCACAATTATATTCCTAAATTTTCGTTTCATCAATCTAGAATCATTTCAAATCACTAAGGACTTTAATTTTTCAATATTCCTCAATTTACCGATTTTCTCCCGAATTACATAATCTTAATTTATTTCACTCCAATTTCAATTCAAATCCCAAGGAAAACTACATAAACCAATCAAACAAAACTCTAATACTATCTAAGACATTCTATCATACTTCACAGTCCAATTTATATCAAAATCTAAGACCTAACCTCAATAATTTCATACAAACACTTTGGGAAATACATTTCTTACGAGTCTAACACATTTCAGAACATATATAGATATAATTTCTACCTTAATTCAACAAAAATTAATTTGAATTCTTTAAGGGATTGAAAATCCCTCACCTAGAGTTTTTCGCGATTCGCAATCCTCGCTCAGAAGTCTCCTCAATCCACCCTCAGATCTGCAAAGCTACCAAATCGAAGTTTAGTTCAGTAAATTAGCTCAATTACCATGAACAATCGAAACCCTAGAATCAAATTTAGGACTCAGCCTTTACCTGAGAGAGGCAGGAATCGCAGTCTAACTAGGGTTCTCAAATGTCCACTCACTGCTGGTCTAGGGCGGGTTGCTGAAGAGGGATGCTCGCGCAGAGCATCACGCGAGTGAGAGGGAGAACGCGAGGTCTCTGTCGCGCAAGGGTGAGAGTGAGAGACACTGAAGACTGAGGGAGTGTGAGGGAGAGATAGATAGAGAGTGATGGTGCGGGACGAAGAAGTGGCGACCGAGGTGGTTTGCGGTGGCCGCGGTGGTGGCGATCGTTGGAGGGTGAGACCGAGATGACGAACGGGGAATCGCGAAGGGAGAGAGAGTGTAAAGGTCGGAAATAGAGAGAGAAATGGAGAGTGAGTAGAGGGAGAGAGGCGACGGTGGTTGTGGCTAGCGGTGGTTTGCGGTGAGGGAGAGAGGCGGAGGAGTGCGAGCGAATCCACGAGGGGGAGAGTGAGCAGAGTCGCGGGAGAGAGGTAGAGTGAGAGAGATTAGGGCCGAAAGCCCTAATCAAATTGGGGGGGTGCTGCATTTTGGCCAAAACGCAGCACTTCCTTCCTCCCTCTTCGTTTTTTTTTTTTTTTTTTTAAATAAATATATATACTCTTATGCTTTCCTTATATTAAAGTTTCGAAATCTACGAACAATAGATTACACTATGAGTTTGAAACACGGCATTTCAATTATACCAAAATTTTAGAATTAACACCCAAAATCGAAAATCAAAACTTTTAAGATTTTCTTTTATAATTAATGAGATATTTTACAGAAAATTTCAAATACCAAATTTTCGGTATTACAGTATGATCTTCTACCCATTTTGGTTTGGGATAAATATGGGGTGCTTGGGCATCTGTTTGGGAGAATTTCAAGGACAATCCACTCTTTGACATTTCAACGGAGCATCAACCCACCTACTATGAAGACATGCCACAAGTAATCCTTGGTAGACAAAGACCACTTGCAAATCCTTCAATGAAGCAGGCCATGTTGTTCCCACAGTCAGCTCAACCAAGTGATGCTTTTCACCAGATAATGGCCTGGCTCGCAAGTTACCCCATGACAAAAGCATTTACTTGAAGCCAGTAGAAATAGGGCAGCACACTATCCATAAGAATACACAAGAAACAAAATCCAAGAAAACCAAAGCACAAAATCTCCAATGAGCTGTTTTAACCAATGCTGATCAAGAAACACATATAATTCTTACCTTCGTTAAGATTAAAAGAGCCTTCTTGTGATTGGTGTGCACTATGTGCAGATGAAAGCTAATAATAGGGAAAAAAAAGTTTATGAGTATTATGTTTTGAGGAACCAATGCCAGCGGTTTTGGCCCGGCAAATGACATTTTTTTGTAGTGCACCAATTATTGTGCTCACTCACAATTACATAATTACATCAATATTACATACACTAAATCCCAATTATTGGACCACTAAATGCCCTGAGATGAGAACCATGGAAGGCAAAACATTAGACACATACAAAGAAGGATCAACGAAGACAATGTAAACAAATATAGTGCTGTGAACCAGCGCAGTAATTCATATTAAATGATATAGACTAATTTACAATTAAAACTCAGAAGCAACTAGTATAATAAATTTTATCTTTTCTTTGACAGAAAATAGGCCCAGAAAAATGTAGGATGCAAGAGTAATTGTTTTGAATATGATCTGAACTCTTGAAACATGGGCGGAGGAAAATTCAAGTTGGAAGCCTCCAAGATTTCAACCTGGGTATAATTGGCACAAATGGATGACTGCTTGTAGAAACAACAATGCACCACCATGTGATGCCAAAGCAAGCCCAAGCATGCAAAGCTAACGAGATAGGGACTTAAATCATATATCAGCAAACCTACAAAATATGCCCTGCCCCCCAAAAGGGCCAAGAAAGCAACAGCGAAACACACATATCATGTGATCTCCTCGGTCCCAAATCAAAGTTTCTGGTTGGTTTAGGTTGTAGATCAGCAAAAACATCCTGCTGAAGAACATTATACAAGATTCAGGCAACGGGAAACAATAGTTTCAGATTGTGAGAACAATTAGCAGTTGCAGTATCCCATCCACAATTGCAGAAAACCAGTTGGAATGAAAAAGCCATGTGGCAAAGGTGGGAACGATGGAATGTAAATAAATTAGAGCTTATGCTAACACCAACTATAGAGCTTCTTCAAGGACAAGCCTATCTAGTGCAATATGATGGGAATAAACAGTAGTAGTGGAAGAAAATAAATAAATTGTACCTCTGTGATGAACATAATGTATTCCACTCCTTTTCTTGCTTGAAAGCATTCCTTGATGAACATAATGTTCCAAAATCTAGAGTCGAATCACTAACCTTTTTATGTTCCGGTCTGAAAAATGTCACGAATAGATAAATCTCCTTTTGTTCACAATCCAAGAGTCCTTTTTTGAAAATGTATATGATGTAGATCTATATTGCTTTTGTCTAAGAATACTACCTTTGGTTTTGGTGTATTTTCTCCCCCTCTCCTCAAATGTGCATTCCCGTTTTTGTTGTTGCACTTAACAGGAAGTGCCCCCCCACTCTTTCTCAAAGAGCACCTATTTTGAAATTCAAATACGTGGATGGTTATCATGGGAGTTGGAGTTGGTTTTCCATGAAAACTACTCTCTCCCTTATTTATTTGAATTTCAATTATTAGAGGAGAATTGGGTTAGGGTCAAACCCACATGGGCGACCTGACCCATCACCCATAACTTACATCTCCCACTCGCACATAAGGGTTAGACCTATATTTAGCTCAATCACTTCCATATACCATCAATTTCATACAAACAATGGATCGTGTGACTCGAGAGCTCATAGCTACACACCGGTTAAGGATATGTAGTAGCTCAAAATCTAATACAGTGAGGACATCAAATCTCGCTATACCCCAGACCTCTTTTGCTACACCAGGAGTCAATGTACCTCTTATCCCTCTATATTAACAAGAGCATACTTGACTCATCTCAACTATACATTCACAATTATGTTTTAGAAACATCAAGTTAAAAACATAACTGGCCAATCTATGAATACAAAATGACGTGTCAGCTTTAAGATAGCCTTCCTTTCACACTACTATCTTTCCACCTCACCTTAGTTGCTTTCCTAGACATGAATCGCAAAATCGAATCAATCATGGTTTCTTGGTGACATGCTAAAGTTGCATCTCTAAAATAAAGTCTCAAGAAACATGTAAAAGTCATAAGGATATTTAATGAGGTTAATCGCAAACCTCTAGGTCTCACACAATGAAGTATAGAGGGATTTCAACAAACTCATTACCCATAAGGTCAAAAATGCACACGTGGTATAAAAACACGTGCTACGATGCCTTTTCTATTCAAATAGAAGCGTATATCTTATTCCAAAATTAATGCATCGTACAGGTCTTAGTCCAAGTGTATTACGACACTGACTTAATTCTCTTTTCTTATAAATCCTCACAAGAGAGAACCACACCTGACTTTTAGACAAGTGTAATGGATTGTGGGAAATCCATTTCGATTATCAAGAAAATAATATAAAGGATAATCTCACTTAGTTCTGTACTAAGGCGGCTAATTTATGTTAATTATCTAAAATTAACATTGTCTCATCTCTACATATCACATAGATATTAGAGACGATTGTTCGTGTGAGAGAGTCAATCTTCCAAACTTGTCCGACATACTTTTAACTCAAGACATAAGAACTCGCAAATGTAAACAAATTCAAATATCATATAATAATGAGCATTACATCACGTTTATTGCTTATAGAAATACAATTACACTCTACGTAATCTTAGAGATTTTACATGTTTCAGAAATACATCTCTAGGTATCGGTTTCATAAATGGATCAGCCACCATTAAATGTGTAGATAAATACTTCAATGTCACCTCTCTCTTTTCAACAATGTCTCGAATAAAGTTGAATTTCGTATCAATGTGTTTGGTTCTCCCATGATATTTGGGCTTTTTCGTGTAAGCGATAGCTGATTGACTATCACAATAAATTATCACAGCTCCCACTATGTCGTTTACGATCCCCAAATGTTGTAAAAACCATTTTAATCAAACACACTCCTGAACTGCAGAAGCACAAGGTATAAACCCTGCTTCCATCGTAGACAGTGATACACATGTTTGTTTCTTGCTTCTCTAAGAGACGACGCCATTATTTAGCAAGAAAACATAACCTGAGGTAGACTTACGTTCATCTAAGTCACCACCCCAATCAGTATCTATGTATTCGCTCAATAACAAGTCATTTCCTTGATAACAAAGGGAATAATTCGCAGTTCCTTTCAGGTATCTTAAAATCCTCTTTACAGCTGTCCAGTGACCTTTTCCTGGATTGGATTGATACCTTCTCACCAAACCCACGACATAGCAGATGTCAGGCCGTGTACACATCATAGCATACATCAGACTCCCAATAGCGCTGGAATAAGGTACTTTTGACATCTATTCTTTTTCTTTGGGTGATTTAGGGCACATTTCTAGGTTTAAACTTTTACCTTTTGCCACAGGAGTATCAATGGATTTGCAATTATTCATTTTAAATCGTTCCATAATCTTTTTAATATAAGATTCTTGAGACATTGCTAATAATCTCTTTAAACGATCTCTATGGATCTTAACACCCAGTATGTAATCTGCTGCACCCATGTCCTTCATCTCAAAATTAGATGATAACCAATCTTTAATACTTAGGACATACTCCATATTGTTTCCGGCTAATAATATGTTATCGACATATAGAATCAGAATTACAAATTTGTTATTGGATGTTTTCACGTAAACACAATGGTCTTCGTTTATCATTACGAAATCGTTAGAGATTACAGCTCTGTGAAATCTCAAATACCATTGCCTTGAAGACTATTTGAGGCCATAAATTGATCTCTTCAATTTACAAACTTTGTTTTCTTGGCCTTCGACTACAAAACCTACAGGTTGTTCCATATAGATTTCTTCTTCAAGTTCCCCATTAAGGAAAGCAGTCTTCACGTCCATTTGATGTAATTCTAAATCTAAATTGGCTACTATAGCCAGCAACAGGCTAATAAAGGCAAATCTCACTACTGGGGAAAAGGTTTCCTCATAATCAATACCTTCCTTTTGGGTATAACCTTTTGCCACCAATCGAGCTTTATACCTCTCAATTGATTTATCAGCCCTTCGTTTAATCTTGAGAACCTACTTGTTTCCAATAGCTTTGCGCCCACGAGGAAGATCAACCAGTTTCTAAACATGGTTTGATTTCATCGAATCCATTTCTTCCTCCATTGCATTCATCCACTCTTCCTTTGCAGGATAAGATAGAGCCTTATACAGATCTTTAGGCTCATCTACATCCTGTGGAGAAATGATAAAGGCATGCCCTTCAATCTCGTAATAACGTTTCGGCATACCTTTCCTAGTACTTTTTCGAACCGATGATTCGGGTAGATTATTGGAACTTGAGTCCCTCCAACTGGGATCATCTTGGGATTCAATTCGTTGCGGTTCCAATGATCCATCAGGTATAGCTCCATCATCTGAATTATTTAATTCAAACAAATGTTCCCCTTATGTTATATCTCATCTATTAGGAAAATCATTCTCTAAAAAGGTTACATTTCGTGATTCAATTTCAGTTACAGTACCATCTTCCAGTTCACCGATGAACACATAACCTTTTGACTGATCAGAATATCTAATAGAGATACATTTCTTCCCCCAGGGACCAAGCTTTCCAAATTTACTGGAAGGGTCATGAACATATGCTGCCGATCCCCAAGGTCTAAGACCAGTCAGACTTGATTTCCTACCAGTCCAAAGTTCATACGGTGTTATGGGTACTGTTTTTTAAGACACTCTATTTAAGATATAGGTCGCAGTTAACAATACATCTCCCCAAAAGGAAATTGACAAGTTAGCCTGCGCTATCATAGATCTCGTCATATCCAACAACGTCCTATTCCTCCTCTCAGCAACATCATTCTGTTGAGGTGTGTGAGGAATAGTCAATTGTCTAATTATTCCCTTTTCATTACATAGATCCTTGAACTGATCCGATAGATATTCACGCCCTCGATCTGTCCTTAAGGCTTTAATCGTTCTATCCATTTAATTCTCCACTTCATTCATATAACGTCGAAAGCACTCAAGTGCTTCAGACTTGTGAGCAATCAAATAGACATGACCAAAACGCATGAAATCATCAATAAAAGTAATGAAATATGACGCTTCATGCCTAGCCTTCACACTCATTGGACCACAAATGTCAGAATAAACCAATTGCAATGGAAGTACAGCCCTCATGGCTTTTCCAAATGGTTTTCGAGTCATCTTCCCGGCAAGACAATGTTCACAAGTTGGTAAATCGACTTTGGTAAATGAACCCATAGTCCTGCTCTCACAAGTCGATTTATCCAGTCTTGTCCTATGTGACCAAGTCTAGCATGCCATTCTTTTTCATTCACATTAGCATCACTAGAAGAACAAACATTTAACGATGCATGATGATCTACATAGCAGTTAAACATTCGTTTGTCACAATCCAAGATTAAAAAGTCATCAAAGAGATATCCATATTCATAATACACACCATTGTAATTGATACAAACTCCATTTCTAGAAAAGTTTAAGTCATATCCTAGCCTAAGAAGAACAATAACTGACATTAAGTTCCGTTGAATCTCCGGTACAAAAAGAACATCATGCAGGATTAGGGTTCGGCCACTTCATAGCTCAAGCTTACAAGTGTCAATCCCTCTAACCTTGACTCTCATATTGTTCCCCACGTATATCCATCTTGTACCACGAGGAATTTGATGAAAATCCACGTACACTTCCCGGTCCTTTGTCACATGGTCTGTTGCTCCTGAGTCTATAATCCACAAAGGATAAGATTCAGAAAGTAAAACAGTACTAAAGATATTTACAATAGACACAGAAGCGTCATGAGGTGCTACCTTTTTCGGCTCGGAGCATTCTCGAGCGAAATGACCAAGAGCTTTGCAATTGTAGCACTTCATCTTACTCTTGTCATTTTTCTTCCAAAACCGCTTACGCTTGTTTTTGTGGTTGGAGTTGTTTTTCTTAGACCCTCCGTCATCAACTTTCCCTTTCTTACCTTTGTTTTTGTTCCTCTTTCGCTTAAAGCCCGAAACTTTCTGGGAATTACACTCAGCTATAAAGACATTAGAAATCGATCTTGCAGCACCAAACCGCTCATCCTCGAGTTCTACGTGGCGAGCAGCATCAGAGAAAGTCTTGATGCTATCATTGTGGGTTAGATTCACTTTCAGATGCTCCCACTGATCTAGAAGGGATTGGATCAAAGCTTGAACTTGCTATTCATCAGAGAGAATGTGACCAGCCGATTTCAATTCCCTTATCATGTTTGACATAATTCTCAAATGCTGTTTGATTCTTTCATCCACTTTCTTTTTGTACGTGTCAAACTTAATAGTCAACTGCCTCAGATGGGTCACAGTGGTACCTCCATACTTCTCTCTGAGGTACACCCATATGTCATGAGCAGTAGGGAATTACTCACATTCATGTATGAGATTATCAACGACAGAACTAACAGGATGCCACGTGTAGTAGAATTTTTCTTCTTCCACGCCTGGTAAGCTTCTTGATCTCTTCTCTGTTGAGCAGTGTTTCCATTTCCAGGGTGTTGCATGATATGGTTGATACCCTCTAATGCATCTTGCTCTTCCAGCACATACCATATCTTATGGCGCCAAATGTCATAATTGTCGCCATTAAACTTATCACCTTTATTTAAGTCTGCTATAATTGATTTCGATGCCATGGTTTGGGTTTTCAAAGAGAGGTAATTGTAAGTATTCATGTTCATTAATCACATAATTTTGTACTTAAAAATCCAATAAATTTATCATAAACAAACATAAGGTGTAGACTCGAAAGATCACTAAGTTCTCAATCATCATCCATCATCCAAATGTTTGATTATCATAAATTTGATTTCGAAGTAACAAAAAACTTTTAAGTCTTAGGTGAGAATTACTTAAATTTTACAAATCTAAAAACTCTCACTAAAATCATGCGAATTTAGAACATATCTTTTCACATGCTCGCATAAATATACAAATATGCACATTCTTGATATATATTTAAAGAGAGAAACATTACATCACATGTTCATGGCATTGTTCTCATCACAGTACATAACTATGTATCAAATAAGAGAAAAAAAATATATACAATCAAATTTCTTTTTTCTTTTCTTTCTTATCTTCCATATATATGCGAATAACCATATTGATCATCCCAACTAAAAGTCTATCTCTCGGAGTGAATCTCCTAATAGCTTGGGGTGTAGAGCTATTAATCTTTAGAGACAACGTCATTTTCATTTTAATCTTTATCTCCTTAGCTCTCCACATCCTAAGCAATTTTAGTCTGAAATCCTTGAGGTAGAGCCACTTATTATCCTCTATTATTTTGTTAGCCATTCTAACCAAATGATCAAGGAGGGAATTCCTTATAATCTTAATCTCGGCTTCGTCGCCTCCGAACCAGTGACCCAAACGTCGAAACTCATAACATTTTCGACTCAAAATCCACAGATGTTGTGGCAAAGTGTGCGTTACTTTCATCTTATAATGCAACATCATATACAGTTTTGTCAAACGTTCCGGGGTCCTCTCGTTTCTGCATCTCTCCCGGAGAGGTGCAAAGGTACGTCTGATTCTCACCATATCCCTAAAATGGGGAAACATTAGATTGGGCACGAAGCCAATCAAAAAATTTTAAAATACCATTTATAATTATTTATACTCAATGATCAAATGATTTATTTAAAAAAAAAACGAATTTTTCAAATATAAATCAACGAGTACAAAATCAAATAGGCGTTATAAAATTTAATTCAGGTAGGTAGAGGCTAGAAAATATTTTTCCAAACATGTGAGAATTTTTTAGAAATTTTTCTCAGCAGTTTAATGATTTTTCTGCAATTTTCAAATATTTTACAATATTAAAATAAATAGAAAATAATTTTTAGTTTGGAAAAATTAATTTAAAATTACAGAAAAATCATAAATAAAATTAAAAATATTTCTGAAAGAAAAACCAACCAGAGAGGGCCCCTCATGCGCCCTCACGTGCCACCCAAAGTGGCGGGCGCGTGAGTGACCTTCCCATGCACCGCCTTCCCCGTCGATTCCAGCCGCCTAATTTTGCCCACCCCCCCATTTTTGGGGTCTCTGAATCTAATGGTGCCCTCAGTTTTCCGATCCGAGGTCTGGATCTTGGCATTTGGGCTTCACAGCCCACTGCTCGAGAGTGGAATTAATTTTTCTGCACTGTTCATTATCTTCCCAGTCCAGAAAAATACAATACATGACCAGAATTTTTCAGATCTGATTTCTCCCTAATTTCTAAACCATTTTTTTTTATATTTATATGGTTGGAAAGGATTTTTTAATAAGGAATTGAACCATGTATTTTTCTTTTCATGAAATGTATTATATAATGAGATTTTTCCTTTATAAATTTCAACTAGGGTTTCATGAATCTCCAAAAATACATAGCGGCTATGCATGAAATTTTGCAGATCAATTCCTAACGTCATGGGTACTCTACTTTTCAAATTTCAAAGCATTTCGTGGTCTATATTCAAAGTTACCATTTTCAATTTTTAAGGAAAAAATGGAACTCAAATTTACATCATAAAAAATTAGGAAACACCCTAAATCATGCTTTGATACCAATGAAAGCATTCCTTGATGCAAATACAGTGAAATAAATATTTAATGTTCCAAGATCTAGGGTCGAATCACTAACTCTTTTGATGTTCCGGTCCAAAGAATGTCACGAATGGATCAATCTCATTTTGTTCACAATCCAAGAGTCCTTTTTTGAAAATATATATGGTGTAGATCTATATTGCTTTTGTCTGAGAATACTACCTTTGGTTTTGGTGTATTTTCTCCCCCTCTCCTCAAATGTGCATTCCCGTTTTTGTTGTTGCACTTAACAGGAAGTGCCCCACCACTCTTTCTCAAAGAGCACCTATTTTGAAATTCAAATATATGGGTGGTTATCATGGGAGTTGGAGTTGGTTTTTCATGAAAACCACTCCATCCCTTGTTTATTTGAATTTCAATTATTAGAGGAGAATTGGGTTAGGGTCAAACCCACATGGGCGACCCGACCCATCACCCATAACTTACATTGCTAATCTAAGTGGTTTAAAATCAAGGCCACCAGTGGAGCCTTGTCTTATGATACACAGTAAATAGTCACAAAACCAAGCCTCTCAATGTATAGACCACTTTTCTCTCGTTCTCTCTCGCTAATAAAGAATAACTTTTGCATATGTTGTTCCTCCATCACTAGAGTAGTCAGAATAAAGTAGGCCACTTTTACTTGGAATGGAATATCATTTTTATTTTTTTTTATTTTTTTTTATTTTTTTATCGAGTCCAGTCTTATTCACAAAAAGAAAGGACCACTCCTATAAAAGAAATTGGATTAAATTTCTGAAGTTTTCATAGCAGAAATATAGCATTACTACCGATTCTGATTGAAGTCTGCAAAATTTAAGGTCTAAGTTTCAAAACCCTAATTTCTTTTGAGCATCTGAAGTCTGCAAAATTTATAGTAAGTTTCAAAACCCTAATTTTAGGAACTTGTTTATTAGAACAACATTTATCTTCTGAGAATTTGAAGTCCGCAAAATCTAGGCTTAAGTTTCAAAACCCTAATTTCTTTCGATACAATTTTGTAAAGTAAAGGAACTCAGATGTTGATTATGTAAAGACCAGAAAAAGAAAATAGAATTCACAACATAGAATGCAAAGATGAGAGACAGAGGGTTTAGAGGTATGTACGGATCTACCCTCAATCCAAAAACAAATTCCTAAAACAACTCTGGATGCAAAAATATTCATAAAAAGGCCTTCTTATGTCACAGGTTGAACCTGCGACAAATTCTATTCATATTCCCCATGAATTTCTGTTTTGGATGTGGAGATGATGTTTTGTTGTGATTTTGGGGTCTAATCATTACTGTAGTTGGGGTATGAGAATGTTATTGTGCTGTTCAAAATTGGAGTTTAAGTTATTCGAATGCAGGTTATTAAAATTAATGTATTTAGGGGAGGAATGTATACAAAAGATAAAGGGCGGGGGGAAGTAGGAATTTGTCATAGGTTGAACTTGCGATATAAGGAGGCCATTTTATGAATATTTTTGAGTCTAGAGTTGTTTTGGGAATTTGTTTATGGATTAAGGGTAAATCCGTACATACCTCCAATGGTTTACCTGCGAGAGACAAAACCGAGAAACTCAGATGCTCGACAGTGGAAGAAATTAGATGGTGGCACCTGTGAGAAAAAGGGGAGAAGAAAAGGAGAGAACAAAAGAAAAAGGCTGACGGTTGAAAGAAATGGAGAGAGAGAAACTCAGACGAGAGAGAAAGAAAATAGATTTTACAACATAGAACACAGAGATGAGACAAAGGGTTTACTTGCGAGAGACAATGCCAAGAAACTCAAATGCTCAATGGTGGAAGAAATTAGATGGTGGCACCTGTGAGAGAAAGGGGAAAAGAGAAGAAAGGAGCAGAAGAAATGTGGAGAGAGAGAGAGAGAGAGAGAGAGAGAGAGAGAGTGGCCAAGCAGATGAGTTGGGTAGGGACGAGAGACGTGAAATGAACAAGAAGGAAGGAGAGGAGAAATTAGGGCTAGACATATTTTTTAACTAAAATGCCCTATACCAGTGGTTTTGAAGCCGCTGGCATAGACTTAGATATATGCTAATGCTCAAAACTGTCGGCATAGAAGGGAACATGAGAGGGAAGGAGAGGAGAAATTAGGGTTGAGGATTTTTTTAACTAAAATGACCTATGTCAGCAGTTTTGAAGCCATTGGGATAGGCTAAGAGCTATGCTAACGCTCAAAACTGCCGGTAAGTGGAACTATACTTACGGTTAAATGAAACTATTGGTATAGACTGTATCTTTACTATCGGCTTAATCTAATCATTGACATAGACATATATTTAGTAGCGGTCATTTAAGTAAAACCGGCACCACTGTTATTGATATACCTTTACTAGTGGTTCTTCTTTTTCCGTTAGTAAAGAGAAACCAATGTTAACGTTTTTAGCAGCCATTGGTAAAGATAGCCACTAGTAAATGTCTTTTTTTTAGTGAGGATCCAGTTAAGACGCAATAAAAAATGATAGTTCGTGAAATGATAATGAGAGAAATGATTTATAAAATGACAGAAAAAATGAGTGATGGTTTATAAAATAACAGTTAATGTGTAATAAGAAATACATTAACACTTAAGTACATTCAAGAAGTACATTAAATATTTCACAAATACACGATGATGGTCACATTAAGAAATACAAGAATTATACTTAAAATACATTAACAATTCACATTATTGGTTTGGATCGGATAATGTCTTTGATTGTGCCCCTATCTGCCACAAAGTCCACACGTCATTTGCCTTGTGTATCTCCTCCTATTGTGACCCTCTGTACTACAACTCCCACATAATGACCATGATGATGATTCTCGAAAATTCATCTCAGTGTGATATCGAATTGATCTAGATCTTCCTTTTTTACATCGGGGAATAATAGTTGGGTACCAACCCACAGGCCAACCCGAATGATCCTCCATTGGTAAGAAATAATACCCATAAACTCTAAATTGGTATTCTCATGTGTTCCATTTTTCGACGATCATATGCACATTAATCATTGTCCATGTTAGTGCAACAATTGCATAAGGATAAGGAATTCTATACGTTTGTCATTTCTTACATATGCAATGTTCATTTTTTTCATCCACAATTTGTTTATTACCTCATGGCCATACCGTGTTTGTCTATGATATGTTTCTATCTCAAAGATCCCATACTCATTGCTAAAAACAATAGACATTTGGAGGTTAGCCCAACTCATCCATCTCCCTAGTATGGCTGAGGCATATTTTGTATGCTACTCTTCTCTTGCAATTTATCGCTGAAACTCCAACTATCACCTGTCAATCTACTATATTCCTTGAAAGCCACATAACTATCACTTTCAAGTGTAGTGGTCATGAAGGAGATTGAATTCTCTATCGACCATAGGCATTAGGAACCAAAAAGGTTTCGATTATTAACTCGTTGGTATCACCACACCACCACACCACCACCACCACAACCACCACCACTAACTTCTCCATCATCTTCATCTTCATCATCGTCCTCTTCTTCCGCCTCTTTTCCAACCTCTTCTTCTGTCATTTCTTTCTCGTTTACATCGTTGTCCTTTTCTGCCAAAACAATATCAACTCGAGATTCAATATGTGCATAATCATCCATATAAGCACAACTTTGTTGCAAAGACATTCCACCATCATAAGATTTTATATACATCTCATGAGTGGACCCCACTCCCATACTCACCACAAACTCCATCAAATTAAAAATATCATTATTATTATTAATCAGCATCAATTCATATCATATTTTACCACATTGGATGTTTGAGATGGGATACCGATGAAAAATCTCCACATGATATGTCATATAATTTATCAAAAATCCCTTACAAATCATAGAGACAAACTCATTAAAATAGACATTTTTTTCTCACCTTAATGAACTTGGAAGGATCATGGTCATAACCAACTCTATCTTCACTTGTGCTAATTTTACCATTACTAAAGCATAACAAGCTCATCATATCTGCCATTTTTTCTAAACATCAAAATTAAACTTGTTAATATCTAATTAAATATGTCATAAAATTATGCAAATAACCAAATTGTTTCAATTTAAAAATCATTCAACAGTTCTATAACAAATAAATTTATACCAATTTAAATTGTTAATATACTATGATTGTAAAGTTTAATAATTTGCTTATACATTTAAAAGTTTAATAATATACCAAATTAAATTGTTAATATACCAATCGTATAACAAATGAATTTTATACTAATTGTTATTAAAAGTTTAAAATTTTCTTATACATTTAATCCTAAATATATTAAACCCTAAATTTGAATAATTAAACTCCTAAGCATCATTTACTATCAAATTAAACATTTTAAATGAACCAAAGAAGTGCCAAGAGAAGAGTATACCTTCAGCAAAAGTGGAGACGATCGCTTGCAGTAAGAAAGTTTTGTTGTGGTTGCCAGAGGTTGTAGAGATTAGGATGTTTGTCGAAAACTATCTCATGTCATCGGATTATAGTGGTGAGCTAGGGTTAGGGTTAGGGTTTTTAGTTTCAGTCACGGAGGAGAAGGGAGGAGGAGAAGAGAGAATGGGGAAAGAATGGGTGCAAGGGGGTTATATGCGAAATGGTCAAGTGCTGAACACTCGACCAAGGTTGGTTGAGTGTTCAACCCTTGGCCAACTTGGGTTAGTTTGGGAATTATTTTTCCACTAGGGTTTTTTTAAGAAATTTTTTTTTTTATTTTAAATGGGTTAATTCCGTACAAAGCTCCAAGAAATGAAGAAGGCTAAATTCTAATTATGAGCAAAGCAATGTTATTGGAGCCAAATTGGACCTGTCGTTGAACTGGCCCTATAATAGTCCAATTATAATTTTTGGATTGTTTGTCCAATAAAAGTGGATTAATCTAGTTGAATTGACCACTTTTATGTCAAAATAGATTAGCGGTGTGAGAATCTGATTCTAGAAAATCTTAAAAATTCATTTTTAATGTATTTTATTTTATTTTCATATTTTAAATTCATAGTTTATATAAATTACTTATAAATATTTTTGTGTTTGATATGATATGATACACATGTTGGTTTATTCATAGTTGTTAATGCAAAAAAATGTTGCAGTAGATTATCCATTTGGCTTGAATGGGAACCAGTAGTCGAGAATCTTTGGAGCGATTTTCAATATAGGAACTTGTAAAAAATTCTGCCAGAAGAGACTTTGGTAGAGGAGGCTCCAACGCTCAAGTTAGAAAGAGTAATTTTAGAAAGACTGAAAGAGCTTGAGTTTTGTGTGGTTGTCTAATTGCTTCTGCCTTTTAGAGGACTAGGTCCCTTGGTTTGAATGTTCTAGTTCTCATCCTTTGATTATAATATCAAGAAATTCATTGTTGATAGGTGGCCATCTAGGTCGATGTAACGTCTTGAAGTTTCGATAAAAGGACTAGTTTCTCACGCAACACGGATAGTTGGTCCCTGGTTGATATTATTCTGTGCGAAGCGACTATATGCCTATCTCCACCAGTAGTACTGCTTCATAACCATAAGTTAGACCGAATGGTGTTTCTTTTATAGCTGTTCTGAGGGTGGTTCGGTAGGTTCAGAGAATTCCATAGAGTTTGTCTACCCAGTGGCCCTTTGATTCATTCAATGTCGTCTTGAGTCTTTAGAGGATCGTTCGATTCATAATCTCGGTGAGGCCATTAGCTTGTGGGTAAGCAATATAGGTAAAATAATGTTGTATCTCAAGTTTGTTATAGAACTCCTTAAAGTTCTTGTTCTCAAACTGCTTACCGTTATCAGTAAGAAAGATGTGGAGTAGACCAAATCTGGTGATAATGGAAGTACATACAAATGCTTGAATTTTGCTTGCTATTATCTGAGCCAAGGGTTCAGCTTCCACCCACTTAGTAAAGTAGTTGATGGTGACAATACGAAATTTTTGTTACCCGATTACTTGTGGGAATGGTCCCAATATTTCCAGCCCCCATTTTGTGACTGGCCTCGGGCTTGCAAGGGGACAGAGCTCGGAAGAGGGTTGTTGAGGCATCGAAGAGAAATGTTGGCACTTGTTACAATGTTTGACATAAGTTTCTGTATCAATCCTCATGTTGGGCTAGTAATATCCTTGTCATAAGACCTTATTCGCTTGACTCTGAGCTTCTAGATGGTTGCTGATATCCCTTCATGGATTTCCCATAGGACATAATCTCTTTCTTCTAGTGTTAGACACTTGAGATATGGGTGGATAAAAGATTTTTTGTAGAGATCTCCATCAATAATGGCGTAATATGTAGTTCTTCGATTGACCTTTGTCGTCTATTGCGAGGAGTCTGGAAATTGGTCGTCTCGAAGGTAAGCAAGGATCTTTCCAGCTTGGTGGACTTGGTAACCATGATCTGTTCTGGCTCATCCGTGCTCAGGTATGGGAGGCTCTCAACACAAATAGTCTAGTTAGTTTCGATAGACTTTGAATTTGAGAGTTTAGAGGGTGTTGTTGCTCTTGCATTCTCAAATCGGGGATTTGTTATATGTTGACGATATTGAAGCTAGCCATTGCCTCTCGAAGCTTAGAGAAGCATTTCACCATTATTGGCTCCTTTGCATTATATGTTCCCTCGATCTGCTTGACCTAAGTTGGTTGTCGGTAAAGACTCAGATATCCCGTGCTCCCAATAATGCCGCAATCCGTAAACTTGTTAGGAGCACTTCGTACTCAACCTGGTTATTGGTGGCTTAAAAGTTGAAATAGAGTACATATTCCACTTTGAAATCTTTATGGCCCACCAAGACGAGTCTTGCTCCGCTCTCTGAGGAGTTGGAGGTGCCATTGACATAAAAGGTCCACGGTGGGGTTGACCACACTTTTGGGAGGCTGTCGGTAGCTGACTCAACATAGCTTGGTAGAGTTTATTCAAGAATGAAGTCTACTAAGGCTTGACCCTTATGGCGAGTCTTGGTTGATATTCGATGTCAAACTCTCCAAGTTTGATACTCCATTTGATAAGGTGACCTGAGGTATCTCTCCTTTGTAAGATTAGCTTTAAGGATTTATCAGTTGGCACTACGATCATATGTGCCTAAAAGTAGAGCCAAAGGCAACGAGCCATTATGACAAGAGCAAACACCACTTTCTCGATGGACTTATAATTGATTTCTAACTCTTGGAGCACCCAATTAACATAGTATATAGGTTTTTGCAATATGGCCTCCTGTCTCACGAGAATATAGCAGAGAGTTTGGTCAGATACAGATAAGTAGAGATAGAATTGCTCACCAGGAATGGGATGAGAGAGTAAAGGCGATGACAAGAGATACTCCCTGAGTTTGTCAAAAGCTACCTGGCATTCGGGTGTTTATGTAAATTTCTGTGATTTCTTTAGGGCGTCAAAGAGGGGTTTGTATCTTTCTCCCACCTTCGACATAAACCAAGTTAAGGCTACTATTCGTCTCATGAGATGCTACATCTCTTTCAGTGTTCTAGGTGGGGCTATGTCTAAAATGGCATGAATCTTCTCTAGATTAGCCTCAATCCCTCGGCTGGTGATCAAAAAGCCCCAGAAACTTTCTGAAAGTAATTCCAAAGATGCACTTGGCTGGGTTTAGTTTCATATTAAAGCTTTTCAGTGTCTAGAATGTTTCATCTAGATCTACCACATAACATTCTTGGTTAGTGCTTTAACGAGCATGTCATCCATATAAGTCTCGACATTCCTACCAAGTTACTCACTGGAGACTTTGTTGACCAACCATTGGAAGGTTGCTCCTGCATTCTTGAGGCCGAATAACATGACTTTATAGTAGTAGGTGCTGAATTCTGTAATAAAATTGGTATTTTTTTCGCCTTTGGGGGCCATGCGAATCTGGTTGTAACCTGAGTGTGCATTCATAAAACTCAAAAGGTGATATCCCAATGAATTGTCCATGAGCTTGTTAATATTCAGAAGGGCATAATTGTCTTTAGGGTATGTTTTGTTTAGGTCGGCAAAGTCGATGCATATCCTCCATTGGCCATTCACTTTCTTCACCATAACCACATTCGTTAGCCATTTGTGATATTTCACCTTTCTAATAAAGTTTGCCGCTAATAGTTTTTGTACTTCTCCTTGTATCATATATTGGCATTCGAGTGCAAATATCCTCTTCTTCTGTTGGGTTTGCAGCTAGGATCCATTTTTAGCTTGTGTACGATCATCGAGGGATGTATTTCTGACATGTCCTGAGGTTTCTACGTAAAGACACCAGAATGTCACTGAAAGCACTCGATCAGGGCATCCCAAAGAGAAGTTAGTAGGTGGACTCCGATTTGAATAGTTTGGCTTGGGACATCAGTGATCTGGATCTCTGTTACCTCTTTGCCATGCTATGGTTCTGTGGACTAATCGGTATCGTCTCTGAATTCTATAATGTCTACATTGAGATTCTTTTTTCCCTTTTTTAATATAGAGGCATTTTAGAGGTCCAGATCACAAACGAGTGTTGCGAAACCGAGGGGTGTCATGAACTTGACCTTCATATGTTTGGTGCTCGGTAATGCTTCCAAATTGTTTAGGCCGGGGTGGGTACGAAGATGGTAGGTTGACCACATTAAAAGAGCTCATAGTAGAAGTGTGGTTAGGTAGTGCTCCCAGAGTTAAGGGAAGGGAGATAGTACCTACAGGGTATAGTCGCTCGTTCGAAAGTCTTTCAAGGAGCCGATAGGGGGTTTAAGGTGTTTCTGTTGGAAACCCATTTAAGAGAAGGCGTCCTAGTAAAGGAGATTGCATTCTACCTCTTGATTGACCAAAATTATCTTCACAACATACTGGTCTATTCTGGCTATTATGATGAGGGGGTCATGTCGAGCTGGGTCAACTCTTGTAAGTCATCATCATCGAAGCTGATTATTAGCCTTCTTTGTCTTAGTAACATGTTGGTAGGGAAAGCAGGGTGTACACCACTTTTAGGCAAGTCAATCAGTCATTTCCCACAGATGATGCTAATTTGTTGATGCAAAAAAATGACTTCAACAGATTGCTTCTCTGGCTTGAATGGGGAACGGGTAGTCGAGAATCTTTCGAGCTATCTTCGATATAGGAAAGTGCAAGAAACCCACTCAAGGAGGCTCTGACAAAGGAGGTTCTGATACTCAAGTCAGAAAAAACGATTTTAGAAAGACTAAAAGTGACTGAACTCTATGTTGTCTCTATGTGTAGTGTGTAGAGAGAGAGATAGATATGTACTTGGCACATTGCTTTTGTAATATATATATGGCACATGTGTTTGGGGACGTATAAACTCTATTTGCCTTGTGTAAACCGAAATTGCGATGCTCGTACTAGTATTCCTATTCATGAAATTTAATAAAATATTTTTCAATTTATATATATATTGAGAAATATTTAATTTTATTGATTTTCGATTTTGGGATTTTTAACTTTAATTTTTGGTATATTTTAAATACCGTTTCTGGGATTTGTAAAATAAAGTTAGTATAAAAATTATATATATATGTAAATAATTATTTATTTATTAATTTATTTATTTACTCAATTAGCTATTTATAAAATCTAGTTATATAAAAATATATATATGTAAATAATAACAATAATAATAATAATAATAATAAACGAATTAGGGCTCAAAAGCCCTAATTCCTCTCTTCTCTCTCTCTCTCTCTCCCTCTTCCTCTTTCCGCCTCTCCATCTTCCAGCGCCGCATCAGGCGGGGAACTATTTGACGAGTCTGGGTAAGTAAGGGCTAATCCCACGGTCAACATCGGGGTAGAGAGCTACTTTTGAAACACTTTGCATAATAAAACCCCCGATGCGCCTGTCCTTGGTCATGGTTGACCTTTGCCAGGATCCTTTCAGCTTGCTTTATGATCTACTCGATTTTAAATGGATGCATATATGTATGATATCGTGTGAATGATTAAATGAGTTTATTTTATTCAAAAATATCATGATTTACTGCGAAATTTGAATTATTGGTTACGAATGATATTGACACTCCAATGTTCACCTACACTATTAGTACTTGAGATTAATCCCCTCACTCACTGAGTATCCTCCCATAGATACTCACCCCTATTCTTTCCTCCCAGAGACAGGATTGTTGTGCTGGAGCGACGCTTCAGATTTTGGAGATTTTGGTGGATTTGGGTGATCCACGACGGTGAGATTTAAATTTTAAATAAAAATATGAATTTCATACTTTATGTCGACCCTGCGTGGTTTTGTTGAGATCCGTAGTTGGCCGTGTACTTAATTTGGGATGATTGTAAAATTTATGTATAATTATTTGCGAAACTCTCGTATTTTATTTGTATTGAGACAATTGTACGTATTTGAATAATACTTGGAAAAATTATTGTAAATTGTATAAAACCTTAGCCCCGCTCGGTGTAGCGGCTGCTCATGCTCTAGTTGGGCATAACAGTAGAGGTTTGTGGCTAGGTTTGTTGATAGATTTTTATAGCCTTGCATTGTTCTGGATGTCGGCTATAGGAGTTGTTGGTTTTGGAGAGGCCGGGATGACCATTTGTTTTATTTTCAGGATGATTTTGAATTTTACAGGTATACAGATTTATTTGTACATGGGAGACCTCCGATTTATGGGGAGGTTCTGCCCGATTTTCTGTAGAAATACAGTCGGCATCCAGGGCAATGGGCGACTGTTCACGATTTCCGGTTCGGGGCGTGACAGCAGCTTTCATCCGCTCACGGATGACTTTAACCTTATCCTTCGTTTCCTCAATCAACTCAACGCTGTTGAGACGTCGTTTTCCGACCTCATCCCAGCATATCGGGGTGCGACACTTCCTGCCATACAATGCTTCATATGGTGGCATCCTAATACTGGCCTGATAGCTGTTATTATACACAAATTCGACCAGTGGAAGGTGCCGATCCCAACCACACCTAAAATCCATCACGCATGCTCTCAGCATGTCCTCAAGAGTCTGAATGGTCCTATCTGACTGACCATCTGTCTGCGGATGATAGGCTGTGCTAAAACTCAGCCTCGTGCCCATTGCCTCCTGCAACTTGGGCCAAAATCTGGAAGTGAATCTTGGGTCTCTGTCTGATACTATCGACACAGGAACACCATGCAGTCGGACTATTATATCAATGTAAAGACATGCCAAGGTCTCCAAGGAATAGTCACTGCGAATAGGAAGGAAATGAGCGGACTTGGTGAGTCGATCTACAATCACCCAAATGGCATCATGCTGTGTTGGAGTCCGCGGTAGCCCTGTCACAAAGTCCATAGTAATGTGATCCCATTTCCACTCAGGAATGGGCAAGGGCTGCAATATACCAGCCGGCCACTGATGCTCGACCTTAATCTGCTGGCAAACTAGACACCTAGCCACAAAATCTGAGATTTTCTGTTTCATGCTAGGCCACCAGTAACTATCCCGAATGGTCCGATACATTTTAGTACCACCCGGATGCAAAGCATAAGCAGAGGAGTGTGCCTCCTCAAGTATAGCCTTGCGGAGATCTGTATCAGCGGAAATACAAACTCGATCCCTGAATACCAATAAACCATCATCTCGGATCCAGAAATCTCCGTCCTCAACTCTTCGGACCTTATCCGCAATACCCTGAAACTCTTCATCTGTACCCTGGAGCTCTCTGATACGGTCGAACAAAGTCGGCCTGACCTCAAATCTGGCTAGTAAGCCTCCCTGATCATCACTCGTCAAGTTGACTCCCAAAGCTCGGAGTCCTACTAGACAAGAGAGGTATGCTTTCTTTATAGACTGTGAGGATGATGCTGACTTCCGACTCAAGGCATCTGCTACAACGTTCGCCTTACCCGGGTGATAGTCAATGATGAGATCATAATCCTTGAGGAGCTCTAACCATCTCCTTTGTCTCAAATTTAGCTCTTTTTGGGTGAAAAGATACTTTAAACTTCTGTGATTTGTGAATACTCTGCAGGTCACCCCATAAAGATAATGCCGCCATATCTTCAACGCGAAGACTATGGTTGCTAACTCTAAATCATGTGTCGGGTAGTTAACCTCGTGTTTCTTCAGCTGTCGCGAGGCAAACGCAATAACTCGACCATCCTGCATCAGAACACAACACAATCCCTGTCGGCTAGCATCACTATACACTGTATATTCCCGACTGCTAGTGGGAAGGGCTAAAATAGGAGCGGATGTCAACCGTCGTTTGAGCTCCTGAAAGCTCGCCTCACAACGGTCATCCCAAACAAACTTGACTCCTTTCTGGGTCAATCTAGATAACGGAGCAGCTATCCGAGAGAATCCCTTTACAAATTTACGATAATACCCGGCCAAACCGAGAAAACTACGGATCTCGGTAACTGTCTGTGGCGGCTCCCACTTCACTATAGCTTCAACCTTCCGCGGGTCAACATAAATACCCTCTGCGGAGACAATGTGCCCCAAAAATCAAATCTGTCTCAGCCAAAACTCACATTTCGAGAATTTGGCATGTAGCTGCTTCTCACGGAGTATCTGCAATGCTACCTAAAGGTGCTGAACATGATCTTCATCACTCCGTGAATACACCAAAATGTCATCGATGAATACGATGACGAACCAATCCAAGTAGTCGTGGAAAACTCGGTTCATCAGATCCATAAAGGCAGCTGGGGCATTAGTCAGCCCAAACGGCATGACTAGAAACTCGTAATGGCCGTATCGGGTGCGAAAAGCTGTCTTGGGCACATCTTCGGCCCGAATTCTCAACTGATGATAACCCGAACGGAGATCAATTTTAGAGAAAACCTTGGCTCCCTGTAGCTGATCAAACAAATCATCGATACGTGGCAGGGGATATCTGTTTTTGATGGTGGCTTTGTTCAACTGCCTATAATCCACACAAAGCCTAAATGTACCATCCTTTTTCTTTACAAACAGCACCGGAGCACCCCAGGGTGAAGTGCTCGGGCGAATAAACCCCTTATCAAGAAGTTTCTGCAACTGAATTTTTAGCTCTCTCAGTTCAGCAGGTGCCATTTTGTATGGCGGAATAGAAATAGGATTGGTTCCCGGTACTAGATCAATCTTGAAATTGAACTCCCGAACTGGTGGTAATCCGGGAAGTTCCTCGGGGAACACGTCTGGAAACTCCTACACCATAGGGACATCCTCAAGTCTCGGTCCCTCAACGGTGGTGTCAACAACATGAGCCAGGTACGCCATGTAGCCTCGGCGTATCAACCTCCTAGCTTCCATCACTGATATGACACAGCGAGATAGTACTCTCCTTTCGCCAGAGAATCTCAAAGGGGATCCCTCTAATTTTCAAAACTCAACCTCTTTGGTGAAACAATCTACTGAAGCTCTATGTCTGTTCAGCCAGTCCATCCCGAGGATGGAATCAATATCTGTCATCTCAAGGGGAATTAAGTCTGCCTCGAGTACCGCATCCCCTATCATGACCTCACATCCGCGATAGACTGAGTCTCTGAAAAGGTGCTCACCTAGAGGAGTGATAACCAATATCTCCTCATCAAGTGGCAATAAAGGTTTAACCATCTGATGGGCAAAGGACACCCTCACATAAGAGAAATTCGACCCGGTGTCATTAAGGACACGGGCATCGATTCCAAATATCCTCATGATCCCTGAATGTGAGGAATGGAAAAGATTAAAGATATTGAAATGCGAAGCAAACTAAACGAAAACATATATATATATAAAACTAGTTAAGCTTCTGAAGTTTTAACTAGTCAAAACTGTACATCGAAGTCATGACATACAAAATCTCATAAAGAAAGTATAACAAAAGTACTACACTGGGGGGTCTGCGGGAGGATTACCCATAATAACATCAGGGCTTGCCTGTGCATCCTCCTGCGTCATTGTGAACACATGAGCCTGGGCCCTAGGCTGCTGTCGCGATGGTCCTGGCACTGTATTACTCCCGGCTACAGTCCGAGGAGCGGTAAGAGTTGAGTGCGCAGGTACCCCCCGCTGGCCTGTGCCAGAAGTACCAGTACGACTCTGTAAAGTCGGTCCTCCTCGACCTAAATCCGGGTAAGTACTCTTAAAGTGACCTTGCTTTCTGCACTGGTAGCAAGTAACTGGTGTTTTACATGCCCCGAAAGCATGGTAGTTGCCGCATCTGCGGTAGAAAGGCTGTCTCTGTGCAGGTTGTGAAGTGACACTAGGGGCTGGTGCCACAAAGCCCTGTGGTCTAGGTCCCTGTCCTGGTCCTGCTGGTCTAAAGCTAGAAGAACCTCCGAGATATCCAAAGCCTCTACCCCTCTTCGAAGACTATCCACCCTGTGACCCAGTCTTCCTCTTCTGGTGACTCTCTCTCTGCCTGGCCTCAGCTCGGACAACCTCCTCTGCCCGATACGCTTAATCAATCACCTCTGAAAGTGTAAAGGAGGGAGTCACCATCATATACTTTCTGATGCTCAATTGGAGGCCATCTTCAAACTTGAACCTCAGCTGAACCGGTGTAGCCATATCGGGGACGAAAGCTGCTAGTCGTCTAAGCTTAGCTTCCTACTCTGAAACTGACCTCGTTCCCTGACGCAAGTGAAGGAACTCCGTCCTCATCCGGTCCTGCTGAAACGGGGTGAAGTACCTGCGGTCGAACTCTCATAGAAAGTCCTCCCACTGCAGGGTCTGTGTGGCACTGTCACGGATAGCCTCCCACCACGAGAGGGCATCTCCGTCGAGAAGTCTCTTAGCAACTCTCAATCTGAGCTCCTCTGAACCCCGAATCCGTAAGGATCCTGCGAGTCCTGTTGATCCAGTGCTTCGCTGCTACAGCGTCACTGGATCCAGAAAAGTCTGTGCATCCGAGTTGCCAAGACTCTTTCACCAACTGAGTGAGCTTATGGATGCGCCTCAAAGTAGTCGACGTCTCATCGGTCGGAGTAGAAACAAAAGGACCGGCCACCGGAGGAGGAACCGATGTCGTAGGAGCAGGTACGGCCGCAGGTGCGGTCGTTGGAGTTTGTAGTGGAGGTGGGGGCATTTGCGCCCCATATCTGCTGCACCACTCGTGCCATTGCCTCAAGGTGTCGAGTGGTGGAGGAGGAATCTCGGCTGTACTAGCCGGTGGAGGTGCTGGGGGTGGTACTGGGGAAGGTTCGTGAGTAGAAGAAGCACCCTCTAGTACTCGTGGAGCCTTGAGTGCCCTAGAAGCCTCAGGCACTGAGGGACTCTCCGGTGGTGCACCGCGCCTACCACGTCTAGGTGCCATAATTCTATGAAAAGAGCACCGTTTCATTAGATATAAGCAAGGATTAGGGTTAGTTACTGGTAACTAACCCCCTAAAAATAGAATTCGAGTCATAAATCAAGGTATTCAAATGCGGAATCATGGAGTGTATGCATCGTATATCATACTCTCTACAATAAATGATCTTATATGCCTATGACCGTGTGCGGGACTTTAAATGACTGTACGAAACTCTCAAATGCATTGAGGACTTTGAAATGTACTTGGGAAGACTTGTACTACTATCTTTTCTCTAACCTATACGCTCTGATACCAATAGAATTGTCACGCTCCGAACCGGGATCGTGAACAGCCGCCTGTTGCCCTGGATGCCGACTGTATTTTTACAGAAAATCGGGCAGAACCTCCCCATAAATTGGAGGTCGTCCATGTATAATTAAACCTGTTTAAACCTATATAATTCAGAATCATCCTGAAAATAAAATAAATGGCCATCCCGGCCTCTCCAAAACCAATAACTCCCATAGTCGACATCTAGAACAACGCAAGGCTATAAAAATCTATCAACAAACCTAGCCACAGACCTCTACTGTCATGCCCAACTAGAGTATGAGCAGCCGCCACACAGAGCGGACCTAAATTTTATGCAAATTTACAACAATTTTTCTAAGTAATATTCAAATACATACAATCGTCTCAATGCAAATGAAATATGAGAGTTTTGCGAATAAACATACATAAATTATACAGTCATCCCAAAATAAGTACATGGCCAACTACGGACCTCAACAAGATCTCGCAGGGTCGAAATAAAATACATAATTCATCTTCAAATTTAAACTTAAGATCTCACCTTTCTGAACACCAAGTATACCCAAACTCTATACTCTGAAGTGTCGCTCCAGCACAAAAATCCTGTCTGAGGGAGGAAAGAAGAGGGGTGAGTATCTATGGGAGGATACTTAGTGAGTGATGGTATTAATCTCAAGTAGTAATAGTATAGGTGAACATTGGAGTGTCAAATAATATCATTCATAACCAAAAATTCAAATTTTTCAGTAAATCATGATATGTTCGCTAAAATGAACTCCTTTAATCATTCACACGATATCATACAAATATGCATCCATTTAAAATCAAGTAGATCATAGAGCAAACCGAAAGGATCATGGCAGAGGTCAACCTTGACAAAGGACAGGCGCATCGAGGGTTTTATTATGCAAAGTGTTTCAAAAGTAGCTCTCTACCCCGACGTTGGCCGTGGGCTTAGCCCTTGCTCACCCAGACTCGACATAGGGCCACGTGCGGTGCTAGACAGTGATGGACACACATCCTCCCCCGATGTGGGTTCAACCGGCCGTGCCTATGAATAAAAATAAACTGGACATTTGCGGATACCTCCTGCAGAAGCGTATCTGGGCAACCTGTACCTCTACAAAGTCCCTTCGTAGCTATGGAATCATCAATGTCATCATCATAGTATCTCATCACAAGTGGACATCCCGGTGCCCTCACAGTTCATCAAAACATTTCAAATCCGTATGCCAATACATTCATCGAATCATTTCAAATCAGCATAGCAATGCAATGGTAGAAAATGAAGCTTATCAAATTTTTAAGTAGTGGCACAATTTTTGTTTCATTTCAAACATGGATGCATAATCATAGAAAACATTAGTTTACGACACTCCAATAATCACAAAATAGATTTGAGATTTAATATCACACATCGAATCAATGCATATCAAAACATGTTTTGATTTAAAACACGATAAAATCGGGTTTCACTATTTCATGCAAGAGATTATGGTCTCACTCACTTTCTAGGGAGGGTGGTCACTCCCTATTTCCACAATCAAACCAAACTCGACTCCTCGAGTCTCCAAAGAGATCAACCTAATCAAATCATCACAATTGTCATCAAATTTCCAATTAATCTTAGGGTTTATCATTTTCCCTAAGTTTGTACAAACCTTAATTCTCCAATTTTTTGAATATACTCTAATGTCATCAATTGCATTTCATTTATAAATAAATAACAAAATCAAAATCAATCTTAATTCAAACCTAAAACCGTTCAAAATCTAAAACAACTCTAAAATAAATAAATTCCTGCAAAATAGAAAAAAAAATCTTTGAAAAAAATCATACACTTTTCACTTTTCATCCGATTTCTTCAAACCATATGTCATTTTCAACGTGAGGAAATCTATTTTCATAATATAGGAGTTGTATTTTGATTTCCTATATGTAGCATGACTTATAATGTAAAATACTACGATAGTTCTTAAACTATACTTCATATACATACCATTATGCAAATTTAACAACTTAATATAATCTGAGAAAGACACAAAATGCTACAGTATACTTCATTTCACGGCATATCTCATTCCAACTCTGATCCCAAATGCTTTTCATGCATTTTTCAAATTAAACTCTAAAGAAACCATTCAAATCAATTCGATTCGATTCTATCATTCCTTTGCATGCTTCTTTCGTATTAAACGGCCTAATTTACGTAAATGCCTAAACTGAATTCTAACATTCAATTATAGTTCTTCAGAAATGTATACAAATCAAGTTTAAATACATCCTAAACATATATAACACTTCTAACCCTAAATTTACCCTAAATACATTAAATTAATTGAATCGGTCAGAAATCCCTCACCTAGGGTTTCCTCGATTCGTAGATCTAACCTCCGTTCAGTCCATTCCTGCAATGTTTTCAATTCGAGGCAAAATTAAGTAATTTAGCTAAATCATCAAAGGATACTGAAATCCTAGAGCTAAATTTCATCCTTACCTTCGCAGGAAATGAGTGCAGGCAGTCTAGGGTTTCGGATGCCTACTGCTATGTTGCAACAAAGGTTGCAGCAGGAATTTGCACACGCAGGAAGGCAAAGAGAGTAGAGAGAGAACTGTGAGACAGAGAGAGCTCAAGATCTGAGAGAGAACGAAGAGAGAGATCGAGGGTCAGTGAGAGAGAGAAAGGACAGAGAGAGAGAAATCGAAGGAAATAGAGAGAAGAAAGAGAAAGAGAAGGAGACTGTGATCGAACGAGCGAGGGAGAAGGCGAATCGCGAGGCCGAGAGTGAGATGGAGAAAGATAGAGAGAGATAGAGAGTTGAGAGAAGAACCGAGAGGGAAGAGTGAAGAGAGAAGTAATCGGTGGAGGGTGGTCGGTGGTGGAGCAGTAGAGGCGCATAAGGCGGAGAGAGAGAAATCGCGAGACCGTGAAGGATAGAGAGAGAGATCGATAAAGAGAGGCAGAGAGGTGAACGTAAAGGGAGAGTGAGAGACTGGTCGGCGACGGTGATTGGGTGGTTGATGGTTGAAGGTGGTGGCGGTGGAGGAAGAAGGCGGCGGCGGCGATGAGTCGGGTGAGGGAGAGATTGAATCGCGAGACCGCAATGGATAGAGAGGGACAGAGAGCGATAGAGAGTGAGACCGAGGGAAAGGGGAGGTGACAGTGAGAGGGTGAGACAGCGAGGTAGAGGGAGGGGTGGTGGTTGCTGGCCGTCTGCGGCAGAGGAGTGAGGTCGCAGCGGCGGCTGAGTGGAGGGAGAAGGTGAAGAGGTGGGGAGAGAGAGGAGAGGGGAAAGGAAAGAGAATTAGGGCTTTTAGCCCTAATTCGATTCTCTTATTATTATTATTATTATTATTATTATTATTATTATTATTATTATTGTTATTATTATTATTATATATTTATATGGATAGATTTGGAAATAAATGAGGATATAAATAATTTAATAAATGAAAAGAATAATATATTTATATATATTTATATATACTTTATTACTCTATTTTAAAAATTGAATATACCAAAGGTTTGAATTAAAACCCCAAAATCGAAATTCAATAAAAATTAAATATTTTTCTCTATATATATAAATTGAGGATTATTTTATTAAATTCAGGAATGGAAGTACAAAAATACGGTACCGTAGAGTCGGCGTTACATGGGTTGTTGATGAAGAGCTAGATAGAGAACTTGATTTTGATGAGTTAGAAGAAATGTCTAATGAAGAATTTGCTAGGAGTAATAGAGGTAACATTATTTTACTTACTCAAATCTTAGCATGCTCTTATTCTTGTAATTCAATTTTGGCATTTGTTTCTTTTTTTTTTTTAATTTTGACATTTGTATAGACAATGAGGCTGATATAGCAGAAAACATGTTGTAAGGAGAAGACTAGGATATTGATTTAATAGTTTGTGGTCAAGCAAGTGGACGAACTAATTCCAAACGTGACATTTTCCATACACAAGCTAATGATGATGATGATAGTGATAGAGTGGTGACATGGATAACAATTTGGATGAATTAAAGTAAGTGATAATAATATTTTTCTATACTTGTATTATATTTTTTTATCATATATTTATATGTTTTAGAACTGATTTGAACTATATTTTATGATTTTACATTGATTTATTTCGTGGATATTGATTTAGAAACATTGAGTATACTTTTTATTTTTGGACTGAATAAACAGCATTCAGTATTTTGGATATAACTTTCTACTTTGATGCCTGATTGAGATGATTCTTATGGTGTTAGAAAGAAAACTTCAAGTTCTACAAATCTTTTGAAAACCTTAGAGGCTGATTCAGGAAGGAACTTGTCCAAAATCTGAGCCGAATTCACTATAGCGGTGGAAAAAGAAATCCAGGGATGAAAAAGGAAACAAGGTGCTATAAATTCAGAAATATACTCTTGATAATTTCAGAATTTATCCAAATTCAAGAAAAGAGAGTTTTCAAGTTTTTGGAAAAACTAAAGATCATTATCAAGTAGCAAAAAGAAGTTTTCAATTTAAAAACAAAGACCAAACTTCCAAAAGTCCAGGTTTCCAAATTCTTTTTAGGATTTTCACTCATATATATAAATCATTGTTGGGGCTGCTGCAAGGGGGATTCCATGCCTTTTTTCCCAGCATTCATGGCCTCCTTTTATTCTTCTACCCCTTCTATCATGTTTCAAACCCTAGGAGCTGCCTCTCATCACTTTCATTTTGGAAAAAAAGGGTTATAACGTTTTCTTTTATTTTCTTGATCTTCTTTTCAATATCTAGTTAATTATTTTGTTCTTAGAATTCGATGAATTCTATTTTTAATTAATCACATGGGTTGATTTCTTTCTTTTCTTTAAGTTTCATTGGGATGATTATTATTTAATAAAATTTTATTGTTGATCTTAATGCCTCAAACATTTTTTGGCTTGACGTTTTGATGATCTGATTTTGAGTGAATGCATGATCAATATAATTAAACAAGATTAATCCGAATAATAAAATCCATATAAAATTTTGAGCATGACCATTAGATTAATTTTATGTGTGGAGTTTTAAGAGAAACCTTAAATTACAAATTTTCATAGAACTTAATGCAATCCGATTAATCAAAACTGTGTGACCATTGGGTTTTGGTTAGTCGAATTGGGATTCATTGTAAGACTATTGGGTAAATCTAATCTAGGGAAATCTATTAGTATCAACAATAACTTCTTAGTCAATGAATTTAGGATTGGGAAGATTCAATCATGTAAAAGATTAAAATAGATGAAATCGATGTTTTAGAATTTTTATCAAATTAGGGTTTTTCTTCATATTAGTGTTATCATCTTCTAATTTTAGTTTTCTTTAGTATTTTTATAATCTTGATTTGATCTCTCCAACTTAGATTAAGTTTATTCATAATTTATAGTATAAAATATCATCGTGAAAATAACACTTGTTTTGCACTATACACAGCACTAGACTAAGATATATTTGCTTAAAATCGTGATATACTAAAATCGTGTAACAAGTTGTTAGTGACGTTATCAGGGATATCTTTATATATAAACTAGAGTAATCCTGTTTGAGATTGGATTTTAATATTTTTTGTTTATTTTAGGGTTTAGGTTATATAGTCGCTGTTTTAGATTTAGGATTTTGGAATTTTGGCAGGATTTTTGGGGTCTGAGAAAACACTTTTGATTTAGGGTTAAATGACAATTTGTTTTAAAGGATTTTGGACTGCTGAACAAAACCCATAGCTCAGCTATGGGCACCACGCTATCTCAACCAGATTCCATTGTTCTCAATGGTTTTTCTATTTTTTTTATTTTTTTTTTGATTTTTTAGTTTTTCAGCTTATTGTTTAGGTGTTTTTTATGCATTTATTTACTATATTTTTATGATTTTCACTATTATAGGTTATCCAGATTTATTAGAGTGGTTTTTGTGATTTATTTTAGAGATCTAATTTTGTACTGCTTGGTGTCTTTTCAAGATTTATGCTAAAATCGAAGAGTCCTAACCTAACTAAATTTGATTTTGAAATAGAGAAGACTCTCAGAACAGTTCATAAATAGGTTAAGGAAGACAAGGAACGTGACGTACCAATGGATCAAGAGAATAAAGCCATGAGAAAATTTTATAAGTTTGGACTTCAAGATATTCAAACCAATATTGCATATTCTACAGTGGAGGCAAATAATTTTAAACTAAAACCCAGTCTTATTGGTATGGTGTAGGCAGATCAATCTGGTAGAGAGACCTTTAAAGATCTAAATAGCCATTTGAAGAACTTTCTAGAGATCAGTAATACCATCAAACTGAATGAAGTAAGCCCTGATGCTATAAGATATCAATTGTTTCCTTTTCCTCTTAAGGGAATGACTAAGGTATGGCTTAACTCATTCTCTCCTAATCATTTTACAAATTAAAAAAATCTATCTCAAGAGTTTTTAACTAAATACTTTCCATTGGGTAAAACTGCTAAACTATATAATGATATTACTAGTTTAGACAATTTGATGGTGAATCTTTATATTATGTTTGGGAACGCTTTAAAGATTTGATTAGGAAATGCCTATATCATGGTATACCTGATTGGTTAGTCTTGCAAACTTTTTATGGAGGTCTTTTATATTTTGTTAAGATTACAATTGATACTGCAGCTAGAGGTGTATTCAAGAGCAAGTCATATAATGAGGCATAGGTATTATTAGATTATCTGGTTTCAAATAAGTATGATTGGTTTAATGAGCTTGAGATGCCTAGGCAAAGAGTTAGTATGCATGAGGTTGATAGTTTTACCATGCTTAATGCAAAAATTGACTCTCTAATTAATTGAATGAAAACTAATCAAGTTAATGCTATAACTAATCAAGTCTTATATTGTGATTCTTGTGGTAAATCTACTCACATATCTTTTGAGTGTCCACAAATACAGCAACTGAACTATATTTCTAATTTTGGCAGGCCTTAGCATAACCCTTATTCAAGCACATACAATCCTGGGTGGAGAAACCATCCCAATTTTTCATGGAGTCAAGGGGCACCTCATAGACCAAACAATCCACTAGGGTTCAACTCAAATCTCCAACCAAAACAAAGGAAAAATAAAGTATCATGGGAGTTGGCAATCAAATGTTTGGCAATAGCAACAAATGAGAGATTTGAGTAGTTTGAAAATAAAACCGATTAATTAGTTAACGCCTTGTATTCTCATGTGTCAGGTAGGCTATTGAGTGACATTGAGAAAAATCCTAGAGAGTAGGCGATGGCAATCACATTGAGGAGTGATAAGGAACTAAAGGAGGAGTCAACTCAATCAAGGGAGGATGAAAACAAACCAGAGGCCCAAAAAGAGATTGAGCAACTTGCAATAAAGAAGTCCAAGGAACCGGAGACAAAACAGGGAATTATTTCTTTGAGTAAATATAAACCTTATCTTCCTTTCCTTGGTCGCCTTTTATAAGCTAATACAGAAAAATAATTTGAAATTTTTTTTAAAATTTTTAATAAACTACATATTAACATTCATCTTTTGGATGCCATCAAGTAGATGCCAAGTTATGGGAAATTCTTAAAGGATATGATTACCAATAAGAGGAAGCTGGATGAAGTTTCGAAGGTCAAACTTACAGAGGAGTGTTCCGCGATACTACAAAGGAAACTATCACCAAAACTCAAGGATCCAGGGAGATTTTCTATCCCTTGTCCAGTTGGTTCTTCAGATCTTTTTTATATTTTATATGATTTGGCTGTTGGAGTTAATCTCATGTCATATTCTACATTCTTGAAGTTAGGGTTAAAGGATTGTTGACCTACCAATATTTCTTTGCAATTTGCTGATAAAAGTGTGAAATATCCAAGTGGCATAGCTGAGGATATACTTGTTAAAATTGATAAATTCAATTTTCCTGTTGGTTTTATTGTTTTGGATATGGATGATGATGAGGGCACTTCTTTGATCCTAGGCCAACATTTCTTAAACACTGCACGTGCTTTGATTGATGTTTCTGATGAGAAATTGATTTTAAGATTGAATAACGAAAAAATTAAATTTGATGTTTTCTATTGCATGAAAATTTTTGATAAACATGAAGTTTTTAAAGTTGATTGCATTGAAAGGATTGCTGAGTATGATTTGAATGTCTTTTATTCTAAAGATCCTCTTGAAAATTGCACTGCTGGTTCATTGCATGTGCAGCCTAATTTTTTAGATAGTGAACACATTGATGCATGTGTTGTTTTAGATGCAAATTTAGCTCAAGTTCAGACATAATACGAGCTAGGTTGAAGCAAAGAGATTATGTCTAGCCAAAGACAATAAAGAAAGGTGCTTATTAGGAGACAACCCAATATTTTTATGATTTTCTTTGGTATTTGTTTTGTTGATTTAATTTTGGTTTAAGTTTTGATGATTTTTTTTAGGTGAATAAGAAACCCTTCACACAAGAGGAAAGAAGTCGCTGCTAAAGAGGAAGCTGCAAGTTTTTAGGGGAGTTTTCTATTCTCTTACTCTTGTTTCATTTATTTCACACATTGAGGACAATGCTTAGTTTAAGTATGGAAGGTAATATGTGTCACACCCCGACCCTTAGGTCCAAACACGTGATAAACGTGTGTGATCTAAAAGTACATGCAATCACCCGCACCCACCTCAAGATCCCATATAGCTATGAAAAATACCTTTTTCCAAATTTAAGAATTCCAATACAGTAAATATTTAACACTGCAAACATAAATTCAAACTTTAAAAAAATATATGAAATGTATACTACATAAAGAGTTTGTAAATATAAATTCCAAAATATAAGTTTTAGTTTCCAAAATGCTCTCCGTTGGGTACGTCTACATGTCTCAAAATATCCAACAAATTGCGGATCTGACTAGATTTAGCTAACGATAAAATGACTTTTGACCCTACACTTCCTTTAAAAAATATAAGGAAAAAAGGGTGAGCATAAAAATACTCAGTGAGTGGAGTGTAATGATATAGCTATGTAGGTGAGCGAGTGGTGAGTGTGGAAGTGTCAAACCTGATTTCAGAATCACATTTTCGATACAAAAAAAAATATAATAGTCGTCAAATCATTTCTTAACAAATATTATAATTTTCTTGAAACATAATAAGCGTTAAGCATTGCATTTGTTTTCTTAAAATCATGGGGTTTATCTCAAAACCTCTCCACCGATGGCTTGGCCGCTCCAAACCAATGGTGGAGCCACTAAGTGATTTTCTATTATTACTGAAAAGAAACATCACCCCCAACCTTGGCGTTAGCTCGTGACCTCCTCAGTGGTGTAATCGAATAGCCTGGCGAGACTTGAGGGGCACCTCTCTACCACCGCCTACCTCCTCAAGTTTAATAAGCTCTCAATGTTGTCTCCTTGAATCAGTCCATGAAAGCTTAAGACCGGTCATCACATAAACTGGGTGTTCACACCTCATACATGCACTATCACATACCACAATTTAGTTACAAGAAATAACTTATTATTAATTGTAAAATTAATAAGGCTACCCAAACAAATAATTGGGTATGAAATTGGAGAATTGGAATATTAAAATATAGGTTTGACCAAACTCATTGGAGATTAAGTATTCCAAAAATGAGGCATATGAAATGTCTAGAAAATAGGAAGAAAAAGTCTTCGTAATTATTTCTTATGATTGAATTAGGTAAAAACTTATTTTTTTTTAGAATTTTTCTAAATCATTAGCCCTCCAAATAAAATCTAACAAAATTAGTTGTTTCGAGTTTTGTTCTTAAGAGAAAAAGTTGACTTTTTATTCTTAAGAATTTAGATCCTAAAACTATTTTTATTGAATTCAAATATAGGGTATTTCCTTATTTACATGTAATTCTTAAATATAAATAACATTACATGGAAATAAGTATCTAGAAGTGTAACCAGAAGTGTTGAATGCCTAAAATATCTTGAATTTGGACACTCAGACCATCCACTGACTAGCCAGCATCTATCCACCGTCCATGCACCATCCAAGACACTTGTCTTGCGACAAAACAAAGTTCATCGTCCATCCACCATCGACCCACCGTCCATGGAAACAAATGTCATGTATAAAGAATAGGTGTCTTCTATAATTGACACATGGGAGGTGTCACGCCCCAACCCGCCTCCAGGCCGGGGCACGCAACAACCGCTATGGCACCTCGATGTACGAGCACAACGTTCCGCATATCAAGACACCGTAAGGCTGATAACAACATCCAATCAAATGTATCATAGACCAAAATCAATTCCCAAGTCATCACAAATGTCCCTCAATGCATCAATATATCAAATCAAATGAGAGTTATCATTTTCACAAGTCAAACATAAGTATAATAGAGTCATCCCAGGTATAACAAGTACAGTGATCAATCTAAATACTCACAAAATAAATAATAACCACAAATAGATCAAGCGAAAGAATGGGTATCCATACCCAAGCCCAGGGTCTCCAAAAGAAGCTCAATAAAGTCAACGCTCAATCAAATCCTTAGTCCAAGGCTAACCTGGGGAGCAATTGTGAGGGGTGAGTACCTATGGGAGGGTATTCAGCAAGTGAGGGGATTGACATCATGCTATTAATATTGGTATGAAAATGGAGTGTCAAAACATGTATCAAATAGATATCAAGTGTGCAAACCAATCATGATATTACAATAAAATCATTTCATAGCACACGTATCAGAAAACAACATATGCATCCGTTATATCAAGTCATAAAGAGCCGGCCTAACAAATATTCCCTACAATGGCCTACTATGGCTAATGACGGGCGCGTTGGGAGTTTTTTTTTTTTTATACAAGTATGTAGAAACACTGGCTCTCTATCCTAACGTTGGCCACAGGCTACTCAAATAAGCCCGCAAATATAACAAGCATGATCAACAACATAGATCTGACATTTGGGGGATAGCTCTGTCCAAAGTCTATCCGGGCACAATGGGTGCCCCTGCCAAATGTCCTTCGTAGCTACAGAATATTGCTATACAATGGGGGAGTGGGGGGCACAACCCATATCATGGAATTATCAATTAGCCGGGCATGCAGTCCAGAAATCCAGATCGTATCAAAAATCATGTGCCAATAGATATAGAATCACATAAATATCACATGTTATGAAAAGTTGGCACAATATCATTTTATGAAGCACATGGATGCATATCAGTAAATCGGCAGTTGGGACACTCCAATGATCACAAAAATATTTCATAAAATAGTTAAATCTCAAGTGATCATACGTTCATAACACCATGTTATTTAAAAAGCATTTTAAAACAGGGTTTCTAATCAACAACAGACTTCAAAATCCCACTCACCATTAGGGGAGGGTAGCGCACTCTCCAATAAAACCACAATGCGTAGAACAAGGCTCCCCTCAATCGAATCACCAACGAGACTCTATAAATATAATGTAGAACATGAGTCACTAAAGACGACATATGATGCGTATATGACGATGTAAATATGATGTAACCCTAGTTATACACAACCTAGGGTTTTCAAAATCAAATCTCGCATCATTATCGAGAATCGATCATAAGTTCCTCAACTGGGGTCAGAAATGAGGAAAATCCAATTTCTATGGTTGGCTCTCGTAAAAACTCACACTTTTCATGTTGAACAAATCTCCAAACTCTTGTTGGAAGATTTCTTAAAGTTCACATTTCCTAACAAATCCAGATCTCACTTTATGTTCTGTCCCGTTTTAGTAAACTTCCCATATCTCACTATCTACTCATGAAAATACTCTGATTTTTGACTATGTTATAGTTAAGACATAGGGATATAACTTCCTAGTTGGGAAGTTTCTTGGATTCCTAGTGAAATTCCATGAAATAGCCCCATTTTTCCCACATTTCATTTCAGAAGTCTGCTCTGTCAATTTTTTTTGCACAGGCCTCACAACTTTTAACACACAACTCCAAACTTCCTGAAATTTTTACAGTATTTAGAAGAAACATAACTATACATTTTTTATGTTTTGGATTTTGCCCAGTTATGCCTAGAAGGGGTCTGAAATAGACCACTGAAATCTCTGTTTAGTTTTGGCCGAGAAGTTAAATCTTCTCTGCACAGTTTTGGGAGATTTGGTATAACTTTTGATTTCCTTGTGAAAATTGGCTGAAATTTTCAAAGTGAGTGGCTAAGAGGGAGATATACAACTTTTATTCTTTTAGTTTTTGCAAAACAATGCTGGAAGGGGGTCGTACAACCCTATTGTTTTTAGTGTTGAAAAATAAATGACCCTTTGACAAGTTTCAGAAGAATGGTTGTAACTTTTGGCACAGGGTTCGGATTGAGACGATTCTTATCTGGTTGGAAAGATAACATATAGATATACATTTTTCATAACTAGGGCTCAAGCTAATTCAGATCAGGATGTACCTCAAAATCAAGGCAAAGTTCATAGTAGAACAAAACAAAGAAAAACAGAACAGAACAGAACAGAATGTGACTCTGCAGAAGACCAAACTTTGAAGTTCCACCAAAAATTCAGGTCATCTCCAAATCAACTGGATTATATCTCATTTTAAAGCTTAGGATGTCTAGAATCCAATGCAAAAAACTATATGCCATTTGGAGTTGTGCAGAGAAAATTATGAACAAAAGGGTACATGCTGTCCATAAGTCATAAATGCATGATCTTTCCATTTCAAATTCCTGAATGTCATATCTATGTCGTTCAAGCCAATTCACTAACTCCCCATATTTGTTCCATACTCTTAACATGTTCAAAATCACCAAGGGTTAGCATGAAATCAGTCCTCACACATCATCACACCAAATCCATCATTTAGCCCCCAAATTTTCAGCACATGAACATCATACTATTGTCCAGAATTTCAGCACATTTTGACCATACATTCCTTTCCATTTTAGTATGCAAATTTGGCACCTTAACATCATGACAAGGGCAGAAATTTTCTGCACCCTTGTTTACTTCATTTCCACCACAATACACATGCATTTAGCTATCACTTTAGTACCAAAAATTCTACTTATGTTTAACAAATTCCAGCAAACATAAGTACATGAAACCCATGTTATTTCTAGGTCATTTTTATGTTCAAACATTCTGCACATTTGAATATGATCTTAACACTTCCAAAACACTTCAAATCACTTCAATTCAAGTCAAGAACAAGTTTGAAATCTCTGCATACAATCATGTAAATTCCATCACACTAAAAACACCTCAAATCATCCAATGTTCATCCAAATCATATGCAGAATTTCTGCACTTATCAATACATGTCCTAAGTGAAAAATGTTGTGTTTTAATTTAAAGAACATGCTCAATTACATGGGATAAAGACTGCTGTAAAATGTTTAACAAATGTAGAAATTTCTTTACCTCTCCTTGGTGTTTTTCAAGGCCTAGATTTAGTCCCTTTGCAAGCAACTTCTTCCTCCCTTAGAACCTTGCTTCGGCTGTCTTAACACCACAAGACAAGGACTTAAATCTCAGATTTTCCTTGGCTCAAGCATATCAAAATAAAGAGGAAATTTAACTCATCTCTTGGAAAGCACAAGGGAAATTAAAAGAGAATAGAGTCTCACCTCAAGGATTGGAAAGAACACCTTGAAATTTCAAGGTTTCTTCAACAACAACACTCTTCCTCTCTCTTTTTCTCTCTCTCTTTCTCTTTCCCCCTCTCTCTTTCTCGGCTGCTCTCCCTCTCCTTGTAACTCACGAATGTAACATGAAGAAGTGAAGAAAGCCTTGAATACTCTCCCCCTTTTTATACTTATTCACTTTTAATTTTGGCCACATAAAATGTAAATCCTTTCTTAATTTCTAAACCACATGATAATTGCCTCCAAAGTCAAGATTCCCCACTAACAAATCTCCTCATTTGTTCTCATTAATCAAATGGAGGGACAACTTGGTCATTTGGCTCAAGTTTTGGTATTTGCTTATAAGCCCTCTAACTTTCGAAAATTCGAAATTGACCCCAAAATTTTTGAATTTTACATGATAAGTCCAACATATTATATTAGGCCCAATGGAATTGATTTCGTAAATTAGTATGGTCGTCTCGACCCTGTTTGCCAAAATCGATCCGAATTAGGGTTTATGGATCAATTTCTGAAACTTTGTTGGTTTAACCCTAAAACTAATATTTATAAATTGTGAAAATTTCTACGCTCGCAAAACCCAATAATAACATCACTGGGCCGTTTGTGGTCCATTCCGAAAATAATTACCCATCCCAAAAATCGAGAAAATTTCTCTGGGGAAATTTTTATCGGAAAAAAAATTTTTGAGTGAAAATTTAAAATTGGACTCATGAAAAATCATCATATATATATGAAGTGGAATACGTGAGGATACACCGAGAGTCGGTGTTATAGGAGGACACATGTCTTGCATCAAGAACAAGAGCCTTACATGATGGACAAATGTCTTAATACATGTCAACAATCCATTACCTTCCAACACCCATAAATACTCCATCCCCTTTCCATCCCAAACCAAATCCACCCAAGGAAGAGAAAATAAGCAAGAAAGAAAGGAAGAGAGAGAAAGAGAAAGGAAGAGAATGAAAAGATAGTTTAATAAAAAATTTCTACGGAAAGGATAGGAAATTCCTGTGGGGAGGGAAAAGGTTAACTTTGATCATGTAAAACAGTTTTTTAAGGTAAGTGTCCATTGTATTTATATATTTTTATACACAACTATTATGATTTTCTATTGCTATCATGATTTATTACTATTACAATGATTTCCTATTGCTATATCAATGTATGTGTTTACGATTATTATATAAACCGATATGTGTGGAGATCTGTTGAGCAAGCAAGGGCTATATCGAACATCAAAATATATACCGGTAGCATCCCATTAATGTGGATAGGAGGTTTGTCCACTTGCTATGGGGAAGAGTGATAGGTCTTTTCAGAAATGGATCTCGTGGGAGGGATCAGGAGACTGTTCTTATGGAGTGATAAGATGAAAGTGAACTGTCATCTATACTATATTGTTATGTGTTACTATTATTATTGTTTGTGCATGATATTATTGTATTGGAGGCTTTTTCAAAAGATTTTATAATGAAACCGATATCATATAATTTTACAATAAAAAGATTTCCACACATGCACACATGAACCTCACTGGACTATCAAGCTTACACCAAAAATTATTTTAGACCCTGCAGGAATGAGAGTCGAGGAGAATTAGAGGAACTCGCAGAGATAGTTTTGTTGTAGATAACCTCTCTATAATAGGAATTTTACTGCTTCATCATATATAGAAGATTTTTGAAATATTTATAGTGACTAAAATAAAAAAAAAAATCTGTTATTTTAGCATGATTTCTACTACTCATGTAAGTGACCGAGTCTGGAGAGAGCTAGGCAGTTCATTGCCGATGAAACCCCAGCAAAGGGGCGGAGTTGGGGCGTGACATTCACCATTTCACAAATATCATATCACGTGCCACATAAAATCAACAAGTATCTCAATTCATGAATCCAACAACATTATTCACAAAAAAATTCAGTATGGCATAAGATATATTTGCAAATGCATAAATTTTACAGCTCAAAGCAACACATTTTCAGGGACACTCCACATTCATAAAACATTTCATAAAAATCAAGTTAAGAAAATCATTTTTGAAAAATTATGAAAAATATTTCTTATTCGCAAACAGAAAAAACCGTCCACTTACTATTTAGGGAGGGTAGTCACTCCCAGATCTATCCATGATAAATGATCTAACTTTGATCCGCTTAGTCCAGCCCCTAATAGTCATCATCCAGTAACTAATGATATCAATATTAATCAATCTAGAGTTGATGTATAGTTTGGAGCCTTTGATCTAGAGTTATGGTGGTGAATTGATTGAGTTTTGGAAAAGAAAAAAATGGTCTAGAGAGAGAGAAGTGAGATTTTGGGTTCTCGTGAGTTCTGGAAGTTCAACCCTCTTTTATCTTCAACCCATTTTTAATATTTACCTAGTGACTCTAATCTACTTTCTATTTGCACAAAATACCCAATTTTACTTTTGGGATATTAGGAAGGTTAACCAATGAGTCCAAACGATTAAAGTTAGTTTTTTATTGAGACAAAGATGTTTGCCAATGAGTAAGGATGGTTGAATTGAGAAATGCCATGTACAGATAATAAATCAAAAATATTGAAAATTTTGGAATATTCAAAATGTAGTATATAATATAAATTGTGAATAATATAATTAAAGGATTTAGATGGCATGATGGTTAAATACTTTTTAAGCACTTGGGATCAAATCTTCTTGGATGCAACCAATCGGGACTTCAATTTGCAAGGGGAAAAAGTAAGGTACACAAGGGAAAATGCATTGATCGATGGTCCCTCAACACTCAAGGATGGCATAAAGGCAAACAGGGATGACAAATAGGCAAACAGCAAGTTAGAACCGATAAGTAAAGCTAGAACCGACAAGTACAAATAATAACTGAATAGGTGTATCGAACAGGAGTGAACACACCGACAAGGTAGAGAAAATTGTACCTACACAGCTTCAAAATTGGACATCTATTCATAGGTCCAAATATTCATTGTCAGGAAAATATATGTGGAGTGTAATAACCGAAAGGCAAATAGAAATTTGGGTGTACCGATAGATATATTAAAATTATGAAACAATGGATCTATCAAGAGATTACAAGTCCCACAATACACAATTAAGCTATTAACTCCATAATATACCGACAGAACGTAACTTCACAATACACCGAGGAGATGGTAAATTACCGAGAGATAGTCCCCACTAACTAGGAAATCAAAATTTGAAAAATTATTTATCGATTACTAAATCTTTACCAAACACTTAAAGTCTCATAAGAAAATCAAATCCTATCAAGTATTGAATAGTTAAATTCTGTTGAGTACCGAACACCAAGCACTCAAGCAACCGATAACTCTAATGATCGGAAACTTAAATTTTAAAAGTCTATCGACTAAGTGTTTAAAGGATTCCTGATCATTCTAAATGACAAAAATTTATATGTTTATTCCAAATAATTATTCTCCCACATTTTTATAAATATAAAAATTTTCTAACAGTCTATTTAGAGTAAACATCATAATCTGGATTTATCTGGTATTATAGTATGCATATAGATACTGCTGATTTTTTTAATATAAATTTAAGTGCTGAATTTTTGCTTAGTTCTCAAAAGTGTTTGTTGAATTCTTCCATGCCAATGAAAATTTTTCTTGGGTTTTTTAGTTTTTGTGTGTCACTTGTTTTGAATTGGATTGCATGAAGAATAATTGGTATTAGTGGTCATTTGGTATAGATTAATTATTCATCTTTTTATGGTTGATTCAAAAAATAGACATTTAAGATTTAACATCAAATTTAGTTTAGTGAGAATTTGAGCCTTAAAGAGCAATTTCTTGCTCTCATCATTTTTTCTTGTTGAGCATATATCACATATGGGTTGATCATTTTAGAACTTATTTTATTATGTATTTTGAGACTACATTCTTGATTTTCATGTACTAAAATGATTAAGATACCTAAATTTACACACTTTTTGCTTTCGAAAATACCATTTCTAATATTTTATACCCCTTAGTTAACCCATCTGAGGCTAGGCCTTTTTTCTTTCTTCAATTATCCACATAATTTTACCCTATGACCTATATTTTTTCTAACCCTAGGTTTTGAATCCAAATTCACTAATATACTTATAGTTGATAGCGTGACATTATATTCTTTTTATATATTTTCGAGTTTCATATATGTTTTTAGTTGTTGTCATGTCAATGTATTTAAAAAAAAAAGTGAAAAGAAAAAAAAACAACCAAAATCAAAAAAAAAAAAGTGTTGGTCCAAAAAAAAAAAAAAAAACAAAGAAAGAAGAAAAAAGAAAAAAAAAAGAAAAATTAAGAAAAAAGCATTCATTATTCTTGGATATTGTTCATCCTCATTGTTGAGTTCTATTTCATATCCTTTACTTTGGATGAGTGATATATTTCATATTCAGAGTTGGAATGATTTATATATTGTGGGTTGAAAAATTGTGCCATCTTTTGATACTTAAGTGTATTTAGGGAATTATTTTAACTAATATTTTATCTATTATTCTACCCTTTATCCTAACCCCGTTACAATTTAAATAAAAGACCTTTTAATTGTGTATGGACATCACATTTGAGTGGTAGAGATTTGATATATTAGCAAACTTATGGTAATATCATTTCATTGTATTGATTTGAGTGATACACTTATCCTTTCTATAAAATTGTGTACTTTGAGTAGTTGAATCTTAGTTTCATTTATTCTATTGAGTAAACCCATTGTCAGGATGTTTGAATTTTGCATTGTTTTTTATTTCGAGGAGACTATAGGAGATGTAATAGTTTCTCTATTACTAAATGCTACGAAGTATTGATTGTCTTGATTGTGATTTTGGTTTAAATTTGTCATATGCATAGTTAGAGATTTGGAAAAATTGAATTACTTTTGGAGGAGATTGTTCTTGCTTTAGGACAATCAAACATTTAAGTACAGGAGTATTTGATAACAATATTTTTATACATTTGAATTATATTTTTTTTAACATTTATTTATATATTTTAGAACTGATTTAAATCATTTTTTATGATTTTACATTGATTTATTTCATGGATATTGATTTAGGAACATTGAGTATACTTTCTATTTTTGGACTGGATAACATTCAGTATTTTAGACATAATTTTCTATTTTGATATCCGATTGAGGTGATTCTTGTGGTGTTAGAAAGAAGATTTCAAGACCTACAAATCTTGTGAAGACCTTAGAGGCTGATTCAAAAAGATGCTTGTTTGAAATCTGAGGCGAAATTACTATAGTACTAGAAAAGGGAATCCAAGGATGAAAAAGGAAACAAGGTATTGTAAATTCGGACATATACTCCTGATAATTTTAGAATTTATCTAAATTCAAGAAAAAAGAGTTTTCAAGTTTTGGGATATTATCAAGCAGCAATAGGAAGTTTACAATTCAAAGAAAAAGACTAAACTTCCAAAAAGTCCAAGTTTCCAAATTTTTTTTAGGGTTTTTACTCCTATATATATATCATTGATAGGGTAGCTGCAAGGGGGATTCTACGCCTTTTATCAAAGCATTGATTGCCTCATTTTATTCTTCTACCCCTTTTATCATGTTTCAAACCCTAGGAGCCGTCTCTTATCACTTTTGTTATGGGAAAAAGTGTTATAACATTTTCTTTTATCATCTTGTTCTTCTTTTCAATGTCTAGTTAATTATTTTGTTTTCAGAACTCAATGAATTCTATTTTTAATTAATTACATGGTTTGATTTCTTTCTTTCCTTTAAGTTTCATTGGCATGATTATTGTTTATTGTTGATCTTAATGTTTCAAACGTTTTTGGATCTGATATTTTGATGATTTGAGATTAAGTGCATGCATGACCAATATAATCGCATGAGATTAGTTCAAATAATAAAATCTATATGAAATTATAAGTATAACCGTTGAATTAATTTTATGTGTGGGGTTTCAAGGAAAATCTTAAATTATAGATTTTCATAAAGCTTAATATAGTCTAATTAATCAAATTGCATGACCATTGGATTTTCGTTAGTCGAATTAAGCACTCATTGCATGATCATTAGATGAATCTAATATAGGAAAATCTGTCATCATCAACAATAACTCTTTAGTCAATGAACTTAAGGTTTGGGAACATTCAACCGTGTAAAATATTAAAGTAGATGAAATTGATGTTCTAGAGTTTTTACAAATTAGGGTTTATCTTCATATTAGTGTTTTCATTTTTTGATTTTAGTTTTCTTTATTATTTTTACAATCTTGATTCGATCTGTCTAACTTAGATTAGCTTTATTCATAATTGGCAGTATAAAATATTCTCGTGGGAGCGATACTTGTTTCGCATTATACACAACACTAGAGTTTGGTATACTTGACCGAAATCGTGATATACTAAAATCGGATAATAAGTTTTTGACGCCATTATCAGGGATATCTTTTTATATCAACTAGAGTAATCCTATTTGAGATTGGACTTTAATATTTCTTATTTATTTTGGGTTTAGGTTATGTAGTCACTGTTTTAGATTTAGGATTTTAGAATTTTGGCAAGATTTTTTCGGAATTTTTGGGGTTTGAGAAACATTTTTGATTTAGGGTAAAGTGACCACTTATTTCAAAAGATTTCGGACTGCTAAGCAAAACCCATAGTAAAACTATGGGCACCAACTATCTCAGCCAAATTCCATTGTTTTTATTTGTTTTTCTATTTTTCTTTTTTTTTTGTTTTTTTTTGTTTTTTAATTTACTATTTAGGTGTCGTCTATACATTTGTTTACTATATTTTTGTGCTTTTCATTCTTATTTAGGTAATCTAGATTTATTAGAATGGTTTTGTGATTTATTTTAGAGATCTAATTTTGTGCTCTTGGCGTCCGTACAGGATTTATGCTAAGATCGAAGAGTCCTAATCTAAACAAATTTGATCTTAAAATAGAGAAGACTCTCAAAACAATTTGTAAATAGGTCAAAGAAGACAAGGAGCGTGAGGTAGTAATGGATCAAGAGAATAGAGCCATGAGTGAGTTCTTTATGTCTAGACTTCAAAATATTCAAACTAGTATTGCACGTCCTGTAGTAGAGGCAAATAATTTTGAACTAAAATCTAGTTTTATTGGTATGGTACAGGCAAATCAATTTGGCAACGAGAACTTTGAAGATCCAAACAGCAATCTGAAAAACTTTTTATAGATCAATGATACCATCAAACTGAATAGAGTAAACCCTAATACTATAAGACTTTGATTGTTTCCTTTTTCTCTTAGGGGAAAGGCAAAGGTACAGCTTAACTCATTCCCTCCTAATCATTTTATACATTGGAAAAATCTGTCCCAAACATTATAGTTAAGTACTTTCCACCAGGTAAAATTGCTAAGTTAGGTAATGATATTACTAGTTTTAGACAACTTAATAGTGAATCTTTATATTGTGTTTGTGAATGTTTTAAAATTTTGATTAGAAAATACCCACATTATGGTATACCTGACTGACTAGTTTTAAAAACTTTTTATGGAGGTCTTTTACATTCTGTTTAGATTACTACTGATGTTGCGATTGGGGTTGCATTCATGAGCAAATCATATAATGAGGTATGCTCATTATTGGACGTTATGGCTTCAAATCAGTATGATTGGTCTAATGAGTGTGAGATACATGGACAGAGAGCTGGTGTGCATGAGATTTGAGAGGATTGAAAATAAAATCGATCAATTAGCTAACACATTTTATTTTCGTATGCTAGGTGGACTGCCAAGTGACATTGAGAAGAACCCTAAAGAGTAGGCCATAGGAATCACATTGAGGAGCGGTAAGGAACTAAAGGAGGAGTCGACTCAGTCAGGGAGGAAGAGAACAAACCAGAGGCCGAAAAAGAGATTGAGCAACCTATAATAAAGAACTCCAAGGAACTAGAGACAAAATAGGAAAGTATTTCTTTGAGTAAATATAAACCCCTTGTTCCTTTCCTTGGTCGTCTTTTATAGGCTAATACAGAAAAACAATTTGAAAAGTTTTTAAAAATTTTTAAGAAATTACATATTAAAATTCCTGTTTTGGATGCTATCAAGCAGATGCTAAGTTATGGGAAATTCTTGAAGGACAGATTACTAATAAGAGGAAGCTTGATGAAGTTTTGAAGGTCAAACTCATAGAGGAGTGTTCCATAACACTACAAAGGAAATTGTCTTCGAAACTCAAGAATCCAGGGAGATTTTCTATCCCTTATATAATTGATTCTTCTGATTTTTCTGATATTTTATGTGATTTAGGTATTGGAGTCAATCTCATGTCATATTCTCCATTATTGAAGTTAGGGTTAAGGATTATTGATGGGAGTGTCAAATATCTAATGGGACATAGTTAATGATATACTTGTTAAAGTTGATAAATTCATTTTTCTTATTAACTTTATTTTTTTGAATATGGATGATGATGAGAGTACTTTTTTGATTTTAGGTCAACCTTTCCTAAACATTGCACATACTTTAATTGATGTTTCTGATGGAAATTTGATTTTGAGATTGAATGATGAAAAAATTGTGTTTACTGTTTCTATTGCATGAAAACTTTTGATAAGCAGGAAGTTTTTAAAGTTCATTGCATTAAAAGGATTACTGAGTATGATTTGAATGCTTTTTATTCTAAAGATCCTCTTTGAAAATTGTATTGCATATGCAACATTATTTCTAGATAGTGAACACATTGATGCATGTGTTGTCTTGGATGCAAATTTATCTCAAGTTCGAATACAATATGAGCCAAGTTGAAGCAAAGAGATCATGTCTGGTCAAAGACAATAAAGAAAAGCGCTTATTGGGAGGCAATCTAATATTTTTATCATTTTTCTTTTAGTATTTGTTTTTGTTAATTTAATTTTGGTTTAAGTTTTGATAGTCTTTTTTTAGGTAAATAAGAAACCCTTCGCACAAGAAGAAAGAAGTCACTATTGAAGAGGAAGCTAAAAGTTTTTAGGGGAGTTTTCTATTCTCTTATTTTTGTTTTATTTATTTCACATATTGAGGACAACGTTTAGTTTAAGTGTGGAAGGGGGAGTATGCATAAAAAGGCTGTTGATTTTTTTTAATAGGAATTTGAGTGCTGAATTTTTTGTTTAGTTCTCAAAAGTGTTTGCTAAATTCTTCTATACCAATAAAAATTTTTCTTAGGTGTTTTTAGTCCTTGTGAGTCATTTGTTTGGAATTGGATTACATGAAGGATGATTGGTATTAGTGGTTATTTGGTACATGATTAACTATTTATCTTTTTATAGTTGATTTGAAAGATAGACATGCAAGATTTAACACCTGATTTACCTTAGTGAGGATTTGAGTCTCAAAGAACAATTTTTTGCTTTCATCATTTTTTCTTGTTAAACGTAAATCACACATGAGTTGATCATTCTAGAACTTACTTTGTTATGTATTTTGAGACCACGTTATTTATTTTCATTCAACAAAATGATTAAGACACCTAGATTTACATACTTTTGACTTTCAAAAAATACCTTCCCTAACATTTTATATCTCTTAGTTAACCTATTTGAACCTAGACATTTTTCTTTCTTCAATTACCCATATAATTTTATTCCACGACCTATATTTTTTCTAGCCTCAAATTTTGAACCCAAATTCAGTAATATATTTATAGTTGATAATATAGCGTTATATTTTTAGCCATTATGTTTTTTTTATATATTTTCGAGTTTCATATATGTTTTTAGGTGCTATCATATTGATGTATTTAAAAAAAGACAGAGAAAAGAAACAAAAAAATCCAAATTCAAAAAAAAAAGTCCTGGTAAAAAAAAGAAAAAAGAAAAAAATAAAGAAAAAGGAAAAAGAAAAATTGAGAAAAAAGCATTCATCATTCTTGGATATTGTTCACCCTCCTTGTGGAGTTCTATTTCATATCATTTACTTTGGATGAGTGATATATTTCATATTTGGGGTTGGAATGATTTATATATTATGGGATGAAAAATTGTGGGAGTTAAAATTCCTTTTGCCTTGATGTAAAGAATGTCATATTTTGATGTTTAAGTATATTTAGTGAATTATTTTAATCGTTTTATCTATTATCTTTCTCTTTATCCTAACCCTGCTACAACCAAATAAAAGACTTTTTGATTGTGTAAGGATTTCATACTTGAGTGGTTGAAATTTGATATATTAGCAAACTTATGGTAATGTCATCTCATTATATTAATTTGAGTAATACACTTATCTCTTTTATAAAATTGAGTCCTTTGAGTAGTTGAATCTTAGTATCATTTATTTTATTGAGTGAACCGATTGTAAAGGTGTTTGAATTTTATGTTGTTCTTGATTTTGAGGAGACTATAGAAGATGTAATGGTTTTTCTAATACTTAATACTACAAAGTATTAATTATCTTGATTGTAATTCCAATTTGAGTTTGTCATTTGCATAGTTAGTGATTTGGAAAAATTGAATTGCTTTTGGAGGAGATTGCTCTTGGTTGAGGACAAGCAAATATTCAAGTGTGGAGGGTATTTGATAACAATATCTTTATATATTTGAATTATATTTTTTTCAGCATTTATTTATGTGTTTTAGAATTAATTTGAACCATATTTTATGATTTTACAATGATTTATTTCGTGGATATCAATTTAGGAATATTGAGTGTACTTTATATTTTCAGACTGGATAACATTCAGTATTTTGGGCATAATTTTTTATTCTAATGTCCGATTGAGGTGATTCTTACGGCATTAAAAAGACAAGTGTAGAGGGTATTTGATAATAATATCTTTATATACTTGAATTATATTTTTTTCAGCATTTATTTATGTATTTTAGAACTAATTTGAACCATATTTTATGATTTTACATTGATTTATCTTGTGGATATTGATTTAGAAACATTGAGTGTACTTTCTATTTTCGGATTGGATAGCTTTTAGTGTTTTGGCGTAATTTTTTGTTCCAATGTCCAATTGAGATGATTCTTATGGCGTTGGAAAAAAGACTTCAATCCCTACAAATCTTGTGAAGACCTCCGAAGCTGAGTCAAGGAGGAGCTTGTCCGAAATCTGAGTCAAAGTCACTACAGTGTTGGAAAAAGGAATCTAGGGATGAAAAAGGAAACAAGGTGCTGTAAATTCAGAAATATACTCCTGATAATTTCAGAATTTATCCAAATTCAAGAAAAATGAGTTTTTAAGTTTTGAGAAAGTTAAAAATCATTATCAGACAGCAAGAAGAAATTTCCAATTCGAAGACAAAGATCAAACTTTCAAAAAGTCCAAAATTTCAAATTCTTTTTAGGGTTTTCACTCAGCCACAAGGTGGATTCCACACCTTTTTTTTCCCAGCATTTACCGCCTCATTTCATTCTTCTACCCTTGCCATTATGTTTTAAACCCTAGGAGCCGCCTCTCATCACTTTGGTTATGGGAAAAAGGGTTGTAACGTTTTCTTTTATCTTCTTGCTCCTCTTTTCAATATCTAGTTAATTATTTTGTTTCTAGGACTTGATGAATTCTATTTTTAATTAATTACATGGGTTGATTTCTTTCTTTCCTTTAAGTTTTATTGATGTGATTATTATTTGATGAAATTTTAATATTGATCTTAATGTTTCAAACGTTTTTGGGCCCAACGTTTTGATGGTTTGAGATTGAGTACATGCATGACTAATATAATTACATGAGATTAGTCCAAATAATAAAATCCATATAAAAACCATTGGATTAATTTTATGTATAGGGTTTTAAGGGAAACTTTAAATTACAGATTTTCATAAAACTTAATACAGTCTGATTAATCAAAACTATATGACCATTGAGTTTTGATTAGTCAAATTAAGAATTCATTGAATGACCATTGGATGAATCTATTTTAGGAAAATATGATAGTATCAACAATAACTCGTTAGTCAATGAACTTAGAGATTCTGAAGATTCAATCGTGTAAAAGATTAAAATAGATGAAATCGATGTTTTAGGATTTTTATCAAATTATGGTTTTTCTTCATATTAGAGTTTTCATCTTTTGATTTTAGTTTTCTTTAGTATTTTTACAATCTTGGTTTGATCTGCTAACTTAGATTATGTTTATTCATAATTGGTAGTATATAATATTCTCATGGGAATGATACTTGCTTCGCACTATACACAATACTAGACTAGAGTATATTTGCCCGAAATCGAGATATATTGAAATCGTGAAACATTAAGTCATAGCTTATAATGATTTAGAAGTTTGAAAGTTAGAATATGAATTTTATATTATTACATCAGTTTTGAATTGTTAAGGTGAAACTCATAATTATTATTTTTGCTTCTTTACTTTGAAAAATTAGGATGATATTTTTATACTATTATCTTGATTTAAAATCTTTCAATTGAAATTATTGTAGTCGTGTCACGACCCGACCCATGGGTCCGACCACAACAACCGTCGTGTGATTTAGAAGTACATGCAGTCACTAACATGTATTCCATGATTCCGCAAGGCTATGGAAATACTTTTTCCGAGATTAAGAAATCCAACACCAAATATTCAACATTTCAAAATATGAGTATCAACTTTAGAAAAGTATATATAGATATATATAATATGTTATATGGAAAGTTCCAAAATATGATTTCCAAAACATAAGTTTTGACTTCTAAAATCCCATTTAGTGGGTCTGTCTACAAGTATCAAAATCCACAACTAAGAAGGATCAGTACAGATAGATGGTTTAGGAAGCTCTCTCCTTGGCTAGATTTAACTAGCGGTGAAGCAGCTTCTATCTCTATACCTTCTCTGAACAAGAATTAAAAAAAAAGGAATTGAGTATAAAAATAATTAGTGAGTGAAGTATAATGACATAGTTATATAAGAAATGAGTGGTGAGTGTGAGAGTATTAAACAATATTTCAAAATCATATTTCTGTTTCAACAAAATCATCATGTAGTCATCAACACATTTTTTAATAAGAGCCATGATTTCCAGAAAACACAAATGAGCATCCCACACTCAATTTTTTTTTTTTCCAAAACCAAGAGATTGCCTCAAAATCATTCTACTAAAGGGTTGCCCCGAACCAGTGGTAGAATTGCCAAGGGGTTTTATCATTCATCAAAATCACCCCAAACTTTGGGTTAGCTCAGGACCTTCAAGGTGGTACAAACCAAGTTAGCTTGGTAGGGATTTGGGGGACATCTCTCAGCCCCCACCTACCCCCTCAAGTTTAATAAGCTCTCCATGCCGCCCCCTCGAATTGGTCTGTAGAAGTTTAGACTAGTCATCAAATAAACATGGGTGCTTACACCCCACACATGCATCATTTCACAAAACATCATATCATGTGCCATGGAAATTCAATAATTTCTCAGTTTATGAGTTCAACAACAATATCCACAATAAAATTTAGTATGATACAAAATATATTTACAAATACATAAATTTTCATAGCTCAGATCAAATTATTTTCCGGGACACTCCACATTCACAAAATAATATATAAAATAAAGTTAAGAAAATCATTTTAGAAAAAAATGAAAATATTTTCTCATTCACAAACACAACAAACCATCCATTTGTTATGTAAGGGAGGGTAGTTACTCACAGATTTCTCCACCATAAGGGCTTCGCCCTGATTAGCTTGTCTAACCCCTAAGGAACACCATCAAGTGACCAAAATTATCAATATAAATCAAGCCATGTTAATTCATAAACCCTAACATTCAAACCTATTTTTTTCTCACTTACTGTGATTTAAAATCTTCTAAATCCAAATAGACTAGTAGTTAAACAAAATGAAGCTTGGGTTAGAAAGATTATGATACCTTAATTTTGTATCAAAAGAATCTGTCTAGTTTAGGTTACACCAAACTCTTGATTTTCTCCCTTTTAAGATAAATCTAGATCCTTAAGCTCTTATAAAATCAAAGCGAAAGTCTAACTTTAGGGAGTTGGATAGGTAGTCTATAACATTTGATCTTGAACTTTGGTGGTGGTTTAATTGGATTTTGGATTCGGGAGAAAAGAGAAAGATATTGGGAGAAAGAGATGAATAGTTTAGAAAGTGAAGTGAGGTTATTGGGTTTCACGGGTTTTGGAGTCTCACTTCCACCTTTATTTTCTAACCCATTTTCAATATTTACTTAGTAGCCCTCTTACACTCTCAACACAGATGCCCAAATGTGTCCTATTGGGTTATTGGGGAGGTTATCCCAATGAGTTTAAGTACTTGAAGTTTTGTTTTGTTGAAAAAATATGTTCAGTGCTGAGTAAGGGATGTTGGAATGTAAAATGCATCTTATGAAAAATAAATCAGAAATATTCAAAATTTGGAATATTTAATATTATGGAATATAATATAAATTAAGTATTATGCAGTAAACGAAATTGAGTAGCTTAGTGGTTATATGCTTTTTGGAGGGCTTATAGTGTAAGGGTTCAAATCTCCACAGTTGCAAGCAACGACAAGGATTTCTATGACTACAATCTCTACAAGGTGACTTCACAATCTCTATAGTGTGCCGACAAGGAATTTGGAAAAATTTGCAAGTCAAGCAGGTATGTGTACCAACAGGAGTAAGGTAGGAGGAGTAGGTACTGACAGGACGGTTCAAATATGTACTGACTGGAATTTGGAATGTACCAATGGGTAGTAACAAACCGACAGATTGTCAAAAGAAAACAAAATAATGGATATGCAAATGCATTGAGAAGCCTTATAGACAAAAGTAAATGGATATTGATAGGAATAAATGGATTGTGTATCGAGGAGTACCATAATGGATATTGGCAGGGTTTCACAATAGACATATTGATAGGCTATAGACTTCATAATATACCAAGAAAGTTCACAGTTCCCATCTAATTGAAATGGGTATACTTATAGACTCCTGTTTATAAAGTAATGGATGCTTATCAAGAGGTAGGCTTTTACTGAGAGACCATTGAGAAATTGGTACTGAGATCTATATGGAAAGAGGTACCATCAGGTTCTCATTTGTAAAGCAACAAACGGTAAACATGTACCATCAGGTAGAAAATTTTCAAGAGTTAATGGATTACCAAGAGAGGTAAAAATAAATTTAGATAGTCACCACCGAGTACTAACTAAGAAATTAAAATTTGGATAAACAGCCCACTAAACGTTGAAAATTTACCAAGAAATAAAATCTTACTAAAAACCCAAATTCTACTGAATACCAAATACTCTAAAAACCAAGGGCTCTAATAACCAGGAATTTAAAAATTGAAGGTCTATTGACCAAGTGCCTAAGAGAGTTCCTTGATAGCCCGGAGAGCAAAAATTCGCATTTATACCTAAATTAATTATTCTTCCACATTTTCACATAGTATTAAAAATTTTCAAATGGTCCATTTAGAGACAACATCACAAATTTGGACTTGTCCAGTATTATAATTCTTACCCTAAGAAAATTTTGTTCTCAAAATTTCATTACATAATTATCCATCAAATAGTTGGGGGTAGTGCTTTCTCATCATTTCTCCTCAGGTTTCCAAGTCATTTCTTCAACATGGTTATTGTTTTACAAAACCTTAACAATTGAGATCTATTTATTTCTCAACTTTTTAACTTGTTTCTTAAGGATGGCTACTGGCTCGACTCCAAAATTTAAATATTCTCTTAGCTCAATGGGAGGAGTCTCAAGAATATGGGAATAATTTGGCAAGTATTTCTTTAACTTCGAGACATAAAAAACATTATGAATCCTTTTCCAGCTTTGGGGGTAGTTCTAACCGATAGCCTACCATTCCAACCGTCCCGATAATCTTAAAAGGGCTAATGTAACGAGGGTTTAACTTTCCCCATCTCCGAAATTGAATTACAACTTTCCAAGGAGATATTTTCAAAATCATTATATCCCCCACTTCAAACTCTAAAGGTCGTATCCTGTTATTAACATAGCTCTTTTGTCGGTTTTGAGCTACTTGTATCATTTCTCAGATCAACATCATCTTCTCAATGGTAGCCTCTATTAACTCTTTACTCTCAATCTTCCTTTCCCCAACTTCATCCCAACACAAAGGAGTTCTGCACTTTTACCCATATAAAGCTTCATAAGGGGGTATTCTAAAGTTAGCTTGATAACTATTGTTATAGTCAAACTTTATCAAAAAAAGATACCTATCCTAGCTACCCTGCAAATCCATTACACAAGCTCTAAGCATTCTTCTAATGTTTGGATTGTGCATTCTGATTACCCATCAGTTTGAAGATGAAAGGCAGTGTCAAACCTCAATTTAGTACCCCTAAGATTTTTATAATTTTAGCTAGAACTGAGAAGTAAATCAGGGGTCGCGATCAGACACGATTGACACTGAGACCCCATGGAATCTCATAATTTCATTAATGTATAACTTAGCAACTTCTCCAATGAATAGATGTTTTGAATTGGCAAGAAGTGAGCCAATTTGGTGAGATGGTCAACAATTACCCAAATAACATCATATCTATTCAGTATACATGGCAACCCAACTACAAAATCTATAGTAATATGCTCCCATTTCCATTTGGGAATCGGTAATTGTTGGAGAACACCAGCAGGCCTTTGTGTTCCGCCTTCACTTGCTAACACACTAAGCATTTATATACAAATTCAGCAATCTCCCTTTTTATTCTAGACCGTCAATAAGTTTCCTTAATTGTTCGGTATATCTTAGTGCTTCCCAGGATGGCATAAGCCGATGAGGAGGCATGTGCATCCTCAAGTATTGTTTTACAAAGATCAATGTCCTTAGAAACACAAATTCTATTCTTAAACACGAGCATTCCATCCTCTTGGATTCTAAACTCACCCCATCTTCCATTATGGACTTTCTTAGCGATCAACTTCAATTCATTATCAGCTACTTGGAGCTCTCGAATACGATCAACTAAGGTTGGTCTTGCTTCAAAACTAGCTAACAATACACCCTAATCATCATTCACTAACCTAACCCCAAGAGCTCAGATTCCAACCAAACAAGAAAGATAGGAATTCCCACGAGCCTCCAAATTATGTGAAGATTTTTGACTCAAAGTATTAGCAACTATATTGGTCTTATCGGGATTGTAATCTATCACAAAATCATAATCCTTAATCAACTCAAGCCACCTTTTTTTGCCTCAAGTTCAACTCCTTTTGCGTTAGCAAATATTTCAAGCTTTTATGGTAGGTAAAAATTATACAAGTCTCCTAATACAAATAATGTTTCTATATTTTTAAGGCAAATACAATTGCGGCTAACTCCAAATCATGAGTAGGATAGTTCTCTTCATGCTTTTGTAGTTGATATGAGGCATAAACTATGACTTTATCATTTTGCATTTGTATACATTTCAATCCTTGTTTACTAGCATCACTATAATCCAAATATCTACCTCCACTCATTAGAAGACTAAGGATGGGTGCAGTTGTCAACCTCTCCTTGAACTCTTGGAAGCTAGCTTCACACTTGTCATCCCACTCAAATTTAATTCTTTTTCTTGTTAATTTGGACAATGGAGTTGTAATTTTAGAAAATCCTTCAACAAATCTTCTATAATATCCTTCCAATCCAAGAAAACTTCTCACCTCTGTCATATTTTTAGGACGTTTCCATTTTAGAATAGCTTCAACTTTTCTTAGATGCATAAATATCCCTTCACCAGATACTATATGCCCCAAGAATCAAATTTTTCTCAATCAAAATTCATATTTGGAAAATGTAATATACAATTGCTTTTCCTAAAGAGTCTGTAAAACAATTCTAAGATGCTCTGAGTACTCCTCATCACTCTTGGAATACACCAATATATCATCAATAAATACAATTACAAATTTATTAAGGTAAGACTGAAATATCCTATTCATCAAGTTCATAAAAGCAACTGGGGTATTTATCAACTCAAATAGCATCACCAAAAACTATAATGTCAATATCGAGTCCTAAATACTGTTTTATGCACATCACTTTCCTTGATCTTTAATTAATGATAATCCGACCTCAAATCAATCTTTGAAAATATACATGCACCTTCAAGTAGGTACTTGTTCTTAATGGTGACTCTATTCAATTGTTGGTAATCAATGTATAGCCTAAGATTATCATATTTCTTCTTCATAAATAGGATTGGTACATCCCAAGGGGAAGAGCTTGGCCTGGTAAATCTCTTATCCAGTAACTCTTGGAGTTGCATTTTCAACTCTTTTAATTCTATGGGTGTCATTTTATAAGGAGGGATAGAGATGGTTGTGGTGCCGCAAAATAGATCAATGGTAAAATCAAACTCTTAGACCGGAGGTAAACCAGGTAACTCTTCCAGGAAAATATTTGGAAACTCATTCACTACAGAAATATTATCGAGAGTAGGGTTCTGTATGGTTGTGTCGATGATATGGACTAAATATGCTTCACACCCTTTATGCACCAATTTATGTGCTTCCATTGCCGAGATTACATAGGTTAGCACCACTCGACATTCGCTGGCAAAGACAAGTGCCTAACATCTTAGGTTTCAGAATTCTACTTCCTTAGTAAAACAATCCACAAATACCCAATGAAGGTGTAATCAATCCATTCCTAAAATAACATCAAAATCCCTTATCTCTAGGGGAATCAAGTTTGCCTCAAGACTCATTTTCGCTACCAATACATCACAATCCTTGTAGTTATACTTCTTAGCTTACCAACTACCCACCCAAAGGTATAATCACCAACAATTCTTCCTCTAGTGGGATCAAAGGTTTATCGGCATGCCTAGTGAAGCTTGTGCTAACAAATGAATTAATGGACCCCGTATCAATAAGTATACGGGCATCGACACCAAAGATTTTCATCATACCTATTAATATAAAACATTAAGTGATTATTAATTAAGCTTTATAACATATATATTCATCACATAGCAATACTAGTAATTTTCATAGTTCACTACATAAAACAAACACTCAAAATTGACCCTTTAATTTACCCTTTACCATGCAATGATCAATGCCACTAGCAACTTTGAAGATCACACAATATTAATAATATGCTTCTTAAATCAGTAAGTTATACTTAACCAAATGTAATTGTGACAATATCAGGATTGTTTTATGCCTCTTTGTTAGTCATAATATAGATCTTAGTTTGGGCTTGAGGTTGAGGATATTAAGGATTGGTAGCCACAATGTTGCTTCCGGTCCCTCTTCTTGGAGTAGTATTAGAGGGGGGTGTGATAGCATTGGCTAATCCACCTCTTGAGTCACTAAGAAGGTTTCAATTTTGTTGTTAATTCCTTTGCCCTCTCAATCTAGGTAAGCATTTCAAAAATGGCGCTCCTTTCCCCAATGGTAGCACTTCTTAGGCTTATTGCAAGGTCGAAGGTGAAATTTCTTACAATTCTTGTAAAGGTCTTTCTTTTTTCCCATCGGCTTGGTTCCGGACACATGATAGCATTTGAAGCACCTACTTTGGAGAAGTGTTAGCCTTGGGGAAAGCCAACGGATCCTATGATGGAGGAACTTCTATAAGAACTTGTATTCTTACTTTTTCTTTTTAAATCTCTGACCCGAAACGGACTTAGATTTCCTTTACCTTTCATAGGCCTCTCTAGCTTTTCCTCTTTCCTCAACCATTTTCTTGGCCCTCAAGGTTAATTGTAAGATATCCTTGAAAGTATGTACCTCAGTAATAGACATCTTTTCTCTAATACTCAACTTCAACCCCTCTTTAAATTTAAAGTACAAATATTCTTTGGAGGCCTCAAATTCCAGGACAAACAAAGATAACTCTCTCAACTGAGTTTCATATTCTTCCACTGACTTGTTCCCTTGCCTAAAATGGAAAAATTCCCTTCTCTTTAAATCTCGATAAAACCTAGTGTAGTACTTTTCATCAAACTACCTAAGAAATTCACTCCATGAGATTAGAATAGAAGATCTTCTCTTTAAGTTCTCCCACCATGTGGCACTATTGTCAAGTAACATTATGGCAACTATAAGTTTCATCTCAACATCTAGCCTCATGTCAGCCATAGTTTCTTGAACCTTACTAATCCAATGCTTTGCCACCGTAGCATCACTAGTACTCGAGAAAGTCTCACAGCCAAGTTGTCTTGCTTCCTTGATTAACTTAGATAGCTCAATGGTTGGATGGGTAGTTGATACAACTACAATGGAGGAAGAACTACCGGTGCTAGAGGAGTGCTTGTTGTGGTGTTTGTGTTTGATGGAGTTTGCATTGGAGCTTGAGTTTTAGTTTGGAATTGAAGGCCATACTTGCTCTACCATTCCATACATTGTTAGAAGGTAGCAAGTGGTGGTCGAGGGATCTTAGATGGAGCAACTAAAGGGTTGGGTGCACTAAAAGGAGGAGCACGGTAAGATGAGGTAGTCTCATGCTCAGAATGAGAGATCTCAGTCAAGGTCTTGGTTTTCTGACATGGGGCCATTGTATTCTACAAAAAGAAACTAATCTTAGCTCACTCAATCGAATAAACTAATAATGCACTCCTACCTAAATATGATTCTACTTTCTTGGACCCATAGGAGATTTTTGAAATTTTGTTTTTAAACATTTAGAAATACCGAAAGGTTAACTTGAAAACATTTGAAAATGCTTTAAATCATTTTAAAAATAAACACCTTAAACCTTGGGCTTTTATACAAGTAGAATTTGTCACGTCCTGACCCCTTGGTCCGAGCACGCAACAACCATCGTATGATCTAGAAGTACATGCAGTCACCAGCATGCACCCCAGAATCCCACAAGGTTACAGAAATACTTTTTCCAAGATTAAGAAATCCAACACCAAATATTGAACATTTTAAAACATAAGCATCAGCTTTAGAAAAGTGTGTATATATATATATATAATAAGTTACATGGAGAGTTCCAAAATATGATTTCCAAAACATAAGTTTTGACTTCCAAAATGCCATTCGGTGGGTTTGTCTACATGTATCAAAATCTACAACTAGGAAGGACCAATACCAATAGATGGTCCGGGAAGCTCTCTTTTTGGTAGGATCTAACTAGCGGTGAAATAGCTTCTATCTCTACATCTCCTCTAAAAAAGAATAAAAAAAAATAAGGAAGTGAGTATAAAAGTAATTAGTGAGTGGAGTGCAATGATATAGTTTTTATAAGAAATGATTGGTGAGAGTGAGAGTGTTAAACATTATTTCAAAATCATATTTCTGTTTCAACAAAATCATCATATCGTCATCAACACATTTTTCAACAAGAGCCATGATTTCTAGAAAACACAAATGAGCATCCCACACTCACTTTTTTTTCCCCAAAATCAAGCGGTTACCTCAAAATACTTCCTTCAAAGACTTGGTCCGGACTAGTGGTGGAACTACTAAGGGATTCATAAAAATACCCCAAACCTTGGGTTAGCTTAGGACCTCTGAGGTGGTGCAAACCAAGTTAGCCTAACAGGCACTTGGGGAACATCTTTCTGCCACCCCCTATTCCCTCGAGTCTAACATGCTTTCCATGCCACCCCATTGAACTGGTTTATGGAAACTTAGACCAGTCATTACATAAACATGGGTGCTCACACCCCACGCATGCACCATTTCACAAAACATCATATCATGTGCCATGGGAATTCAACAATTTCTCAGTTCATGAGTTAAACAACAATATCCACAATAAAATTCAATATGGCACAAAATATATTTACAAATATAGAAATTTTCATGGCCTAGATCAAATTAATTTTAGAGACACCCCACATTCACAAAACAATGTATAAAATCAAGTTAAGAAAATCATAATAGAAAACAATAAAAATATTTTCTCATTCACAAACATAATAAACCATCCATTTACTATGTAAGGAAGAGTAGTCACTCTCAGATTTCTCCACTACAAGGGCTTTACCCAGATCAGCTTGTCCAACCCCTAAGGAACACCACCAAGTGACCAAAATCATTAATATAAATCAAGCCACGTCAACCCATAAACCCTAAAATTCAAACCTATTTTTTTCTCACTTACTGTGACTTTAAAATCTTCTAAATCCAAATAGATAGGTAGTTAAACAAAATGAAGTTTGAGTTAGAAAGACTATAATATCTTGATTTTTTCTTCAAAAGAATCTATCTAGATTGGGTTACACCAGACCCTTGATTTCCCCCTTTTAAGACAAATCTAATCCTAAATCTCTTCTAAATCAAAGCCAAAGTCTAACTTTATGGAGTTGGATGGGTAGTCTAGAACATTTGATCTTGAGATTTGGTGATGGATTAATTGGATTTTGGATTCAGGAGAAAAGAGAAAGATATTGGGAGAAAGAGATGAGTAGTCTAGAAAGTAAAGTGAGGTTCTTGCGTTTCACGAGTTCTGGAGTCTCACTTCCACCTTTATTTTCTAACTCATTTCCAATATTTATTTAGTAGCCCTCTTACACTCCCAAATTGCACAAATGTCCAAATGTGTTCACTTGGGTTATTGGGGAGGTTATTCCAATGAGTTTAAGTACTTGAAATTTTGTTTTGTTGAGAAAATATGTTTGGTGCTGAGCAAGGGAAGTTGGAATGTAAAATATGTCTTATGAAAAATAAATTAGAAATATTAAAACTTTGGAATATTTAATATTATGAAATATAATATAAATTAAGTATTACATGGTCAAGGAAATTGAGGAGCTTGGTGGTGATGTGCTTTTTGAGATCTTATAGTGTAAGGGTTCAAAATTTCACAATTGCAAGCAACGACTAGGATTTTTGTGACAATCTCCACAAGGTGACTTCACAATCTCCATAAGGTCATGACATGGAATTTGGAAAAATTTGCAAGTCAAGCAGGTATGTGTACAGGCTCAAATATGCACCAACAAAAATTTGGAATGTACCGATGGGTACTAACAAACCGACATATTGCCAAACAAAATAATGGATATTCAAATGTACCGAGAAGCCTTACCGACAAATGAACGGATATCGACAAAAATAAATGGATTGTGTATCAAGGAGTACCACAATGGATGCTGGCAGGGTTTCACAATAGACATATCGATGGGCTATAGACTTCACAATATACTGAGGAAGTTTACAGTTCCCATCTAACTGAAATGGATATACCTACAGACTCCCATTTACAAAGTAACAAATATTTATCAAGAGGTAGACATTTATCGAGAAACTATTGAGAAATTGATACCGATAACTGTATGGAAAATGGTACCATCAGCTTATCATTTGCAAAGCAATAAACGATAAACATGTATCATCAGGTCGAAAATTTTCAAGAGTTAGTGGACTACCAAGAGAGGTAAAAATAAATTTAGATACTCACCACTGAGCATTGACCAAGAAATTAAAATTTGGACAAATAGTCCACCAAACATTAAAACTCTATCGAGAAATAAACTCTTAGTGAGAAACCAAATTCTACCGAGTACCAAACACTCTAAAAACTAAGGGCTCTAATAACCACGAACTTAAAAACTGAAAGTCTGCCGACCAAGTGCCTAAGAGAGTTCTCAGACAGCCTATGGAGTAAAAATTTATATTTATACCTAAATTAATTATTCTCTCACATTTTCACATAGTAATAAATATTTTCAAATAGTCCATTCAGAGATAACATCACAAATCCAGAATTATCCGGTGTTACAAGTAGACAACAAGTTGAGACTAAAAATTCAATAAATGTGACTGGTTATTTTAGAATTTCATTTGGATGACATGTTCTCATTTTTATATGTTGCTGATAAAACAAATTCATTTTTTTCATAGAGATATGTGAACTCTATTTTATTTTAAAATATATAATATATAAATTATGTATATGTGATATCATAGTAATGTCATCCGATTCGTAAAATGGTCTGACCAATGAACCAATGAATCAGTAGGTTAGCCAAGTTGTTTACTTATTCATTTTTAAAAACATTGCCTTAAAGGAGATCTATACATATATAGGGAAAGAGTTGAATATGAACCTTTTAATCTTTTCTTGAAGACGTTTTAGAGAGAAGACAAGGAGGAAGAGTTTCCCATCCTGGGAGTCTTCTACAATTCTCTCTTTTTTATTTTTTATTTTAATTATATAATTTAATCTATGAGTGGCTAAATATTTGTCAATAGGACTCCATTGTAGTAACAATGCTGGTTTAATTATTTAATTCAATTGTTGAAGATGTTCTTTACATGAATTGTGTTGATTTTTATGTTGTTAATTCTTTCTACTTGATTTTAATTATTCCCTCTTAATGCTTTAAGATTATTCTGGATATTCATAGTATAAAGGGTGAGAATTATTATAAATAGATTTAAGGATAATGAATGCATTTTAAATCCATAAAAAAGATTTGGTGTATGGCATATACAATTGCTTAGGAAACATGTTCTTAATGTACCATTTATAATCAAATCTTTGTTAGAGATATGAGGTTATATAACTTTAGTATGACTTGAGAGAACAACTAAAATAACTTTGTATTTCTAATTGTCAATTCTAGGAGAATAGATTAACCTTTAATTTTTGAAAAATAAACCATATCATGAATACAATTAGATGCTCTTATGATATTTGTTCGTTTGAAATTTAATTGTATTTACTTAAATATTACAAATGGTTAGTTAAATTAGTAATTATATAATAATTCTCATGTGAATGATAAATTACTCATTACTTTATTATTTCAACCATTCATGCCTTATAAATTTGCACATTATGCAACACTTAACCTTTTGGAGTTGTTAGAGGTGAGTTTGACTCCACAGATAATAGCTCTGCTAACTCGAACGAGATGACTGGACCACTTGATGGTCTTGATCAGTGAGACTTGCAAAAGACTGTCAGAGAGTGTTCTAACAGTGGAGACTCCAACGCTCAATTTAGAGAGCGGTTTTCAAAAGAGTGAAATAGACTAAAAGAGAGCTCTGTGTGCCTTGTGTGTAATGTGTAGGTCCAGAGAATGCATACCTAGCCAACTGGCTAAGTGATGTTTATGTAGATTCAGTGTGTGAGAGTCATGTTCAAGCGGTGTGTTAAAACCCTAATTTCCTTACGAGAGTTCCCTGAGATTTCAGGAATCATAATGTAGGATTCTCAAAGATTTCAAATTTTTACCAGTTTGGCAAGTCTGGATTATCTTGGAGATTCTTTCCCTTATCGAATACAATTATGGGTCTCCCTTCTATTTATGTAAGCTAGCCCCCGTGACTTGGGGGGATGGATATTGCGTTAGTGGATTGTGTGTCGGTTACTGAACATTGAGAAGGCCTAGAAACTGATTAGCATTAGACCAAGCAATCGAATGCTGAGGAGAAATCATGTTAGTGTATAGCAAGAGGTTGTTGTTCGTCAAGCCATAGGCTCCCGGTTAGCTTTGAGCCCGATATGGCTTGGGCCGGGTACCATCATTTGCCCGCTACTCCTTATGTCACTTCAAAGGAAAGGTGTAAGGAGTATCTGAAGGGTCACTCCTTAGAAGGTTGTGAGAGCATAAATGTAGATAACCACCAAGTAAATGATCCCAAAATAAATACTATGTGGGAAGATGGAAAACCTGAATCCTTCATTCATTGCACATGTTTCTCCTTGGGTCGTTTTATCTACTCAAGATTGTTGGGGTCACTTCTTCATGGTTATAAATATGCGGTGGAGGATCCTCATACCCTGTCAAGGCGATATGTACTACTTCTGTGAGTGATTCCATGAGTCTCTTCTGTTGATAGTTAGCATTTTCGAGAGATAGGTTGATCATGGGTTTTGAACTACAAAACCTAATAGTTTAGAAGACTTTTGACAATATAAGGCTCCATAAAAAATGAGACAGCTAATACAAGGTCCTATCATGATGTATAAGATTCAACATCATGGTCGACCTTGTCAAGGTTCCTCGAGGATACTGGCTTTGATCACAGAGAGATCCCTGCTTGGACGTGAGAGATTTTTGTTCACAATGGAAGCTCTTTTCTCAAAGTCAGAATTATTGTTCAACCTATCAGTGTAGCAAAGGTTGTTAAAGATACATCTTGTCACTCCATCAAGTTGGGTGATAAGAAGAGATGAGAGATAGAAGGAGGTCGATTAATGGAAGAGGTGCAATTGATGTATCTTTTCTATCTCTTTTTTGGCCATCTCCTACCTTTTACGAAATCCTTTCCAACTTCTCCTTCAGTGGTCTTCTTGTTCTAATCATGTGATGTTGGTGGGTCACAAAACTTCTTTCAATGCTCAATTCACATCCAGTATGGTTTATATGTTGTTTCAGCTTCTAATATACTCCAATCTGACTCATGGACTTATAAACTATCTTTCACATTGTATTCACCTATATACTCTGATATGTATTTGTTGTGTTGAAATAAAAAGAGAGTTTTATTACTTTTGTCATTTTTACCTTGGTCGAGAGAGTAATCGCCTTATTTGTTAGTATCCTCCTAATATGTATGATGAATACTGAAGCACCGATCATGTATCCTGACCAGTAATGTGCTCTATAGACGATAGGCTTACTTAGCTATTTGGCATGCGGTGTTGTTGCTCTTGTACTCATTAGATTGCTTACAATCTGGAAAGTGAGTCACGTTTATCAAAGCAGGGATTTTCCTTATATTGATCATATATTCATTTGAGAGAATGAGCTATGTTTGTCCATTTGTGAAGATAAATCCCTAATGATAAACTCTGTTTGGGAGGATTGGGCAATACTTTCTTGTTCTGGGAGATAAATCCCTGATGATAGACTCTGTTCAAGAGAATTGGGCGATGCTTGCCTGTTCAAGGAGATAAATCCCTAATGATAAACTCTGTTTGGGAGGACTGGGTGATGCTTGCCTGTTCAGGGAGACAAATTTCTAACGATAACTCCGTTTGAGAGGACTAGTTTGCTCAATAGAGAGTTTAAACGCTTTGAGAAACACAAGTATAGAAATAGTTCGGTCAGTTGGTATAGCAGTGTAATAAGAGAGGTGACCATGAAGGTCTTACCTGATCGTACGGTTGAGCATTGTGTAGAAGATGTTCCCTCGGGAGAGTATCGATCATCACTAATAATAGATGATCAAGTTCTCAAAATTCTATGTTCGGGGCATGGTCTATCTAGGTATTCGAGGCGATATGTGTCTGGGTAGACTTCTGAGCATATTTTGTAAGGTCCTTCCCAATTAGGTGCCAGTTTTCCCTTAGGTTATGGTTGTTTGGTGACTTTTACCTGCTTGAGCACCAGCTTGCCTGGATTAAAAGTTCGGGCTCTAACCCACCCGTTGTGATACCTTGCCGTCTGCTATTGGTATGCAGCCATTCAGATAAATGCGTTTTCTCATAACTTGGAGAGTAGGTCTAGCCATTCACATAGCACCATTTCGTTTTACCCTTGCTCATATAGATACACCCATAGAGAATAAATGCCAATCTTTACCGGTATCATTGCTTCGCAATCATACGTCAAGCTGAACGACGTTTCTCTTGTCGCCCTTTGGGGCGTTATTTAATAGGCCTATAGAATGCTATAGAGCTCGTCAACCTAGTAGCCTTTGACCCCATCTAGTACGGATTTAAGCCCTTATAGGATCGTTCAATTGGTTACTTTTGCAAGACCATTGGTTTGCAGGTAGGCGACGAAAGTGAAGCGATATTGGATCTCCAGTTTACTGCAAAAGTCTCAGAAGTTTCTATTTTTAAATTGCTTGCTATTGTCGATAATCAGGACGTGAGGCACACCGAGCATGGTGATAATAGATTTCCATATAAAATGTTGCATATTGCCAGTGGTTCGGCTTCTATCCATTTGGTGAAGTAGTTGATGGCCACGATTAAGAACTTTCACTGTTCGGTAGCTGGGGGGAACAGCCCTAAGATGTCCATCCCTTATTAAGTGAATGGCCACGGCCTAACTATCGTGCAGAGTTTGGCGAAGGGCTGGCTCGTATAGACGAGAAACACTGATACTTGTTACACCTTTTAACGTAGTCATCTGCATTAGTCTTCATGGTAGGCCAGTAATACCCGTTTGGAGAGCTTTATTCACCAGATTTCATATGCCTAAGTGATTACTGCATATCCCTACATGGATTTCTCAGAGTACGTAGTCCCCTTCTTCGGGTGTCAGGCACTTCAGGTATAGATAAGTGTAAGACTTCTTGTAAAGGTCTCCATTGATGATAGCATAGTGGGCAGCCTTGCTTCTCAACTTGGTGACTTTGGAGGACGAGCTCAGTAATTGCTCATGCTTCAGATAGGCCTTTATGGGGTCGTTCCAACTTGGTGAATTGTTCATCGATAGAATCTGTTAGGGGTGGCAATTTCTGGTACGACATGTTATCACGACACGAACCCGACACGAACCCGACACGAAATTGTAGGTTTGGGTCGATACGAATCTATTTTGGGTCATAAACTGGTTGATACGGTTATAACCCATTTAAAAATGGGTCGTGTCGTGTCAATCTGTTGGGTCAAGCAGATGACCCGATAAAAATTAAACGGATCGTGTCATATCAAAATTAATGGATCGACCTATTTGACTTGGTAAAATTATGTAAAAATTATAATATTTTAAGTATTTTGCTATTGCAAAGGATGTAATAATATAGTTAGTGATGCGATATTTTTATTTATAGATATTTTATATTTAGAAATTTGTTGAATTTCAAAATCATGCTAAAACAGATTGATAAGTTAATTAGTTTAGTGAGTTATTTTAATTTGATTACAAATTAAATGGGTTAAGCAGGTAAATATAACACAACACGATTATAAATGGGTCAAACACGACGCAACACGATAGCAAAATGAGTTATGTATGGGTTTGGATTTTTGATACGAAATACGAATACGACACGACACTATTAGACACGACACGACACGATTGACACCCCTAGAATCTATTCGGGCTCGTCAATGATTAGGTACGGTAGGCTTTTTATGTAAATTGTTCGATTAGTTGCTACCAAATCTGAGCTAGCCAACTTCGAAAGCATATCAGCTTATGCATTCTCTAATCGAGGGATCTATTATATATCTACATTACCGAACTTGCCCATCACCTCGCATATTTTAGAAAGGTACATCACCATCATTGGTTCTTTAGTCTTGTAGCCCCTTTGATCCGCTTAACGATCAACTGACAATCGGTGAAGAACCATATATTTTGGGCCCCCAATAACATTGCGATTCGAACCCGATCAGAAGGGCTTCATATTCAACCTAATTGTTTGTCACTTGAAAGTTGAAATGAAAGGCGTACTCAGCTTTGAAATCGTGTAATCCTACTAGAATGAGTCCAGCTCCACTTCCTGAGGAGTTAGATGACCCGTCTACGTGAATTGTCCATTCAGGTTACGCGTGTTCTTCTTGGTCAGCTGCAGAGGCTTGTTTGATGGGCATTGAGAACGTGTGCTCGAGAATAAGGTCTGGGAGAGCTTGGCCTTTAATAGCTGGCCTTGGCTGGTACTTGATGTTGAATTCGCCCAACTCGATGCTCCACTTAATGAGTCAACCCGAGGTGTCTCTCTTCTACAAAATTTGCTTGAGAGGTTGGTCGGTCAGCAACACTATGGTGTGAGCTTGGAAATACTGTCGAAGACATTAGGCAGTGATGACTAAGGCAAAAGCTATCTTCTCAATAGGTCAGTAGTTGATCTCAGACTTATGAAGTATGCGACTGGTATAGTATACCGGTCTCTGTGTGACAGATTTTGTCTCATAAAGACATAGCAATGCACTTGGTCTTAAAAAAGAGAGATAAAGGTAGAGCTTCTCACTAGGGACTAGTCAGGAAAGGAATATGGGTGACATGAGATATTTTTTGAGTCACTCAAATGTGGCCTTGCACTTAGGCATCAATATGAACTTTTAGGACTTTTTCAGAATATCATAAAAGGGTTTATACTTCTCCCCTACTTTTGACATGAATTAGTTCAGAGTTACAATTCTATCGGTGAGGTGTTGCATGTCCTTCACCATCATCGGTGGTATAATTTCGAGTATGGCTTGGATTTTCTCCGGATTTGCCTCGATTCTTCATTTAGTAATTAGGAAACCCAAGAATTTTCTTGACGTGATTCCAAAAGTGTACTTCACTAGATTCAACCTCTTGTTATATCACTCTAACGTCTAGAATGTCTCTTCTAGGTCCGCGACGTGCTCCTTGACATCATTACTTTTGACAAGTATGTCATTGACATAAGCCTCCATATTTATATTCAGTTGTTTAGTAAAAACTTTGTTGACCAAGCATTGGAAGGTTGTTCCGGCGTTTTTAAGGTCGAAAGGCATGACCCTGTAACAATAGGTACCGAACTCAGTGATGAAGTTAGTTTTCTCCTTGTCCTCCAAAGTCATATTTATCTTATTATACTTGGAGAATGCATTCATAAAACTCAGGAGTTGGTGACCTGATGAATTGTCTACCAACTTATCAATATTAGGGAGTGGGTAGTTATCTTTTGGACATGCCTTGTTTAAGTCGGTAAAGTCTATGCACATTTTTTACTTACTATTTGCCTTCTTTACCATGACTATATTGGCTAACCATTTTGGGTATGATACTTCTCGAATGAACCCTGTTCTCAAGAGTTTTCAGACTTCTTGTATCACACATTGGCATTCTATGACAAACACTCTTTTCTTCTACTTGACTGCTTGTGATTGGCATCTACAGTCTACTTATGAACTATAACCGAGCGATGGATACTAGATATGCCTTCGGAGGACCACGCAAAGACTTTTAAATGACGCCATAGGCAATCCCCGATCGCTTCCCGAAGGGACACTGGTAGATGGGTTCTGACTTAGACAGTTTGATCGAGTATGTCTGTGATAGAGACTTCGATTACTTCCTCTCTAGGTTAAGGTTTGGACAATTGCTTGTTTCAGAGTTCCATAGTATCTACTGCTAAGACTTCTCCTTTTTCTCCCGTTATAGGGACGACCGATAGATTGAGATCACTGTGAAGTGTTGCAATCGTCAATGATGTTTTGAATTTGATCTTCATATGTCTAGCGCTTGGTAATACTTCGAGAATGTTTAGGCCAAGTGACCTAGAATGGTATTAGAGGGAGATAGAAGATTTACCATGTAAAAAGTGGTCTTGGCAACAGCATGGTGAGGGAGCATCCCTAAAGTTATGACGAGCGAGATGGTGTCTTCTGAGTGTATATGTTCACCAATGAACCCTCTGATGGATTGGTCAAAAGGTTGGAGATGAGATGGGGTAAAATCTATTCGGTTGAATGCTTCCCAAAAGAGAATGTTGCGGTTCGTTCCTTAATCTATGAGAGTCCTCTTGATGAGGTAAGATCCAATTCTTGCTATGATAACTAATGGATCGTTTCAGTTGATGTCAAATGTCATTAAGTCGTCATCAATGAAACCGATGATTGGTCTTTTTCTCTTAACTGAGGCCATGATGGAAAGGGGAAGAAGATAATGATAAGTGCTGATTTGGTTAGGAAATCAGTTTATTCCCACGGATGACGCCAATCTGTTAGAGGTGGGTTTGACTCCACAGATAATGACTCTGTTAACTCAAATGGGATGATTTAGCCATATGATGGTCTTGACCGATGAGACCTGTAAAAAATCGTCGAAAGGTGTTTCGGTAGGGGAGAGCTCATAGAGCAGTTTTTGAACGAGTAAAACAAACTGAAAGAGAGCTCTGTATGCCTTGTGTGTAATGTGTAGGTCCAGAGAGTGCATACCTGGCCAATTAGCTAAGTGATGTTTATATAACTTTAGTGTATGAGAGTCATGTTCAAGTAGGGTGTTAAAATTCTAATTTCCTTACGAGAGTCCCCTAAGATTTCAGAAATCATAATGTAGGATTCTTAAAGATTTTAAATTCTTACAAGTTTGGAAACTCTGGATCATCCTAGAGATTCTTTTCCTTATCGGCTATAGCTATGGGTCTCCCTTCCATTTACGTGAACTTGGCCTCGTGACTTAAGGGAGTGATTATTGTGTTACTAGATTGCGTGTCGGCCTCCGAGCACTGGGGAGGTCTAGAAACCGATAAGTGTTGGACTTAGTATTCAATTGTCGAGAAGAGGGTGTTGTTCGTTGAGCCACGGGCCCACTGTTAACTTTAAGCCCGACATGGTTTGGGCTGGGTACCATCAAAGTCAATACCTAGAGCTAAAATGTTGCAAAGGGGACTGTGCTGTGTTGGCCCTAAATTTTTGAAGTTGATGCGGCCATTCATGGTACATGATTTTCCCTTTACGATAGATCATCATGCATTGTGAGGTAGCATAATTGGCACTCCAATTTGCATATTCATGCTTCTTTTTTTTAATTAGAATAGTTCTTTCCAATTTTATTTTTTTTATTTGAAAAAAGTGCAAAAATGTCATAAAAATTATAAGCAAGATAAAGAAGTCCTTAAATTTTAAAAAAAAAAATCCTCTGAACTATAAAAAACCTATAACTATAATCCTTTCCTCTACATTCTTTTATTATTAAATAATAAAAATAATATTAAAATAATTAAAAATTATTCTTCTCTCTTTACCTTTCTCACATGTGAGAAAAAGAGAGAAGGATATTAGAGAAGTAAATTTTTTATAGGTTCTGTAATTAATATATTTGAGAAATTTGTCTATTTATACATTTAGATTCCATGAGGTAAGAAAATAAAATTGGTCTAAAGTCCTAATTTGAAGCAAAAACCATGTCATAGCTGGTGAAAAAGCTTTTTTGTCATTATCAATAGCTGATGGAGAAAAGACAGACCAAACTAGAACTTCAAAATTAAGAGTAGATGATAACCGAGTGATTTGAAGTCCTTAATACGATGAACTAGTTGAAAGAAGACACTTTGTAGCCTTGATTAAACTTGTGTTAATGGAGGATGAGTAGGGGAGGAAGAAATTTGTGACTAAAACAGCATGTTGATATTCGAAAACAAGTTTTATGATCATCATAATGCTCAGGGGGTTGAGAAAATACAGATTCATGCTTCGATTTAAAGGAAGGATGCCTCGCAGTGGATGTAAAAGCTTCTATAATCACCATTAATGGAGAATTTCAATAAAAATTATGAAACTGATGGTATACTATGGTTTTTGAGAATTCAGAGATGGTTTTTGTGCTTAAAATTGAAGAAATCCTTGAATTTCTTGAGAAATTTTGAGAGGAGTGGGGGGGAGGGGGTGGGGGGGAGAGAGAGAGAGAGAGAGAACGAGGGAGAGAGATAGAGAGAGAGTGATATCCAGTCTTAGAAAGAGAAGAGAAGATGATGATCGAAAGTGAAATTGAAAGTAAGAGGAGGCAAAATTAAAGGCGGTGATAATAAATTAGTAACTTATGATGATGATTGAAAGGGCCAACAATGAAATTCATGGTGATTGAAGTTGAAGAGCACAAGGTGTCCATCGGTTTGGTTTTCGAGCTCATCGATTAATTTGGTTCAATTTATTCAATTTGACATTTTTTAATCCCAAACCAAAAATTGAACCGAATTCGATTTAATTCAAAATTTGATTTTCGGTTTTGATGGAGGTGGATTTTCTCCAAAGATACCTGTCCTGTCTGTCTGTGTAGGAGTTCTGGAGCTGATAAAGTTTTAAAACTTGTATCCTACAAAAGGCTGTCAGAGAGTACTCTTACAAAGGAGACTCCGATACTCAAGTTAGAAATAGAGGATTTAGAATATGGTAAACACATAAAGAAGAGTCCCTGCTTTGGGTAGTAATGTATGTTTCGTTGTGTCGAGTTCTGGAGAACTTACCTATACTGTGGTTAACCTTTTGCTTATATATCTGCCCTTCATAGAAGGTGCCTTAGGATTTTAAGAGTTTCCTAACCCTAGTTTCCCTTGAGGGAGATTAAGAAGAATCCTCGAAATCATGAGGGTCATTGTTTGAAATTTCATGGAGATGTGTCGTTTTTGGTGTTCGAGAAAGATCCGTAAATATAGAGACTTCCTTGTTTAGTCAGTATGCCTATTAGGGTAAGTCTCTATATTTCGAGGATTATTTAGAGAACAACGAAGATTCTTATCCACATAAGAAAAGTTTGAATTTGTTAGAAGAATCATTTCCTTTGCAAATTACCCTGAGTCTACCTACCTCTTCGATTATTTTGCTCAGAGATCTAAGACTATCTTATCAAAGAGTAGAGTGGCCGAGGGACGGAGGGTACCAAGGAAAGAGATGACTGAGGAGCTATAAGTAATCTTGAGCGAATGCCCCTCGTTATGGGGGCCCAAAGGGTAAAGTCTGGTTTGATTGGTTTTTGGGTCATTTAATAGGCCTTAGGTCAAGTATCATCATTTGGCCTTGACTCTTGAGATTACCTTTAAGAAGGTGACATCAGGAGTATAAAGAAAGCATAACTTCTCCTTGAGGATGGAAAGCGAAGTTAATGGGAAAGATGAATGATCAGTTGACTCTTGGGATAACAAACATGGGGAGTTATTATGAAATGTGGAATGTGAAAGGTCATGCCTTTTCAGTGGGAGAGGTCGCTGTTTCAATATTTAACGTGGACGTGGCCGCTTCGTTTGTTGGGTCATCATTAAGGCTTTGGTTATAAATAGTAGGAACTTGTTGTAAGATTGCATAGAGTATAATACAATTTGGGAGTCATTCGTCAAATGAAAAAATAGAATGCAAAAAATAGGGTCATTTGGACATAGAGACACAATGTTTGATGGTCGAAATCCGTAGTGATTTTTAGTGTTTCTATAAGTTTAAACTTTAAAATGAGAGGCTTCGTATGGTGGTTTTTCTATACTTTTTGAATGCTGTCGATACGAGATTCTATCAACAATGGGGACTGTCAATACGAGATCCTATCACGGTGTTGGGTGACCTGGCCCGTGATGGCTTGTTTTCGACGTCCTCAAAGATACCTTATATCTGATGGGGTTCCTGTTTTTTTTTTTTTTTTTGTATTCCAAATTGGAGGATTGGGGAACTCCTATTTTATGAGACCAGATGGAGACGATTGGACACGTTCATTGTTATTGCCCTCTTGGAACGAAGGGAATGGAGGAGCTATATTCAAGATATGCGTCTCTTGAGAGGATGGGAGAACTTGATATTGGGAAGAGAGCTTCTTTCCTATCTCCCAGACCATCGCCTATGTAAAAGTTTGGATCACTGGATGTTGATGTATGTTCTGATATAAATATGTAAAAAGGGAATTTTTCCAACAATTCTCATGTAAAGACGTTATTGAAAAATAAATAAAATAAAATTTCTTTTTTGTGTACCTTGTGATATTTTAATCTGTTTGTGTCAAGGCATTTGATGTCTGCATCTTTTCTTGTCTCCGTGTTATCTTGAAATCATGTTAAAGGATCTCATTGCCAACCATTAGGCTTTTAAAGCGCTTGTATTAGATGTGTTGCCGATTATGTTGATGGACAAGCCCCCGTATATAATGTAGAATGTACTTAGAGGTATATCTTGGGATAGTTTTGGGGGTATTTGGTTAAAGGGTATAGAAATCAAGAATCGAAATCATACCTATATAAGTTGTTTGGTTTAAGAGAATAGGAATAAGGGTTTAAGAATAAAACCTTTAGATATGGATTTGTGAAATCCAAGTAAAATCATGGGTTTCGTTTGAAATCCATGCCTAAAACCCAACAAAAATTGATTTCCACTTTTCACTCCTCTCATTTTCTTTCTGTGCCCCACGTTACCTCTCCTCTCTCTCTCTCTCTCTCTTCCTCTCTCATCTTTCTTGTTCTAGCTTTTCCAAGGAGGGACAAACCAGATCGATCAGCAATGGGTTTTTCAAATCGCCAAAAGGTGTTGTTTTTCTTCGTTTTCTGACCAGAATTTTGTTGTAAGGTGACTGGAGATTCATGGGTCGATCTAGATTTTGATCGGAGATTCCTCTAATTTGTCAAAAACTCCCCCCTCTTTCTCTATCTCTCTTCGATTTGATTTTCTCGTTGAATTGAATGTTTTCTTTCTGGGATTTGGGATTAGTCTTCGGCAATCTTCTTTGCTAGATTTCTGGGATTTAGGATTACACAAACTTAGTGTATAAAGGTTGTGCAGACCAAAAATTCCCAGACCCATCTGAGGTTTACACCCAAACCCTCAAAGCCTTATTTGATTCCTTAGTTTCCTAGTCCCAAACCAAACATAAGAATGTTTTTGAGAAATTTTTCTTTAAAAAGTCTCGATTTTTTGATAAATTTAATGTTTTTTGTAATTGGGGTTTTTTTTTTTACAAGATTATTTTTTTAATAATTTTTGTTCTTGTGGTGCTTTTACAGAGGTTGGTTCTTAGCAAATGGCTCTAATTTAAATTTTATTAATAATGAGTATCTTAATAATCTTGCTATTTAATTTGATGATTCTTTTTCTATTAAATAAAAAAGTATTTTTTTTCTTGATAAAAGGAGGCTGGAGACCTTTACTTACAATGCTATTATTCAATTCGAATCAAAAGAATTACTCTTTAAAAAAATTTTAAATAATGGATTAATGTAACACTTTAAGATGATTTTTTGAAATTCAAATAAAATATTTTTAAATGTATTTTAATTTTTTTAATTTTAAAAAAGAAAATAAAATAGATGATAATTATAGTTTTAATTTTAGAAGATAAAATAAAATTGTAAAAATATTAATTTTAAAACTTTTCTTATCAAGGGTACAATTAACAATTATATAATTTTCATTCTGAAAAATATGTAAACCAAATATCAATAATAGTAATCATACCCATTTCAAAATTTGAACCAAACATTTGATATTGAAATTCAATTTTGATTTTGATTTCTAATATCTTTGATTCCGATTCCAATTTCGATTCTTGAGTGCGAACCAAACACCATTTCAGTGTACTAAATGTTGCGCTGAAAGTACTCGGAGGCGTTGCGCCATAGAAGAACATAGCATATCAAGCGTTGCATTGAGGATTCTCGGAGGCATTGCGCCTTGGGAGAACTTAGCATACCAAGCGTTGCGTTGAGAGTACTCAGAGGTGTTGCGCCTGGGAAAAACTTAATGCACTGGGAATTGCGCTAAGGGTACTCGGAAGCATCGTGCCTCGGGAGAACTTAGTGTACCGAGTGTTGTGTCGAGGGCACTCAGAGGCATTGCGTCTCGGGAGAGCTTAGCATACCGGGTGTTGCACCAATGATACTCAAAGATGTTGTGCCTTGGGCAAAGAGGTGTTGTGCCTTGGGAGAATTTAGCGTACCGGGTGTTACGCTGAGGGAACTTGGAGGCATTGCGCTTGGGAGAACTTTGCATATCAGACATTGCGCCGAGGGTACTCAGAGGCATTGTGCCTTGTAATCGATGGGTATCCTGTTTTGGTAACAAGTTGTTTAGCTATAGAGCATATTCTCCATTGTGCCAAAAATGTAATCTTTGCCATTAATGACTTTTATAGAACAATTGATATTTGTGATAACAGCGTGATAAAGCTCATTGGTGATAAATGTGTAAGCTCACAGAATTCCAAGCACATGGTACATTTGTGCCGTTTAGTTGGTTGAGTCGATAGGTTCCAGGTCGAAGTGCTAAACGTACCACATATGGGCCTTTCCAGTTGGGTACAAGTTTGCCCTCAGGCCGTGGTTGTCCAGTCGCTTCTACTCTTTGAAGTACTATGTCCCCAGATTTGAATATTCTTGTTTTAACTCTCTTGTTATAGTATCGAGCCATTTGCTGCTGGTAGGCAACCATCCAAGCAGAGGCAGTATCCCTGAATTTTGGTAAGAAGTTCAGTTGTTTACATAGGGCGGACTCGTTTTGTTTTGCCTGGTATTGATCCATTCGCTAGGAGTGAATTCCTATTTAGACTGGTAAAACTGCCTCTGATCCACAGGTCAGATTGAGTGGTGTCTCTCTAGACTCTAGTGGCTCTTCTAAGTGTTGTGCGATAGGCCCATGGGATCCCCTAGAGCTCATCCACCTATTGGCCTTTGGCTTCGTTAGGTGCCATCTTAAGTCCTTGTAAGATAGTTTGATTAGTTACTTCGGCGATGCCATTTGATTAAAGATAAGCAACTGACGTCAACCGACGTTGGATTTCTCGTTTATTACAAAATTCCTTAAACTCTTTGTTATCGAACTATCTTTTATTATCGATAATCAAGGATCGAGGCAGTCCAAACCTTGTAATCAGCGATGACCAAATAAACTTATGGATTTTTTTAGTTGTGATCTGGGCCAGCGGCTTGACCTCTACCCATTTGGTAAAGTAGTCAATAGCGACAATGAGAAATTTTCGTTTTCCCATGGCACGAGGGAACAGACCGAGTATGTCTATCCCCATTGTACAAAAGGCCAAGGACTGTTGATACGGCAGAATTTGGTAAAAGGTTGATGGGAAACTAAAGAGAAGTGTTAACACTTGTCACATTTCTCAATGAAGGTGTTTGCATCAACTTTTATTTGCCAAACTCTGTGCTCCTAAGTGGTTTCTACATATCCCCTCATGTATTTCTCTGAGAACATAGTTTTCTTCTTCAAGCGATAGGCATTCGAGGTATGAATGAGTGAAGGATTTTTTGTAAAGAGTACCGTTGATGATGGCATAGTGCGTGGCCCTTTGTTTGATCTTGGCCGCCTCATTAGGTGATTCGAACAATTGTCCATCATTCAGGTAGGCTTGTATGGGGTCCTTCCAGCTTGGCGATTGGCATGTTGATAGGATTTACTCTGGCTTGTCGATCATGGGATAGGGAAAGCTCATTACATATACTGTTCGACTATTTGCTACCAAATCAAAACTAGCCGACTTGGACAGTGTGTCGCCTCTAGTGTTTTCTGATACAGGGATTTGTTGTATATCAATCTTCTAGAATTCTTGCATTACTTCTTACAATTTAGCTAAGTACTTTACCATAACTAGTTCCCTCATCTCGTAGGTGCCTCCAACTTGTTTCACCACAAGTTGACTATCTGTGAACACCCTTATCTCTCGAGCCCCCAGTGAAGCTGCTATTTATAGTCATACCAAAAGTGCTTCGTATTTGGCCTGGTTGTTAGTAGATTTAAATTCAAAGCGAAGTGCGTATTCGATTTTGAAGTTGTCAGGACCCATAAGAATGAGTCATACCTCACTTCTTAGCGAATTAGAGGATCTATCCATATGCAGTGTCTAAGGTGGTCGTGTACATCCTTCTTGGAGACCATGAGGTGCTTGTTGGTTGTCGCTTAGAAGCGTACACTCCAAGATAAAGTCAACAAGGGCTTGGCCCTTGATGACAAGTCTAGGTTGGTAAACGATGTCGCATTCCCCCAATTCAATACTCCACTTAATTAATTGACCCGACATATCTACCTTCCGTAGTATTCGTTTCAATGGATGGTTAGTTAAGACCACAATTGTATGTGCATGAAATACGGATGAAGGCACCAAGTGGCTAAGATGAGGGCGAAGACCATTTTTCCTATGTGTTTGTAATTTATCTCCGCTTCGTGGAGGACGGACTGACATAATACACAGGCTTTTGTGCATCGGCATCTTGTCAAACTAATACAGCACATAGAGCATGGTTAGAGATAGAAAGGTAAAGATACAATTTCTCACCAGGGATTGGTCGGGAAAGTAGCGACGAGACGCCAAATACTCTTTAAGCTTGTCAAAAACTACCTGGCACTCGGTGGTCCATTCAAATCTTTAGGATTTCTTTAAAGCATCAAAGAAGGGCTTATACTTTTCTTCGACTTGGACATGAATCAACTTAAGGCGACGATCTTCCCTATAAGGCTCTGCTTCTCCTTTAATGTTTTAGGAGGTGTCATGATGGCTTGAATCTTTTTTTGGTTTGCCTTAATCCCCCTATTCATGATCATGAAGCGAAGGAACTCACCTAAGGTAATTCCGAAAGTACACTTCGCCAAGTTAAGCCTCATATTATAGCACTTTGGGTTGTGAAAGTTTATTCTAGATCTGCTACATGACTTTCTAAGCTAGCGCTCTTAATGTGCATGTCGTCCACATAAGTTTCCACATTTCAACTGATCTACTTGCTAAAGACCTTGTTGACTAATCTCTGAAAGGTGGCTCCTGTATCTTTTAAGCCAAAGGGCATGTCATTATAACCATAAGTGCCAATCTCCACAATAAAACTTGTCTTTTCATCATCTTCGGGGCCCATCCAGATTTGATTGTAATCATAGTAAACGTCCATAAAACTGATGAGCTAATAACCTGAAGAGTTGTCCACAAACTTATCAATATTAGGAAGTGGATAATTGTCTTTCGGGTAGGCTTTATTAAGGTCGGTAATATTGACGCACATTCTCCACTTGCCATTGGCCTTTTTTACCATAACCATGTTTACCAACCACTTGGGGTATTTCACTTCCTCTAATGAAGCCAGTTGCCAAGAGCTTTTCCTCCTGGATTGCGAGTTGTCGTTCTAGAGCAAATACAAATACCCTCTTCTTCTACATCACGGGTTTTTGGCTCAGGTCAATAGTTAACTTGTGAATGATAACAGAGGGGTGGATTTCTGGCATATTTTCAGGTGACCACCCAAAAGCTTTTGAGTGATGGTAGAGACATGCGATAATGGCTTCGTGCATGGATGGCGAGAATTTGGCCCCAATTTTGACAGTTTGTGTAAAGTTTCCATTGAGTGAAACCTTGTCCACTTCTTTGGCGAGTTGAGGTTTGTCTGTTAATGCAGGGTAGCCCCTGAATTTAGCTGTTTCTATCAAGAGACCCTCCCGGTTTTTCTCAAGTGGGGTTAATTAAGGCGCGGGGTCATAATTAATAGTTGCAACGCCTATTGCCGTTTGAAATTTAACCTTCATATGTTTGGAACTGGGTAAAGCCTCTAAACGGTTTAGGCTAAGTCAGCCGAGAATAGCGTTGTAGGAATTATATTGAACACAACTATAGCAGAGGTATGATTTGAAGGAGCTCCTAGAGTCAAGGGGAGCGTTATGTTTCCTTTTGGGTACAATAACTCTCCCAAGGGTCCCCTTACTGGACCCATGTGGGGTTGCAGATCCATGAGGTGAGGCCCATCTATTGAAAGGAATCCTAGTAAAGGACATCGTAGCCTAAGCCCTAGTCGATGAGGACCCTTTTGACTATATATGAACCTATTTCTGTCGTTATGACAAGAGGACCAATGTGGTCTAGTGAAACTCCAATTAGGTCATCGTCATTAAAGCCATTGAGTTTCCTCCCTTTCTGCTACATGATGTCTGTGTCATTGAAAGCTTAGATGGGAAGCAAGTTTCCTCTTAGTATATTTTCCATGGACGGTGCCAATATGATGGAGGTGGGTTTTCTCCAAGATAGTTGCCCTGTCTATCTGCATGGGAGTTCTAAAGCCGACGATGTTCCGAAGCTCGTATCCTACAAAAAGCTGTCAGAGAGTATTTCGGCAGAGAAGACTTCGACACTCAAGTCAGAAAGAATGAGTTTTGAATATGGTAAACAGACAAAAAAAACTCCATGTTTTGGGATAGTAGAGTGTGTTTCTTTGTGTTAAGTTCTAGAGAACTTACCTGTGCTACGGCTGACCTTCTATTTATATATTTGTCGTTTGTAGAAGGTGCCTTAGGGTTTTGAGAGCTTCCTAACCCTAATTTCCTTTGAGGGAGATTGAGAAGAATCCCCAAAATCACGGGAGTCGTTGTTTGAATTACATGGAGAAGTGTAGATTTTGGTGTTTGAGGAAGATCCATAAACATGGGGACTTCCTTCTTCAATTAGTATGCCTATTAGGGTAAGTGTCTGTATTTTAGGGATTACTTAGAGAATAGTGAAGATTCTTATTCTCATAAGAGAAGTTTGAATTTGTTTGAAGATTATTTTCCTTTGCAAATAACCCTGAGTTGTACTTACCTCTTCGATTGTTTATCTCACAGATCTAAGGCTATCTTATCGAAGAGTAGAGTGGCGAGAGAGGGGGTACCGAGAAAAGAGATGACTGAGAAGCTATAAGTAATCTTGAATGAATGCCCCTAGTTATGGGGGCCCAAAAGGCGAAGTCTAGTTCGTTTGGTTTTTGGGCCGTTTAATGGATTTTAGGTCAAGTATCATCAGATTTGAATTCAAATTAAATCAAATAAACCAAATTTGATTTTTGAAATTTAAATTTTCATATGAATCCGATTTAATTGAATTCGGATTGATAAAACTGAATTCGAATGAATTCATTTTAGTTACTATTTTATTGTTTGTTTAAAAAGTAAAAATTATCAATCAAAATTTATTAAAAAAATAACAAATAAATAATCAAAATAAATAAAAAGAGGATAATTAAAAACTTTAATTTGATTTTTGATTTGAATTCGTATTAAAAATATCAATTTGAATTTGAATTGAAAAATTAAATTTGAAATTCGATTCTAATAAAAAATTAATTCATAATTTAAAATCAAATTTGAAATTAATTTGATTTGGTTGGATATTCGGTTTTAACCGCTTATCGCACGCCGCTGAGCACAATTGAACAGCAACTATAAATCGAAGTAGGTGACGGCAATAATGGTGATGGAACTTACCACAACTACTCAAAATCACTCATGAACTTACCACGTCTGCCTCCCTTGCTCGTGAGAGAGAGGATCAACCACGAGCAATCATGGCCAAGGGCCCCTCTCCGCCCACCAGAGGCAGAGAGGCCACCCTGGAGGCGGGGAATGGTCCATTGCTACCATGAGTCAGACTGCAATGCGGTCAGACAACAACCGTGATGGCCATGGTTGCTTTGGCAGCAATGGCTACATGAAGTTGGGCTGGGAGAGAGAGAGAAGGGATGAGAGAGGTTAAGAGGTTTTTTTTTTTTTTTTTTTTTTTTTTTTTTTTTCTTAACAATGATTTTTCAATAATTTTTTTTTCAATTTTTTAGTCTTAATTTTTTTAAATTAAAAAAAATTAAAATCTTTTATTACTTTAACGGAAAAATAAATGGAACATGGATCAAAAAGTTAAATTTTGTACATTTCGGGATGTTGATGGGATGTTTATATATATATATATATATATATATATATATATATATATATATATAAATTTAGGGGTTTTTTTTATATATATTTTGCCTATAGCTTAGGGGATAATTTTATACTTTTTCCTTTATATTTAAGCTACAAATATTTTAATTTATTATTACATTATCCATCAACCATGTCCTCTATTTCTACATACATTCACCTTCCAGAGAGAGTCAAATAACATATAGTAAATTTAAAATGATTTAAATTCAATCTCATAGAGATAAAATTTAAATTTAGTTTTTTTTAGAGAAAGAAAATTAAAAACCATATATTTAGAAAGACAAAATTATAATTTAATTCTTCTAGAGAGATAATATTAATTGATGCACTTACTTTTGCAGAGAGACTAAATTTAAGTTTTTTAATGAGAGAAAATTCAAGAAAAATATATTTAGGAGAGAAAACATAAGCTAAATATTTTTTTAGATAAAAAAATTAATGTGTTTAATATTAGAGGAAAAAACTAAATTTATTTTATTTTTTACAAAAAAATTAATATCAATGTGTTTTAACAGACAAAATTTGAAATAATTTAAATCATCATGCAACAAAAAATTATTGGGTTTGGTTTTAGAGAAAACTAACTAAATTTCATATTTTAAGTGAGAAAATTTTAAAACCAATGCATTTGGAGATGAAAAAAATTAAAAATAATATAATTTTTAAAGAGAGAAAAATAATATACAGAAATTAAAATATGTTTTTAGAGAGAACTCAAGTTGATGTGCTTAGAGAAAACCGTGAGTGAGTTGCGCTTGCTTAGAAAGAAAATATAAACCAAATTGATTTTGTTGGTATTATAATTAATAATAATTAGTGATAATTAGTTTAGAGTATGGATGGGTTAGTTCCAAGTAATGATAGATGATATGACAAGAAGATAAAGATAATTTCACTTTGCATTAAAATATCAAATTCAATGAGGGTAAAGTTTGAAATAATCTTTGGAAGTGAAATCCAATCCATTTTCCAGCATTCACTCGGTAATTCCTCTCCCAATATCCTTTAGTATCTTTTTTAAACCAAATAGGGATGATCCAAGTAGAGATACTTTACTGTTTGAATTGAATTGTCCCTCAGGGACATCCTTCGGTACCTTATTTCCACATTTATATTACAATAATTTTAATATTACTTTGTTCCAACTGATTGACATCAAGGGGAAAGGTGATGAGTGAGTTAAAAAAAAATTAGGGCATAGGACCAAACACAAAAATTGGAATGGTAAGTTATATTTTGACATTCGGTCTGAGAACCAATGCGAATGTAATTATCGTTATTTCAAAAAGTATACATGCATGCAAAATAATACCTCAATACTGTGCTACGGAAGATACAAGTCAATCAATGGCAAGAAAGACCGATAAGCTCAAGCAATACAATAGGAATAAAAAGAAAAGAAAAAAAGAAGATAACCAGAGAGAAGAAATTACAATTTGCGCTATATTTAACTATATTACATATCATTGGTCACAGATTTCGGGGTCCAACTGCTTGCAACTAACAAGCCTACCTTCTTCCCAGACCTCGGCAAACCTGGAAAACAGTGATCATTTTTACCAAGATTAGGTGCTTTAGAATTAAGATCTGGAAAATTAGGAATGAAAACATTATAATTAAGATAAAGTGGAAACTTTATACATGTAAAAGAATCACATTTGACATGGAGATATGCAAAATATGTTTCCAATAAATCTTTCGGTTTGTTTGCATAAATTTCCACCAAAAAAAAAAGACAGAATATGCTCCATATGAGAAACGTACATGCTAAAAGCTTAATGATACACAAAAGTTTTCAGAAACAAAAGATAAGGGCATCACTAAATGCACCTTTCGCCTTTTACATTGATGCGGAGGAAGTGGCCATGTCGCCATCCATCTTGGAAATGGCCAAAGAAGACATCCCCGGACTTCGAATAGAATCGTCCTTCTCCACTGGCTTTCCCCTTCCAGAAGCTTGCAAACCATCTATCCCCAGTGTGAAAGTAAAACCAACCCTATACACCGATTGAGCTATATATCTTAGCATCACCAACAAAGAAATCCCAAAATTCTCCCGGGGATGTTGGTAAATGCAAGCACAAGACAAATGGAAACATGCTGACCTTATTGTTTAAACAATTAAAATAAAGTGTGTGTCCCAGGTGAAAATTGGAACCAAGAGTTTTCAAATTTTATTTTCTTTCCAATTAAGAGATGTACCTTTCCATGCATTACATCATCCCTCCAGGATCCTTGGAATACATCTCCATTGCTGAAGTAGAATGTTCCTATACCTGATCTATTACCATGGCGCCACGCACCATCATACATGCTTCCATCCCCAAGGGACAAACATCCCTGTAAAAGTTAGAAATGATGTGCATTATGAATCTGGGAAACAACTCACGTGAAAGATCAAGAATTTGGCCCTCCGTAGAGGGACTTTTCTAACATGCTTGTCGGTCAATAAGTACCTTCCCTTCAGGAAGACCTCCTTGGCAACGACCTCGATAAACTCCTCCACGATACTGCATCTCCACTATTGGGCTCCACTTTTTTTGTGAGTTCCGTTCTGCTTCCTATAAGGATAACATACATTATAAGTGATCTAAAGGTTAGATTTCTATCTTGCAAGAAAAAGTACATAGTCGAGATTGAGAATTCTAAAGAAATATTATTAAATGAATAATTGCATAAGTAATCTTAAATGTTCGGTCATTTTTATGATTGATCCCCCCCCCCAAAAAAAAATCTATTGACATGACTCCTATAAGTTTGTTACATATAATTTTGGTCGCATCACAGAATTAGTAATGGAAAACTTATATTTCACCGTTAGGTTATGCTATATTGTCACCTAGGTAGCACCCGCAAAGATAACACATGAACAAAATATAAAACAAAATTTTAAATGAGAATAGATATTAAAAGAGAAAGAAAAAATATTAATTTATTTTTTTTATATGTTATACTTGAGGCTAAACAAATTGGCCAGAAAACTGCCATTAACAATCTATCAAAGACAATCAAACCAAAAATTTGCTGTTTTTCAGCCAAAAATAGTCTGCCATGGTTTTGAAAATTTGAGACTGAGGCTCGGTTGGCTGGCCATGACTCCGAAAGTTAAGAAACTGATATAAACAAAACATCTCATATATTAGACAAGGTTAATGTGTAAATTAGATAGGGGACAACAATCATTTTGTTTGATATCTTTTCTAGAATGCCCTACTTCCCACTTATCATCAGCCTCAAATCTTGCCCTCAATTTCAGATGTGCTAATGGAGATTCATACATACTTTTGTAATAATAATGTTCACCACCTCTTTTCCTCCACATTTTTAACATCCCAATCTCAACATTTGCTAAAGGTAAATCACATTGATGGCTTCTTCAGCAGCAAGTTTCACAAAAACTTCATCTCCTCTTCCGCAATTTATGCTTTATAAGTTACAACACAGATTTGAGACATCTAATAGAAGTCAGTTACCTTATTTTTCTCATCTTTTTTCTTTTCTTTTTCTTTCCAATAGATACCGACCATCTCCGACCAAGGCCAACTTGCCGAATGTTGTTGTCTTTTACATTGTTTTGGTGGAAGATGACTTTAAAACCTTTCTTTTGATTCATTGAGGATTTGGGATGGGACGTCAACCAAAACCGACTATGTTCACCCTCTAGCTATGCTTAAAATATGTGAAATTAAACAAAAAATGTTTATTTTCCTCCCACTCAAGTTAAACTAAATCCTAGCTCCTCAATCATCACGATAAATTGCTTATCGTAAAAATGAACATGAAAAAAAAAAAAAAAAAAAAAAAAAAAAAAGGATTTAGGAGAAAGAAACAAAGCTTTGTTGAATGATTGAGGACAACAGTAATTGGGATGCCTTCAAAAGATGGTCTTTGTGGTGCTCTCACTTCAGACTGAGAAACTATTTGGCTTCAAACAAAGGAAGAAAGCTGCAACAGAAACAAAAATTTATAGGTTCTAAAGAATGTATATCACAATAGGTACCAAGAGAAGATTATAAAAAATTTTACATGGACAATAAAGGGAAGAATTAGAGATCTAATTCAAATGTAAATATGTTAAAGATTAAGATCAAATAGTCTGGTGAAGAACCAAAAAAAAAAAAAAATACCGCAAAGTATTGACTAAATTTTCACAAACCATACAAAAATAATAATAGCAAAAACCATTGACACTTTCCAATAGCCAAGAAGGTACCATATGATGAACTAAATTTTGCTGTGAGATGGTAAAGATGAGCAGAGGAAAAGTACATTTGTGCCCATAGATAGGAATGGCAGTGATGTGATGTTCAAAATTATATAAAATTATTTCTGTAGGAAAAAGAAAAACCTCACTGTCCGGACGTAAGGGCAAGAGTAGTTTCAGACTTGTTTAAACTATTTTAAGTTAGGTATATAATCCGCCAAGTATGGACATCAATATGAGAGAGAAATGATGTGATGTGGGCAGGGCTACATGAAACTGGTATAGAGTATCAGTTTCAGAAACTGAACTTCTCGGTACCGTTTCACTTCAATAATCATTTTTACTCTAACAACTGTTCTGTGTTTTGCTATGAGCAATATATAGATACATAGGATGGCACTTTTGAAAACACCATCGTCATTACCAATTTCATGAAGTTCAATCAAGCAACAACACTTGAATTTTTTGAGCTTTCAAATGCCGAGCATAAATCATAAGCAGACATTTAATCAAGTCCATTCAAAAGATCATACTGTCACTATATAATTATTACCAAACTTAGAAGAAAATTCATTAATTACCAGCATTGATGCTGCACGCTCAGAAAGTCCCCCTTGCTTCTTGGTAGCATCGGTGTATTTTTCTTTCAATACTGTGGAAGCAGTTTTATGAATATGAGCCACTGCTTCATTACCTTCTTCAGCCAATTCATTCCAAGAATACATGTTTTGGATAGCAGTGATCTTTGAATCTGGATCATGCATCATACTTGAGGACTCTGGACCATCATTTGACTCATCAGCCAATCGGACTCCAACAGGAAGGCAGTAAATTCTTACATTGTCAAGCATTGGCATATCTCTAAAATCAGTAGATTTTTCTTCAACAGTATTTTCTGCTATTTGATATTCAGGCCTAGAGTTCCAGCCAGGAAGGGGCTCTCTGGGAAAAGCCAACCCTAGAGAGCAGTTATATGCGGTTAGTGACAGCCTATGTTGAAGGAACTAGTTCAGTGTGCATTGATCTAAGTTATTAATAGAAGAAAAATATAATAATCTTCACTCAACCAGTTGCATTTTTATTTTGTATAAGACAGTATAAATATTTTGAGATACCTCTACTGTTCTGATAATGAGAATAAGGAGAGGTAGCATCCACTTTTAAAGGTCCACCCTCAAACTTTTGATGCGCATTTTCATATTCCCTACTATAAGAAAACGAATTTAATTACTTTGATCATCAACCTATACTCTAGGCTACGAGCATGAGAATTGTCAAACCTTGGGGTATGCACATTTTCATAGCTGCTGCTTGGTGGCATCTGCAGTACCTCGGAGTATGTTCCAGAAACTTCAGCAAAACCATCTGCAGATGTCCTAGTTGGCATTTCAATATTGTCTGATAACTGTTGTGCCTCTGGCAGATGTGGAATTGCAGGAGCACGGCCTTCATGTGAGTCATCAGTTTCTGAGTGTTGTCTCATCAAGAAGTTGAAAACAAAAGGAAAATGCTGGGCCAGTCTAGACAATACACCAGTCTGCTGGAGAGGGTGCTCTTTAACAGAACTGATAACAAAAAGTGTTAGAATAACAGGACTACAACCATTGGACTGAATCATTGTTCCATGAAAGGAAAAATAACCAACCCCCCCAAAAAAGGTGCAAGCATCTTGACATAAAATATGAATAGATTACTAACAAAAGAGAGACAGGAATTTAATCTATTGAACAATATTTTCATTTCACAAGACTACTGAATTCAGAACAAGCACAAGAGATGGACATAACAAGTTAATGGTGATCATTAAACTGAATATATAATGGAGATACTCCACCATTTTTTTCTTTCTTATTTTCTATTCCTTCAGGTAACCAAAGAACATTGGAAAAGCATCTAAAAAAGTGTTAGCAAAGTAGGAAAGAGAAAACAGATAATCAGAAAAATATAACCAAAAGGATCTACAAAACCCACAATACCATTAAAATCTCCCCTCATTCTAGAGGCACATCCAAAGCTTGGTCAGAAAAATGTGATCTTCGGCAGTCTAGGGTAAAAGGCGATGGCTCCATCATGAAGACAAGGTTTGCTTAATAAGAATTGTTCTTGGTAGTATTTTGATTTCTTTTAGTAAGTTTAGTAGTCTTTCAAAGTTAGCAATAAGCTGCTGGAATTTTTAGTACCATAGAAGTTTCCATTTTCTTAACATTGTCCTGTTTTTGTGAGAACCTTCTAAATATTTCAGATTATGTCATCATTAAATTATTATCTTTTTGGAATCCTAGAGTCTTAGAAACATTTTATTTACTGAAATTTGAGTCCTATTATATTTTTATATTGAAGGAGGCATTTTCTAGAAGATTTAAGAGTGCCAGTAGATTGTTTGAGCACTAATAAATGTCTCATTAATTGAAAATGTGAATACAGTCAAAGAATTGATGAATAAAGTTATTGTTTAGTTATTTGTGTTTAAGGCATGCATGTCTAGGTTTTCTTCTTCTTGTCTTGTTCTTTCTCTTCTCTATGCAGTTGTTTAGCAAAGTTCTCTCTAATATTTGAACAACCAATTCTTTTCTACAGTTTTCAGCCATGAATCTTAATTTTCTCATGCTTGATTCGGCTATAGCACTTTCTTGACTTCTTTTACCCACCATCATTTCAATTGTAGGCAATCTACCCTAATTGTCCTACATCTCGTTCTATTATGCCACAATGACAACAAAGCCATTACTACAAAGAAAACATCAAGGAAAGAAGGAAATATGAGAACAAATGATTCAATCAAAGGCAATAAGTTTAAATGTTCCACAAGCGAAGCACCATAGAGAACTTGAAAATGATTTCATTCCAGAAAAAGATATCTCAGACAAATATATTGCTCATGCTATATGTAGACCCGGCCACGGGCCTGTTCAAGGCCTGAACTGGCCCCTTTTCAAACCTTAACTGGCGCCGCTCATATGAATGGATAATGGCTGGTTCAATGAACCATAGGGACAAAGGAAAGGTTAAAGTCCAGGGTCAAGGATTTTGAAAACTGGCTGTGAACCAGAACCGAAACCATCCATTAGGCAAGGGTTGACCTTTCCAAGCCAACCGGAACTGTTCATGGATCAGAACCTTCACAATTCGGGCACGGTTCATGGAACTGTAAAAGGTCAAGGTTAGAACCGCGCGTTCCAACCCTTGAACCCACGAAATTTTAAAAAAAGAAAAAAAAAAGGAAAAGAAAAAAGGGGAACAATGGCTAGCCCCTTCTTGCAGCTTGATGCCCTCTGAATGTTTTTGGGGGCATGCCTTGAACGTGTGACCTTTTCTTTTCTCTTTTAGTTAATTTATGGACAATGATGTCCTTCGCAACAGTCAAAATAGGCCAGCTGGCGGGGCATTTTGGAAAGAATGAAGAAATAATTATCTTGCAATATTTTAGGAAATTTAAGGACCAAAATCCCCCTCTCAAAATTCAAATAATAATCAGTTTTAGGGGCATTTTTGAAACAAAAGAAAATTTTCTAAAATCTATGAATTCGGGGGCATTTCACATTTCTGCTCACAGCAACTCTCTTCTCAATCTCTCTTTACTACTACTCATCTCCAAAATACATTTAATTTTGCTCTCAATTAATTTTTCTTATAATTATTGCTTCCATCAAATTACTCTTGATTTTGCTCCCTATTAGTTTTTGTTACAATTTTCGCTCTCATCAAATTACTCTTAGAAAAAGAACTAGCAAGCACCTTCGACACTAACTTGTAAATCACAAGCAAAGACTGACGGAGCAAAACTCCCAAGTGGTCCTTGGATCGTTGGCTTTTGAAAAGAGAAACATGTCTATGATTAAAGCAAGGGGCATATCACCATCCGTCAGCACATGGAGCACCAATGATACCACATCAGCTCCTGCAATAGGCCAAATCCTTTGGTGGAAAAGTGGGGGAGCCCATGAGGTCCTGGTGCCTTAGTAGGGTGCAATTGCTTAATGGCTTCTAGCACATCTCAGCACCAAAAGGGCGCAGCAAATAGTCATTCATATCCAACGAAACCTTTATCTTTACAAATCCCAGCTTATCCTCCTACACCTCCCTGCCAGTGGAAGAGAATAACTCTGAATTAAACTGAATAATTGGTTATTCATCGTCTCCCCTATCAACTCATTTCCCTGGGAATCCACCAACCTTGTAATTCTATTTCCTCAGCGATGCTGTGGAGCAAAAGAGTGAAAATACTTTATGTTTCAATATCCTTCCATTAACCACAGCACACATGATCGTTGTTTCCACATAATTTCTTCTCGTAGGGAAAGTTCAGCTAAGTGACCCTTTAGTTCCCGATATCGGTCCTCCCATCCCATAATGGCTAAGTCACCCTGGTGTGCAAGCTCTAACATAACCCCTCAAATGTAACGTCACCAAAGAAGTGATGACTCAATATATCCAACTCTTACGCACACTGGGAGATCCTCATATGTCAGTGCATCCCAACATCCCCCTCACTCCCATTCATCCAACCTGTTCTAACTGATTCCTCACACCTGGCCTCCCTAAACCACATAGCCTCAAAGTGGAACCGCCTTCTATGCTGCTCACTAATCACATCCCACCCTGTCGACTGAAAAAGAATAGGTAAATGATCATGTCTTGCATGGAGAACATGGGATCACACTGCCTGGGGGAACAGAGGCCACCACTTAGCAGAAGCAACACCTCTATCCAATCTCTCTTCAATAAAACCAGACCTCTGGCAACTATTATCCCAAGTAAACAGATACCCCACAAAATCTAAGTGCAGCAGCGCACAATCACTCAATGACCATTATCCCAAGTAAAGGCATCCACAGAACCCTCACGGTGGGGTAACCCCCCGATTTCTCAGAGCTCGAAAGGATCTCATTAAAGTCATGAATAACCACCCACGGTGTAGCACTCCGCTTACAGACCGGCCGCAGCAGATCCCATAAAGGAGATCTATGTTGCCACTTCGACCAACCATAAAAACCAGTCAATAGCCAACGATCTCTCCCACTCTCTTCAGAAACCATAAAATCGACATGGTTAAGTGAATACGAGAACAGTTGTACTGATAGAGGTTCATCCCAAAAACACATTAAACCAACACCATCTTTTATCCCTTGGACCACAAAGCCAATACCAAAGCCCAAAGATGTCTTAGTAAAACTCGTCCTCTCCTTTGACAAACCAGTTTTGATCAGGAAAAGGATGTTGGGGAGCTTGAGACAACGAAAGTCTCCATAATCTAGCAACTGTCAGTAGGTTCTCAAGCCCACAACAGTTGAAGCTTAAAATCTTAATTGGTCTAGGCAACGGTGTCTGTCGCTCATGGTCACCTCTGAAAACACTTGATCCAACACGTCCAGGCACCTCTGCTTCTACTCAGTTCTGAATCATCGCTAGTCATTGCACAATCAGAATCCAAACAGCACTAAGAACACCGTGGAGCCAACCAAAATTTCTAGCAAGTCATTTACCCATATTAGACACCTCCATTTCATAGGCCCTTTGTGACTAATACCTCCTATAGTTTCTGCCTCAGTACCACCAGTAGTCACATCAGTTGTCCCAACATCAAGCCCCCCATTATAACCCAAGACACCCTCAGTACCACCAACAGTCTTCCCATTTAACCCAAGAACAGAATCCTCAGTAACACCCAAGGCCTCCTCAAAACAAGAAAGCAGAGGCTGTTCTCATCTTCCATCCGATGTACTATATACACGACAACAGTTATCACCATTACTAACCAGGTTGGTGGGAAACCACTTATTTAATACTTTTAAAACATCAGCCAAGTGTGGACGCTCTATCATAGCTACTTGTGCTTCCTTTCTTTTAGCAGCATCCAAATCCAGGGAGCAAGGAGGTAAGCCCATGCCTGTCACACACATCTCAGCAACTAATCTAGCCTCTTTCTCCTTCTCGGCATTATTCCGCAATTGAAAAGACTGGTCAGGTGAGGCTCGCAGCCAATCACCATATTCGGGGGGGGGGGGGGAAGAATTGACCATTTAAATGAAAGAGTGTGAATGCCCTTTTGAAATGTCCCATTTCATTCAATTCAAAAAAGGAGAAGAAAAAGAAAAGGGAGGGATAAAGGACAGAAGCGGGCCAGCCCTGAACCAACCTTGAACCAAGGCTCAAGTGTCACTGAACTGACCTTGAATCACTGTTCACTAGCCTTACCCTGAACTGTACAAGCAAAGACAAGGGTCATATATTTTTCCTCTGTGAACCTGCGAACTGTCTAGTTTAGAGTTGATTGAGGCCTGTGGCCAAGTAGGTATAGCTACTGCTGGATTTCAGATAAATTCATTTGTTCTCATGTCTCCAAACAAGCAAATTTTTTATCATGAGGCTGCATTTTATAACCTTTTTTGTCCCAATAGAAATAGAATGGCAAAACTGATACTTAAACAATGTCATGCCTTTCCTACTATGGCCTTCAAGAGAAAATCAATAAAAGAAAAGAAGTGATAATTCAGTAGTATACTAATCTTAAAAACACATCGGCAAACACAAGATATGCATCACAGGAGATCTTCACTTTGGAACAAGTATACTAACCCAACAATGATAACTGTTGTTACAAGAATCTCTGGTTCCAGAGTAAGCTCATGAATAGTAGACATCAAAATTTCTGTTGTACACTCTGTAATCTGTCGAAAAGTAGACAAGAAGGCATGCACATCATTGTTTTCAATAACACCTGAACTTGCCAGGATGCATATAACAATGCCATTCAAGTCCTGTCAGAAAGGAGAAGAATTGAAGAGGTGAGCACGGGCCTAATTTTGTAAATGCAGAAAGAAACAAAAGAAATTTTAACATTAGAGAATAAGGAAAAGCTGCAACATCACACATATAGGAAAATATCATAATCTATAGAAGTGAACTTTCTAAAGAAGAGTCAGAAGCTACCATAGAACATGCTGGTATCACAAATGCCACAACTCAGAGTCAGAACCAAGGCCAATACAGAAATTGCTTCTTGCAAATCACGTACCTTCAAACTCACATCAAGGAAAGGACAATCATAGATAGCTTTTACTATTGATGATTTAATGCTGCAACCAGCTCCAAATCCAATTTTTGCTTCTTTGTAGCCATCCAGAATCTGTACATGGTTTTGATTGGGATTATTTAGGATACCAAACTATCAGCTTTTAGAAACAAAAACAACACAGGAAAATCAGAAGAACATTAATGTAGGTTTGGAAGCATGAAGTGGTGATGAGTTCCAAATGTTACATAGTTTTACGAAGTAGAATTGAATTTAAAAGTGATGTGCACTGCAATCAACTGGATATCAAGTAGGTGGAAAAAAAGATCTAGTGGCAGGATGTTCCAATTGCCACAATGTTGAGAGATATTTCAAAATGAAAAATTAATAGTATAATAGAATAAAACAAACTCACTTCTACAACATCACGAACTTTATATTGTCTTGAACTCTTGTTCGGGACATCAAGCAATTTGTTGTGAAATTTCTACAAATGGTAAAACAATAAAAAAATTTTCAGTAAGAACACTTAAAACATTGAGACCCAGTAAAAACACCAAAAAAAAATTAAACCTACAGTTGTGAGAACATAGATGGCATTTACTGCTGATAAAACAGCATTATTTGCACTCTTCAAAGCCTCATCTAGAGTGACCATATCCTTTTTGAGCAGTGCATCAGTGTCAATTACTGCAAGTGAAGAAATAGTACTAGCTGAGATTGGTTGGTCCATGCCATCAAAAGTACAAGTGTAAAAAGAATTAAAATGAATTGCAAAATGTGCTAGTCAAGTGCTAGAGCTGTTTGACTTTAAGTATTGCCTGTAACAATCAACACAAAGGCAACTCTATATTTTCATATATGAAAAGCCTAATTCTATAGCACACCTCTTTAAAGTTAAAATGAAGGGAGAGCTGTTAAAAGAAACATGTGCCCATAAGTAACTAGACATATAGGAAATTTTATCTTGTATAGAAAAGATTAATGAGGATTTAAATTAAGTAGAAACCAAAACATTTATAATATATTCAGAAGATAACATCTTGAATACATTATGATTAGCAGGATACATCTCTAGAACTAAAGTCACATAACAATTGTTAAATTTTATATTGGAAGAAGCCTTGCCATGCTCCCCACCAAAGAGTTGTGTTCTTGGGAGTTCACCCCACCCTCGCCCCACAAACACGTGTATCTTCAATATTCCCCCCCCTTCCTAAAGCTAGTGGGACTCTAGAGGGAGAAATTTATCAACTAGAACGGTTTCGAAAGAGAATTATTTGTTTTTGCTGAAGACACAGCATGCATATCCATTTTTGTCAACATTTTAAGTTACGCTTCATTCTCATGCCTCTTTGGCTCCCCAAAGCATGTTTGCTGTGTAAGAAGCAAATCAGATGTGGACAATGCCCATGAGCCGCCTTGCTTCACCCGAGCTCTTAAATTGAGTTGGATATGGTAATTTATAAACATCTCTAAATTTGGAAAATTGAAATAGTTTTATTGAATCGTAATTAATTGAAAAACAGTTTTCCATCTGAAAATTTTCTATGTAATATTAGATACGTGGAATGTTTATATGCTCCAGTGCCCCTTGAAATTTACAGTTTTTCTGGAGGTGTAGTAAGTTCCAGGGGACTTCCTGTCTTAATACTTATGGTGCCCTTGATGATGGCCATACCCGTCATTTCCCAATCATTTGCTAGTCTAATGAAATTCGCATTCGAATAGATATAGTTAGTGTACACGGAGCCTATAGAGCGAACAAAACCCTCTTTGTCCATTCTTAAATAAATCCAGGAAGGACTCTTTAAAGGTCAAGAGCCGCACTATGCATCATAGCACAAGGAAATTCTTGACCCCTAATCTATCTTGAAACCCACAGTGGCCATCCCACCCTCTCGTGGTCTTCTTTCACACAACCATCCTGAAAGGCCTGACCACCCATTAGACATTCACCCATTATGAGTTAGTTGATCATCGGTTAAGATCATCGCTTTCCAAAGAGAATTTATGCTCTACTAAAGATCTCCAAAACCATTTCCCCAAAAGTTCCTTGTTATATTCTACCAAAAATCTAACCCCAAACACCCCCGCCCGCTCTTGGAGAGTGCTTCATAATATCCCATTTAACAAAACTAAACTTCTCTTGTAGCATCTATTACTTCCCGTAAAGATATTCTTTTGATATTCTCAATTCTTTTTGCCGCCAAAATAGGGATAGAAATTAAAGACATGAAATACATAAGACAATTGGAGAGGGTGCTCTTGATAAGAGCAAGTCTCCCTCCCTTTGAGAGATATCCTCTTTCCACCTTGCTAACCCTTTTTTCAACTTTTCCAAGAGCCCTTCCCATATAACCTTTTGTTTGTGCTTTGATCCAAGAGGAGGCATGCTTTAGGGCACCCTAAATTATGTTTCCTGTGCACTTTTGTCTTTACGAAATTCCCAAACTGAGCTTGCCACTTTATTATGGGGATATTCATTCTTGTAATCTCTAATAACCCAGATATGGGACTTCAAAATATTGAGTGTTCTGATTTTTAGTTCTCTAATTCTTTCTTTACTTATTTAACCCTAATTATGAATAGTCCTCATTTCAATTTTAGTGAGATAACCTCGAGGCTTGAAGTCCTCCATAAGGTCAAAGCCTTTGCTTGAACTATTGATGCAGCCCAGGAAATTTACTTGATTTATGGGGTTGGAGATATTGGCAGCTAACGGAAAAACGGATGGGTAGTAAGGTAGGGAATAAAAATGTTGTGGGAGGAGTCCACCTTCTTGAACAGAAGTCGGATTAATTAGAATTCTACTCTAAAAGAAATAAATATTTTAAGATGTCACTAGAATTACTTTTTATGTTCTTGAACTTCTCATGAAACTACATAGAATATCCCTATTTATAGACTCTTGGATAATTCTAGAACTGATACTCAATTTCAAGTCTCAAATGACATTTTGACCGCCTTTCAACTACCAAGACTCCGTGAATCCTCAATGTTCTTAAATGATTTATTGATTACTTTTCCAACTATTTACTTTTCCAACTACTTTGACTAAGACTCTTTAATAACAAATAAATATTTTATTATTGTTATTATCATTATTTCTTCATAACTTCCCCCCTCTTGGAAGAACTCATCTCCGGCGAGTGAAAGGTTTGGTACATCTTGTAGAGCTCAGAATTATAGCACTGAAAATCAGCTTCGGTAATCCAAGTACTTTCGGAAATTGGTTTCACTTTCCATTTGACAAGAATTTTCTTGTAACTCCCTTTCCTTGTAAGGACAGTCTGCTCATCAAGAATGTCTTCAATTTCCTCATTTCTCTTTGAAACCTTAGGAAGCTAAAGAGCAGATAACTCTTCTTCTGTTTCCTCATGAGCTCCAAATTAGTGGCTGAGATCTTCCACATACAATATAGGACTGATACTAAGTTCTTTTGGGAGCTCCAATAAAGTAAGCATTGCTGCCAACTCATTTCCATGCCTTCTTTGAATGGAGCTTCAGGCACATCTTCTTTGGGAAACGTTCAGGTCTTAACCTTATCATCACATGGTCCCTTTCCTGAAACTTAACAAATCTTCTGCATGAATCTACAATAGATTTGTAGCGCTTGCTGATTATCTAAATCTTCTTCTGAATTTCATCATGAAGGTGGTGAATGTGCCCAGAAAACACTTCAGCTTCTTGGCTGGCTCTGGTTTCAATAGGCAGAGGTGCAATATCAACAGGTTGTTTTGGCTTCATTCCTGTCACTATTTCAAACGGGGAGTAACGTGTGCTTTTGTTGACAGAAATATTATAGGCGAATTCTGCTGTACACAAGACCAGATCCCATGATTGGACATTGTCTTTCACTAAGCATCTTAACAGGTTTCCCAAACTTCTATTAGTAACTTCTGGTTGCCCATCTGTTTGTGAATGGTAAGCACTAGAAAACTTGAGTTTGGTTCCCATGAGCCTCCATAAAGTCTTCCTGAAGTAAGATACAAATCTAACATCGCGATCGGAAATAATGGTCCTTGGAAGACCATATAGCCTCACTATTTCTCTAAAGAAGAGTCGAGCAATTTTAGATGCATCCCACGTCTTCTTGCATGGAATGAAATGGACCATCTTCAAAAATCTGTCTACCACTAGAAAAATTGAATCAGACCCTCGTGGTGTTGTATGGAGTCCTAGAACGAAGCCCATGGATAAATCCTCCCAAGGTGTAGTGGGGGACTGGAAGTGGTGAATACAGACCAGACTTTTGCCTTATGACTAAAGCGTAGATAATGCCGCTTTCTCTCTTGCTTTCCTCCTCAAACTTCTATAATGACAACATGCTGAAAGTTTTTGCTGTAGATTGCCATGATTTAGAACTCTCATCCTTCATTGGCAGCAACTTGATACTCTTTCCCTTATATGTGAAAGTATAGGTATTAGTTTCTCTGTCATGCAACACCTTTCTATCATACTGCCACAGGGAGGTCCTAAAAATTTGTGTGCAACCTTCATCAGAAGAACATCACACCAAAGTGTCTCCTTATAATGATCCCCAATTGAGAATGTCACTAAACTTTGTTTAGTGACCAGAAGGGTAGTGTCATTAATCCGAGCAACGTTATGTGGTTCTGGATGCTCTCCACATCTTAGCTTCACTTTCTCCACAAGAGCTTGTGAAACTACATTAGCCCAACATCCACTATCGCAGGCTAGCTTGACCACCTTACCTCCACAGTTGACATTGGTGTGAAAGATGTGAGTTCCAGGCCGCTTGTTGTCTGTAAAGTTTTGAAGGCAGCAAGAATGTACTACATTACCATCATGACTTGTTCTACACCCTCAACTTCTTCAACGTGGCCATCCCGTTCTGCGATTGTTAGCTCTTCATCCTCTTGCTGATCAGCCTCTTCGCGTTCCACAAGATTCAAATTTTTGGTGGGACACATAGAAGCAAAATGGCCCTTTCCTCCGCATCTAAAGCATTCAGTTTCTTGAACTTGTTTACTGGTTCCTTCTGCTGGTCTTCTTTTAAATCAGAATTTACTGGCATTAATTTCATGGCACTTGCCTGATCCTTTGTTTGCTGGATAGCTGGGAATGCTCTCTCCCCTAGTTGAGATCCAAAACACCTGGGAGAAGGAGATTTTAATTGCTTTTAAATGTGGACTGTCATTTGATAAACTTCATCACCACCAAAGAAGCAGGCTGTAATCATTTCTTGCTGAATGTGTGAACGCAGCCCAGACTTTTAGCTTACAAGAAGTTGATGATCTCCCTCATCCATATGACAACGAACGACTAGATTGTTTAACTTTTCTGTATAGTTATCAACTGTCATGGATCCTTTCTTCAAGCTTAATAATTCTTCATACAAGGATTGCTCAAAATCAAGAGGAAGATATTTCTCTTGCAGCTTCAATTCCATTTCCTCCCAATGGATAATAGGAGGCTGGCCAAGTCTTTTTATACGCTTTTCAATGCCGCTCCCCCACAATCTTGCTTGCCCCCCTTTCAGCTTCATCTTTGCAAACCGCGCTTTTCTATGTTCAGTCATCCTGTACCAATTGAGATAATCTTCCAAAGCTGCAATCCAATCAATGAAAGTTTGTGGATCTTGCTTTCCAAAAAGATCAGGGACATCAATTCTGACTTTTCTGATGATATCATCAGGCAGAGGCTCACAGTTTTCATGGTAGTAAATACCATGATTTGGAGCCCCACTAAAAGTATCATTTCTGTCTGTTGGCGGTGGCCTGGGTGCCCTTCTTCTCTGTCCACCTTTATTATTTTCAGCATCCTGACAGTCATTTGATGCTTCTTGGATGTCTCCATTTCCATGGCCTTCATTTTCTTGATTGATTGTTGTTGACTCCCTCCAAGTTTCCAAACCGGCAACCTTTGAAGAGATATTTTTAATTTCTTGGGCAACATTCAGCAGTAAATCATCTGTTTCACGGTCAGAAAGTCTGCCATGGAGCTCTTTTCCACTTCTTGTTGCTGTTGAATTGTAGAATAGCCCACAGTAAATGTTAGGGAGGAATTCATTGGGGATCAATTAGGAACCAGGAAGGTTCAAGAAGTTGCTGTCCATGCTAAGGATTACATGAAGCCTGGGGATGAACAAGTCACTGCTGTGGAGGGATTGAAAGGCCAGGACAACTCTGCAGCAGGCCATCTGGACAATGAGGTGGCTGCTGAGGTGGAATCCAATCTGAAGGTATATCAGCACAGAAAGGGCGCTTCAACCAACCTCCCAAAAGGAATCTAAAGTTGTTAAGGGAATGAAGGGTTTAGAATGAGAATAAAAGGGGTGTGATTTGAGTGAGGGGGGGTAGAGAGTTTTATTTCTGTAGATTGGACAGCCTTGAGCTGGAGGGAGAGCTTAGGCTCTAGATCAGAAAATGAAGTTGTATTTTGGTCCGGAAAATTCTGAGTCTGAGTTCCAATTAATTGCTTCCATAATCAGCTTTGTTTAAGGCATAACAGTAAACCTGCGCTGATAACAGAACTGATGCATCCCAGAAAATTTACTTGATTGATGAGGTTGGAGATATTGGCAGCTAACAGAAAAACGGATGGCTAGTAGAGTAGGGAGTTAAAATGTTGCAGGAATACACCTCGAAATAAAAGTCTGATTAATTAGAATTTTGCTCTAAAAGAAATAGATATTCTGAAATGTCACTAGAATTACTTTCTAAGTTCTTGAAGTTCCCAGCAAATTAAATAGAATATCCCAATTTATAGACTCTTGGATTCTAGAACTGAATCTCAATTTCAAGTCTTAAATGACATTTTGACAGCCTTCCAACTACTAAGACTCCTTGAATCATCAACCATTTTTAAATGACTTATGATTACTTTTCCAATTACTTTGACTATTATCATTATTTCTTCATCAACTATATTATTCAATAGGATTAGTAGTGATGATAGTTAACAAACTTGGATAGAAACACCTGGAATTTTAAACATGAATTTCTAATAATGAATCTTCCCCCCTGATTTGTTTGGGAAAAGATTGCTTTCTTGACACACTGATTGGCTCTGTAGATGCTTCTGAAGGATACTTTTTATAGATGCTCAAAGAGATTAAGGAACCTTTTCTTTTGATAGCTTTCTTCTCATTTCCTCTTTCGCTTGGCAGGATGCGTTATCCTCTTTTATTATTCTTTATAATTCTTTCCCTACCCTCATTCTAATGATATATTTCCTTGTTAGGGAAAAAAGAAACAAGAAAAAGAAAAGATCAGAATGGAGGGAAGCATTTAGTTCCCCCTAACCCCTTGAAAAATAAAAGCTTCTCTAGGAAGGCAAAGTATGCCTTCCTTTTGTACTTCTTCTTTTCCCCCCTTAATGATACATCTTTTATTAGAGGAAGACTATGAAATCAGTGAGCTCATCAAAGCCTCATAAAACGAAAAAGAAAAGGAAAATGGAACCAAAACTCTAATACTCTTATAGCTAATGTGGAAACTTCTTTCATGCCTGCTTAAAGTTCTTTCTTTCTTTCTTTTTATTATTTTTTTTAATCAGAAAAGTAAGATTTTACTCACAATAAAATAAGAACAAAAAAGGGGAAGAGTACCGAGAAGGTTCTCACCCAATAATCTATAATGAAAGAGAATCTCAACATCCCGTATTAAAGTCGTCAGTAAGAGACCTAAAAAAACGTATAAATAAATTAAAGAACAAGTCAATAGCTCACCAATATAGAAGTTCAAAACCTTCTGCAGTTTATTTAACAGATCCTGCACCTGGAACAGTTAAACAACATACATAGGTAAATACACATAACTACAATAAATTAAATGGAATAAAATGCATAATGCTTTCTTAGCTTGAGTTCTCAACAACTTGCAGATAACTAAATACATATTAACAGGCAATAATAGCCTGTGTCCACTATATTTGGTACTTTATTGCTGAGGTTCCCTTCCATGTATGTACAAAGAAGATGGGCTAAAGATCCGCTTCAGCCTCTCTTTCAGTGGGGTTGTGTATGTTACGGATTCCATGTCTCAAGTAATTCAACAAATGAATCTTTTCAAAAGCACATATTTTCTTCTCCCCCAGTGTTACCACATCATTCGTGAAAGAGATTGAAGTTATGTATTTTAACGAAAAATTATACCACAAATCCTTAATGTTCGAGTGTGATTTCAAAAATGTTCTCAATCTTTGTGACCATAACAAGATCGTTATAGAAATTGTGATTTAGTAACAAATCCATCCTTAGAATTTTTTTTTCATATTTAAACAACTCTTTATAAGGCTCAGGTTGTTGTTGTATGTAAACGACTCTATAACAAGCTTATTGTTGCACAACTAAAAATTGCTCCTACCATAACATCACCAATCAATTTCATTCAATCATTATTACTAATCAAATAATCTAATATCATTACCATTCAATTCTATTCAATAATCACAACAAATCTGACAACCATTCATCCTCACAATGACTCACCATAATATTGTCCATAACCGAGCATACTCCATCTTAAATCTATAACTTACCCTACAATCACACCACACAATGGCATCTCTTGATAGATAACACTCTAACCATGTAAGTGGTTTCCAATAGTCAACTCTCATCATCTCTTGGTGCACCTTATATGGCGCTACCCTCTCCCTTTCTCCCTTGTGAACACTAACGAACCACAATCTTAACTCTAATACAATTTTCTGTATATATATAAAATTAACAAATTTGCGCTATCACATCATATAGCTCCACCATGGCCAGTCCCAAACCCGAGTAAAGGAGGAGGATTGCTGTAGGTTGATGGCCAATACAAAACTCTTGTCAAAACCAAAATGAGAGACAAATATTGAAAATCCATTGAAGCATTCCCTAGGGTGTAGTGACAAGTTAACAAGGGTCTCTAGGGCGTCGCCCAGAAGCAATGTGCCGAAGTGACGCGCCACATCGCTGCTTGGATGCAATGTCAAATAGTCAAGGGTTCCCACATTTGTGGATGGGTGCGGGTAAAGAAATTAGTCCACGAAAATAGGATTAATTAAGTCATGCCAGTGGAGGACATAGAGAATGTTTGAAATGCCTCGATACTTGAAAAAGATTATCCTAAAAAAAATATTTACAAGAGACACATTATATTATGCTCCTGATTGAAATTTGATCTGTAATTTTTTTTTTTTTTTTTTAAATTACACCCTTCCATCCTGCATGTAATGGTGTTAAGCTTCATGTTTCCCCTAATATGCAAATTCAAATATATCCCTTCCTATAAAATAATAATAATAATAAATATATATATATATATATATATACATATATAAAGACAGCAGGATCTATCTCCTCTCTTTTCTCAACAAAACTATAATACCAGTTCCAGAGACAGATTAAAATCATAATTTTAACAGGCAAGAGATGTCAGAGGAGAACCAGAGATAGAGGTGACTGCAAGAGAACAGTCACAAGAAGAAAAACACCGACCTTGATTTTGAACCAAAAAGGAGAAGAACCATTACCATATAATTTGGTGCTGTCTTCGTTGCTTGAATTCATTCCTTGCATCTCAAATGTGAGAGAGAGAGAGAGGAATTGATGAAATTTTGGAATCAGGGGTATTCTGAGTCCATTTCTTTTCAAATTCAAAATCACATTGTCATTTATAGTTTGTCAATTTGTGATGTGAATTAAAGAGCAATATCAGGGCTTTGTTTACATATTATTTACAAAACTCTAAAACAAGTACACAGTTGTTTCCGTTGACAGAGACAATGACGTCAAAAGCTCTGCAGACTAAAACAATTTCTGCCCTTTATTTGAGGGCCGTCTAAAATGTGTGGATTAAGGAGGATAAGTTTATATTTAGGTTTCTTGTGCTTACATTTTCTCCAACAATGATCTAAAATTGTTTTCGACATGAATAGGTTTTCTTCGTGATTGATTTGCCGGAATCAACATAAAACACTTGCTTTGGAATTAAATAAAACCAAAAATTAATAAGAAAGGATATGTAATAATATTGTTTGGACTATAAAGAATTAAAATATCAACTCAAAACCCATATTTCAAGAATAAAGAAATTGGAAGAGAAGAGAGGCGCTATTTATTATATTTTTTTTCCTGATTGGTTTATTCTTTGATTGTGTCCCAACATGTATGATAAGTTCACTTGCATAAGTTCAATAATTAGGGAAAAAAATAATCAGGACATTGTAGAAAAAGTTTCTGGAGAAGAAAGAAAACTAAATTTCTAGCTAACAAGGAAGAGCTTGAGGGTTTTTTTGGGTTATCAAACCAAATTTCATCAACGCTGGTTTTAAGCGCCAACCAGTGGAGGTCGAATTATGTTACAGTAATAAAACACGACAAAAGTGTGAACAGAAGCAAAATATAAAAATTTCATTTTTTGGGGGGTATATTTCCATTATACAAAGGGTACTAGGTGATTGTATGCAACCATGGACCATCCATAAAGGCTCATATTTTGAGCACAGAGTTTTGGGGCTTTCAAATAAGAAAGAAAACCAAGATCTTACGAATCATCACAGCAAGAAGTATTTCAATGTGTTAATAAAGTGATAAGAAACAATGCCAATACTTATTGCATTTGTTTTTATAGGACAAAATAATTTTCCAAGCTTCCCTCCAGTGTCATGAAGCTAGAGATTCATACTCCAATATAATTTCCTAAATTCCCACGTAATAACGATCTGTCAAAAGAATTGCTTTATAGTGTTCTCATCTTTTCATTCTCCCCATACTTTTCACTGAAGATATGTTACGTTCCACTTTGTACCTTCTCAATCCTTTGAGATGATAAAAAAAACTTTCTTTTTTTTCCCATTATGAAAAATAAAATAAGAAATAACTTTATTCATTGCATGATGATTGAATGCAAGCACAATGGTATCATAAATGGTACACAGAATCAAGCCTAATGAAAAATCAATTACTGCAACAGAGATCACAGGTAACAACCTACCTCCTTTTGGCGCTTCTGTCCTTCAAAACCAAAAGGCTTCACAAATATTCCAACAGCTAATCTATCAGATGATCTTGATTTCTTAAAGAGATCAACGATTGCTGTCTGGTCTGAGCCATATCCTGTGGTAACCACCTGAGACAGTAGACCATGGACAATCTTCTATTTAACAAAATCAGTTGAAGTATATTGCATAGAAAGCAAAAACTCACACAGTGCAATCAACAATGAAATTTTGAAAGATTTTTTTAGCTCATTATACACCTATTTGAAATAAGGACAAATTTCTGTTTAAGAACTGAAAAGCAACCAATCATTAGTATCATCACACGGTTATCAAACTCCAGCAAAAAGGAGTTTGGCAATATGAAGCAGAACATAGAACTTCCTACATTTGTTAACCCAGTATACCAGCAGTCAGTCTCAGTTCTGCAGATCACTTTCCAAGACAGAAACAGGTGTAAAAGAAGGCAAAGGAACACGAGAATTTCAATGTACCCACTAGGTTAAGGAAATAGAAAATCCTTCATTGTATGACTATGCCAAAGACTGAGATCTTGATGGTACAGATCCATCAGAAGGAAACTCCATCACAGTAAAACATGTCCCAGTCTATATTTCTACAAAAGATTCAAGCTTCTATATCCTATTTCAAGTATTCAAATGCTCACTGCAGACTCAATGGTTGATCTAACAATGGTGGTAGAGGTTTTCTCAAATTTGTACTGCAAAACAATTTCCTTTGAAACTTTTACCTTCTTATTAAATGAAATTATAATCCATAACTACTATAACAGCTCGTTTGGGTGAAAAGATTAGGAGGGAAAAGAAAGGGTTATGAGAGAAAGTTACACCTTTTCTCTCCTTTGGGAGTTATACAATAGAAAATGAGAGATTTGGATGGGTTTGAGATCCCTCAAAATCTAAAAATTTTTCCCTCTCAAAAATGGAAAGAACTGGAGGGAAGAGAAAATGTTAACATTAAATATTTTTTATATTCCAAAAATGCCCTTTAAGAGTTGATACCAAAACTTTTTATTCCCAATGAATTCCATTTCTTTTCTTTTTTTTCATAAAACTCCTAAACAAGATGGAAAGAAAATTATAATTTTTTTCTTCTTTTCTTTTCTCTTCTACCTAATCTTTTATTTTCTCTCTAAAACTTCCAAACATACTGTAAATGAATCATAAAGAGCGAGTTTATTATTTTCTTTTACTCTCTTGAACCATATGAAACTGCATGGGTTCTAAAGATCAAGTTTGATATTTTCTTTTATTCTCTTTCCTCTTTAACCATGATACAAAACAGAGGGCCTCCAAATTCAAAAACCAAGTCCATAGCTACAGAGGAAGCTAGTGCACAGTCCAAAGGAGGGATAAATGCATGGTTGTTGCGAAAAAAGGTGGCAGTCAGTCCTAAAAATGCACATCAAGCCCACTGTTGTCACAGGGTGCACCGGCGCCCGCCTAGGTGCCCCAAGCAAAGCGAGGCCCAGGTGCCTCAAATAGTCTAAGGTGCTAGGTGCCACGGCCATCAATTTAAAAATAAAATAAAATAAAATAAAAAAATAAAAAAATTGTTTTGATGTTATTTTACTTGATTGGCCATTTGTTTTAGTTTGAATGGGGGGTATAAGTGAGGGATAATTGTATCAACACCTACATTAGGAGTCAAGGAATAGTTCATTTCAGACTCAGTGTGTGATAAAGGGGGAAGTCTTTGACCATGTTATCGATAGTGGTAGTTGTGATAACCTCATTTACCTCATTGGTCGAGATACTGCACTTTAGTTGGGTCTCAAAATCAAGAAGCATTCGGAGCCATACTCGATAGTGTGGATTAGAAATGTGGTAGAAGTTAAGACGACCGAGAGGTGCTTGGTGCCTTCTCCGACAGGGAAGTATGAAGACAAGACCTATTGTGACATTGTTGATTGAAGGCCAACAACTTGTTATTCGGGAGGCCATGGCAATTTGATGTGGATGCTAGACATCATGGACGGTCAAACACCTGACTTTGTGAAAGGAGGGGTCAACAATATTCTCAACCCATAACGCAAAGGTTCCGAGGGCCAAGGAAAAGACACAGTAGTTAGGTATATGGGCAGTTTTGGGAGTGATCTAAAGAATGAGAAGATAGGGTAACCAGAGCATAAGGGACTCAAGATGAAGCAAGAGTGGCGGCCAATTGAAAAGTCGAACTCGAGGTCGAGTTCTTCTCAAGTGCAAGTGGGAGACATGCAGATGGGAGGGCCACTAAATTCAAGAACCAAGTCCATAACACCACACGAGGGTTTAGGAAGCTAGTATGCAGTCCAGAGGAGGGTCAGATACATGGCCGTGGCAAAAAAGGAAGTGGTCAGGCCCAAAAGTGCGCATCAAGCCTACAACAACAACAACCTGAGTTTTAATTCTAAAATTTGGGATCGGTCTTCTTAGAGACAAATATGAGATGATTAAAATATATATACAATATGAAATTTTAAAAAAGAAAAAGAAAAAAAAAACACACTATCCAAATACATTTATAATACAAAAAGTGATGAGTTAATTTACTCTAATTCTCCTACGCCACTCGTTCCTATCCAAAATCATTTTTTCAGTTAACCCCTTAACTATCATATCTTTGCAAATACATTACATCCAGATTTTTAACGGTCTATCTCGTCGTTTCACTAAATCTCCTATATTTAAGCACTCTACTCTTCTAACTGGTACACCTTTGGATTTTCATTGCACATGGCCAAACTACATCGAGCGGTATTCTCTCATCTTATCTACAATTGAGTTCACTCCCACTTTAGTGTGTCTCTCTTCATTTCTAATCCTATCTTTCCTAGTTTTATCATACATCCACTTTAACATTCTCATCTCAGTTACAGTCATTTTCTATTCTTATTATTTAATGGTCTAACATTCAGTGTCATACAGTAGTGTAGGTTTTACTGTCGTTCTATAAAACTTTCCTTTTAGATATAGTGGCATTATGCGATCATAAAGAACTCCAGATGTCTTTCTCCATATCATCCAACCCGCTTGGATCCTATAGTTTACAACCCTATCTATATTGCTGTCATTTTGGATAATAGACCCGAGATATCTAAAGCGTTCATTTTTTAGCACGTCATGTCCTTCTAACCTAATGTTTCTTCATTGTTCTAATGATTATCACTAAACGTGCATTTCATGTACTCCGTTTTAGATCGACTCAATTAGAATCCTCTAGACTCTAGTGTATCTCTCTATAACTCCAATTTAGCACTAATACCCTCTTTAGTTTCATTTATCAATACTATATCATCTGCCAAAAGCATATACTATGATATTTCATCTTGAATGCTCTTTGTGACTTCATCTAACACTATTACAACCAAGATTGGATTTAAAGCCGATTCCTGGTAGAATCCAATATTTATTGAAAATGTATCACTTACTCCCCGTAAGTTCTTACATTAGTGATAACTCTATCATACATATTTTTTATAAAATTAATATATCTAATGAAAATTTCCTTTTTTATCAACGCCCGCCACAATGTCTCTTGGAACCCTATCATATGCTTTTTCTAGGTCAATGAATACCATATATACGTTTCACTACATCAAGCCTGACTGCCCAAAATGACGCAGTGGGCCTCTGTGGCATCCTGAACTTGAAAACGCCACAGCGGTGCCTCTAAGCACTGCCATGCTTGTGAAAAGTGAAATTTCTTTTTCTTTTCCAAACGTTTTTCCTTTTTCCCTTTAATTGTTATTTCTTGCTTATTTGGTTGTTTAGAGTTGTTAGAACTCTAGAATAAGTGTCCTACGAATTTATTATTTGTTTCTTAATTTAGTTTGGAGCCTTTAATATCACGTTCTGTCATTGTTATTCAAACTTTTTGACATTATTTCAATAAAGAACATTGGGGTGGATTCCCTTGTAGAGTCTTAAGCCCTATACCATAACAAACCCAACACCATACTTCTGTCGTGCATGAAACCACATGAAATTGCCTAAGGACTTGGCTCCCTCAGCTTTTCTCCAAGATTCAGGTCTTCGGCGCTTCCTACGTTAACTCAATATGGTCCAAATATGACAACTGGAAGCTAATCAGACCAATGGAATCAAACCAATAAGACGACAATTACTGTTTCATGGACCTAAGCGAAGCATGACCAAAATGTTCTACTTTCAGGCTATCAGCTAAAAGAATAAGTCATGCTAGTTTAGTCGCAAATAAGAGCTAAATTTTTATATGAATGAAGTGTTATTTAGGTCCGTTTCAAGAAATGAAATGAAAACCACTGTTCAGTCCATGCTAGCATAAAAATGTTCTGCTTTGATCTTTCAATCTCATCTCTCATAAGGATTTTGATGATGCATTATCTCTTTTTCAGTCCTAGGTATATCCTCTTCGCTGATTCTAGTTTATTATTATTCATCCACAGAAAAGGTATTGTATTACATAAATAAGCTTCGTTTGTTGTGGATCAAGGAAGATAAAATCACAGTGCAGTTAAATTCAACTAATTTTTATAGCCGTCTGACTTAATTAAACTACATGATTTTTCTGTTCCGTACATATGTTAGCACATAAATGTTGGGGGATTGAAAAATATACAAATTAGACCAGAAGATTAATGACAATTCCATGTACATGTGCTCATCAAACTTATTGTTAATAGTCCAATTTTTGGTGATGAAAGTTAATAGCTTAACACAACTCTTCCTCATTATTTTTATTGAAATGGGGACATGCAAGTGGAAAAAGCTCGAGGTAGTAATTCAGCTAAAGGCACGAATCCAATAGAAATAGAGGAAATTCAAGGAAGGATAAGTGACAAATGTACAAACAAGGACAACAGCTTTTGAAAATAACTGCCAAGAAAATGGATCTTCAAAACTCCTGGGAGCCTCATCTGCATATATAATTGGGAAAAAAAAAAAAAAAAGCATTAACCTGAGTCAAATTTTGTGTGTTGATAGAAAGCATTACTGCAACCTACAATAGAATTAGAAAAGCTATATAACATGAACTTGGGTGTGACTGTAACATGTGAGCATGTGGCTAAGGGTCTATGCTAAAAGTCATTGTCCAGATGAAAATTAAATACGAAGATGTCAAATTTTCATTTTTAAAGTTGGCGACTGAGAAGTGACAGTCAATGCTATACACAAAAAATTACTCCAATGAACTAAAACAACACAGGGATCTTGTGCTAAGGAGTTCCCCTCTCTATCCTCCATAATGACAAAACCAAATTATGATAAGAATCAGCCTCTAGATTGTCTAGTCCATCATGAACAAATCTTTGCTTTCACTTTCTAGGCTACCTGAAAGGCATGGTTAAGAAGGTTTTCTTAGTCAACTAAGGAAAAAACAAATCACATGAATAAATAACCAAAGAGACAAGAGTAAGGAAAAACAGGATAAGTTCACCAGTTTGAAAGGAGGATGAAGATGGTAAGATAGGTTTCCCTTGTTATCAAGCAAAAGGAAACTCTAACTAACTTTTAAAATAGTAATGGAAAATGTGTACATGTTTGTGTCTCTATCTGCACACAAGGGTAGGTTTATGCAGCTGAATCTATGTCCAAGCATCAAAGCCCTTACATTGTCTCTACAAAGAGTTTGGGTTTCAATCACAGGAGATGAAGGTGTAATCGTCCCAACTCAGCGCCCGTAGCATAAGATCTGAAATTTGATGTTTTTGTGACAATATTTTAACATTTTACACCAAATACTAAAGATCTGATACAGCTTTTGAAATAAGTTGTAGGAAGCTGAGGAGATTGAAGGCTTCAAAAGATAAGATAAATTTTGGAATTTTGGAGATTTCTGGTGGGGAAAAAGTCGAGATCTTAGGGGAGACTGATTTGTTAAATAATATGGAGATTGAGAATGTCTTCCTGAGGAGGAACTTCTCAAAAAAGCCTCATCAAGAAAGAATTATGAAGAGGTTTTGGACCAAAGGGAAAGAACAGTTGGAGGCAAAAAAAAAAAAAAAGGAAGCTTGAAATAGGTGAATGAAGGTGCCTGTTATGTCAAATCAAATGTTCGTAAAGACTCCATTTTTTAAAGAACCTTTTTATGACTTAAACAGCCAGCAAATATACCAAAATACTAAAACAACTAACTAGAACACCTATTTTATGATGAAAAGCACTCCTTCATCATGAGACCAGTATAATACAATTTAGGCCGCCAAAGAGGGAATGACCATGTGGTGGCTGTGACCATATTTAAAAAAAAAAAAAAAAAAAAAAAAAATCACTAAATCTCTCTCTCCTGCTCTCATCACACTTTGCACACACACACAGACGTCTCTCTCCACTACCGCCATCAGCGCCTCCACCAAAATGGATCCTGTTTGAACCAAGACCATGAAGAATGCGCCAATGACACTGGACTTCCACAGCAAGAAGAAAATCCTGGAAGAAGTGGCCATCCTCCCATCAAAGCGTCTGAGGAACAAGATTGCAGGGTTCTCCACCCACTCAATGAAGCGGATTCAGAAGCGTCCTCTCAGAGGGATCACTCTCAAGCTGCAGGAGGGGAGAGAACAGAGGATGGACTTTGTTCCCAACAAATCTGCTACTAAGGTTGATGAGATTAATGTCAATAAGGAGACTTTTGACTTGCTTGCTTCTCTTGGTATGTCTGACTTGCCTAGGGTCAAGCTTGCAGACCCAGAATCTAATGCTCCTCTTGTTGCTTCTTTTGGTCATGGTAGGAGGTATTGATTTTTGGATGATTTTTTTTTTTTTTTTGAATGATGGGTGTCTCTTCTTGTTTGATATTGGGTACCTTGAGATGGGTTTTTCATTTGGCAGAACTTATAATACTTTTGGCTACATTTTTGTGTTGCCTCTGGACGATGGTTGTCTTGCTTTTTTTTTTAAAAAAAAAAATAAAAATAAAAAGGATCACTAAACCTTGATACTTATCAGAGTAAGGATCAAGTCCAAAAAACTCCTAACATCTAGATTTAAAACAACTCATCATGCTAATCTTTAAAAAGTCATCTCCTTAAGTCTTTCCACTAAAAGTCCACATTTAAAGACTTCTGTGATGGAGGATTTAAGGATAAAAAATATGGTTACATTAAATAGATGGTTGTGATATTCTCTTAGAAAAAGTAAAAGGAAAACTCAAACCCCACAAAAGAAAACAATCATGCTTGAACTCCAATCCTCTCTTACTATTTCCAACTAAATTCCTTTGAATGGTTCAACTAGAATAGCCTAAAAACAAGCAAAAAGAACAATTTTATTCCTATCAATGGTGAGGGAAGACTGTTCTTGAAATATGAGCATAGCTTTATAAGCCATTTGCTGGCCTGAAAAATTTCGGCATCTACTTTTTTCAACAAAGAAAAATTTATTCACCAAATTCAAATAAGCAAGGGGAGAAGAGAACCAAGAAAGAGCTCGACCACCTTTCTCAATTTTTGTGGACTACTATGTACAGTGCTTGTGTTTTTGGCCCGCCACTACGTTGTTCAAATATGTAGAGGTTGCTAAATTTCGGTACTGACAGAAATCTCAAAATGATTGGAATTAACCTCATTAAACTCCCAACTTTCCAAACATTCACAAAAAAAAAATAAAAAAATAAAAAAATTTCTTCCACTACATCATGCACATGTTTTGGGTGCTATTCAGTTTCCTTATCAATAAGATGTCACATGTGGCAGTTCTTTTAAGCCAATTCGTGCAAGCAAAAGCCTTGTCTTTATAGAAACTTTCATCATTCAAATACATGAGGAGATAAGGTATGATTGATCCAATTCCAAAAATATGATCGAAGAATGATTTACAAGATAATATACCAAAACCATATATATTCTACACCCTTGTATTAGGAGTGACCGACAATCATGAAAATAAATTCAAGGGCTTCCTCATGATTATGATTACAATGTCTGAAGAAATGAAGGTCCTCATGTGGCTAGAGAGACCTTTTGAGATGGATGAAATTTTAATTTAGCTCTTTTGAGTTTGAAAAAAAGAGAAAGTTCCGGCAGGAGATGGTGTGACCATGGCCTTTTTTTTCCAAGGATTTTTGAGATGTTACAATGAGGATTTTCTCTAAGCATTTAAAAAGTCCAATGGCAATGTTAACCTTTCTCCTTAGCAAATTTCTTTTTGAGGGTAAAAGATTTCAGACCTATTGCTTTGACTATTAATGTTTACAGAATCCTTGCTAAAGGATTAGCCAATTGGTTGTGTTTGGAGTCTATTCATACCATCATGTATAATCAGGGGTCATTTATAGGAGGAAGGCAAATCTTAAATGTAGAGTTGTTGGCTAATGAAGTGTTGATTAGAACTAAAGCCATAATAAAAGTTTCATTCCTAAGTTGGATTTTGATCACAAATAAACTTCAAAGTTGGATTTTGATTATTTGAGGATAGTAAGAAAATGGATGGTTGAAAGGGGCCTCTTCTCATTTTAGAAGATATATTACACTCATTCAAGCTTTTCTTATATAGAAAAAGAATCATATTAGATATAACAGAGAAGACACAAAAACTCTAAAAATCAGAAATCCTCAAAAGCAAGAAAAGAAAGGAGCAAAATAGAGACTTCTTGTTCAACTTCTCTAAGCTATAGCTTTTATGTTCACTTGAAGCATGAACCAACTGAGAAGCAAAAAAATAATTTTGTCCCAAAAGAAAGTGGTCTGAATTGGTTCTAGTGAGACTCTCGTGTCAAAGATTATGGAAAATGAATTCCCACTCATTAGAGAAGAGAAGCCTATTGATCCGAGAGGTGGCCCAATGCTCCCCACACGCAAACCAAGTATACGTGGTGTTGGACAAAAAATATATTGCAACTCACAATCCCTAATAAAGGAATCAAATGAGGCAATACCATTGATAATCCTAGAACCATTGAGCTTCTCCAACGAGAATATAACAACATTAAAATGCCCACTTGTCACCAGTTCGGGGAGCACAAACCAAAAACTTCATAGATTTCCTCCCGAAAGGGACGAAAAAGTCTAGGCATATTCGGACAATGCAAGCAAGACGGTGTAGGGTTGCGACATCCCAAATAATAATACTGTTCTAGTCCGAAAACCATTAAAAGGATGATACTTCCTATCTTTAAACCTGGCATCCTAAATAGAATTGACCAAGTTAGCATCCACCTCCTCTAATTTGGACTTTTGGATAAAGACAATATTTGGGGAATTTTGAAATGGTTTCTTTAACCATTGTCCTTTTCCCTCTATCACCTAAACTCGTGATTTCCAGCTAAGCACAATCATATAACACCTCACATTCCCCTCTTTAGCATTCTAGACTCTCATCTCTCTACCAAACACCTTTCTAGGCCTCTTCCTCTAAGTTATAAAAACAAGAAAAAGGGGATTGGCTTCTGAGTTGGGCAACATTAAACACCAACCTCAAATCTCATCTATTAAGGATGGATTGATCCCAGTTATCTCTTTCACCTTCTAAGGCAATTACTATGAGTGTATTAACCCCCCCCAAAAAAAAAATGGTAGTGGTCTTAAGATTACTGGAACCAATATGGTCACCGGCAAGCATATGCAAGAGAGAGAGAGAGAGAGAGAGAGAGAGAGTGTGTGTGTGACCCTCTTTTAAGCTTACAAAATATTCCATGATGCTTAGGCCATAAATAGTCATGCCTTGTTGATCCTTTTTAGAGCTATCACCCCTCAACACACTAAAACTCAAGACACAATTGCTAATATAACCTCTTCATTCATAGCCTCCGCATCCCTCTTAATTTTTCATCCACATTACCTCTGATTTCCTCCAGAAACAACTGATAATCTGAAGTCCTAAAACTCATCAAATTACTGTACAAGTCCCCATGAAATTTAAATCATTGTACGAATATCGGACGCATATGCTTCTTGCCTAGGCGTGTTCCTTTTTTTTTTCCCTTCCAGTTTTGGCCTTACTTTGAGACTTAATGCAGATTAATTAATCTATAGACCAAAATATAGCAAACTCACTAATTCAAGCTAGTCTCTCTAGTATTTCTCTCTATTTACGCTGTTATTTAAATTTGTGAAAATGTAGCATCATGATTAAGAGATTGCCTTCATAGATTATCTAGTAAATAGGAAAGGGATTTCCACGCCAAAGCCTGAGGGAGTTTTGGGTGTTAGTATTAGGCTGGTATCCATATTCATCACCTAAAAATGGTTTAAAACTTTTCTTCAGTAACCAACTCTATTTGGCAAGTGATGAAAATAAAGATAGTCCTAATAAAGGGAGGGATGTCAAAGCTAGTGTGAGAATGATTGATTGTAGTTCTTGGAAATATATCTCTATGATATGAAAATTCTTCCTTTTTATCCTTAAAAGCTCGATATGACTCCTACATTCAGTTTGTAGAGTACGTTTAAATTAGAGATACGCCTTTCTTGGTTGCTTTCCCTCACATTTATCTAATTTCTGAGGTTTATAATGCTTCAATGATGCAGGACAGAATCAAATAGCAAATGCTACAGAGGGAGAACTGGGGAGACAATTTCTGTTTTCAAATATCAATTATCATGAAATATGGCATGATCACCCAGAAAACTGAGTCCTTTCTATACTGAGGGAATGGACAACTTCCCAAGAGTAATAAAGGCCTATAATTACTAGTGAAGGGGATCCAAAGCATTACGTAGATGATCCAAAGCCTCACAGTAAACCCGACAAAACTAAAATAAGAAAATAATAAACAAAAATATTAAAGTTATATCCTATACATCCTTCTAAAATAGGTGGGCATAGAGTGAGATGGTGCACCATCACTCATACCATGTTGAGAAGGACTCAACTACAAAGAATGATAGTTGATGTAATAATCAAGATATCAAGATTGAGATGATGAAATTCATCCTTTGAGATCCATGACTTATCTGAGGCAGGGCAATCCTTCCATCAAGTGGATAATATGATCATCAAGAACAAAATCTGATCATGTTGCTGCCAAGGAAGATGATGACCTAGTACAACTTAAGTGGTACAGCTCAGCAAAGTATTTGCAGTAAAATCTACAGGCTCACAATAGCCTTGGTAGGAAAACTAATCCTCAGCATTGAAAACAAGATTAATTGTCATAGGAGTAAGTAAACCCAAATGATCAAAATTAGAACCAATATGACAAATGATATGGAAAAGGGCCACGAGACCGAGCATGCAACCTGTTAACAGAGTGTTTCAGGTAATGCCCTCCCTGATATATTTGAACCATAACATACCTGCCAACATGGAAATCACAAACTTGCCTATGATCATCAGCAATAAGCTTATATTCCTCATTATTCAAAAAAAAATGTTATGATGAACCTCAGCATGTAACTAATGAAAGTGATCAGCCAAGGAACCAGCTAGGTAAGTAACAAAAATCAGAGAGCAGATGACAAAGGTCAATGGATTGTCTGGGAGAGTATCCACGGACAATCTCAAACAGGCTCTTTCTAGTGGTTGGATTAACAGAATTATTGCAGGCAACCTAAGCACTGGATAAAATCAAATCCCAAGTACCTAGAGTTTATTTCCCAGTGGACACCTAAGTATATCCCCTAGTTTGGTTAACAATCTAGCCTTGACAATCTGTTTGTGGGTGGAAGGCAGTAGAGAAGTCTAACAGTAGTTAACAAATTTTGGCATCTCTATGAGACACGATGGAGGAGGGTAAGCCATGCAAACAAACTACCTTTCTACAAAAGATTCTTGCAACATAGGAAGCATCAGCAATCTTACTACGAGGAAAAAAAATTATTTTTGAAAATCTATCCATAATTATGAGGATGGAACCATGTCCCCAAGCTGTTCTAGGCAATCCTAAAATGAAATCCATTAAAGACCAACCCTGAAAGGGCCAAGGGAATCTATCCTCAATCAGGGCAACGATCTTGTCATGGCCAAAATGACCTGCAACACCCCCAGCATGCAACTCTCAAATAAGGAAATTTCGAAAACAGTGTGAGGGAAGTCATCATGACTAACAAAGTCCATGTAATCAATCCAAACTCCATTCCTAACCTCTTGAAAGATGATCCCAACGTCAGTTCATTAGGCATACTCATCCTTCAATCTCTCAAATCCTATAATGTTGATGGTCATTGACTGGAGAGTGGTAATGACTCAACTAAGGGCATGAGTGTTGTTATTCCGAACTCCTGAATAATGTTTGAACATGAAGGAATACTCATCCAAGATTCAATCCACAGGGCATGTTTTTCGCTCAATCTCAAAATGAATGTAGCTAGCACAAGGCCTAATGGTCGAAGTATAGTACAAATTCAAAGGGTATAACTAGTACCTCTAATGATGAAGAGACTGTACAACGGCACAGAGCTCTTTGTTTTAAGTGGAGTACCTCTATCTATGCTCATCAAGCTTTTACTAAAATATGCCACTTTGTTTCCTTTGACTAAACACCACCAATTCCCACCCTAGAAAAATCATAACTGATCTAAAAAAACTTTAGAAAGATCAGGATGCCTTTAAAAGAGGGTGCCAAAATCATTTTCACTTAGAAAGGCTTTTGCAGCAGAAAGAGACAAATATAATACCCCCACTTTAAAGCAATCGGTGATGGGTGACATAGCGGTACTGAATCCTTTAACGGATCTCCTAAAGAATGATGCTAGACCATCAGAAATGAAATTAGGTTTCGATCCTTTTCAAATGGCTTTGACCGGCATCTCATCAAGTTTAGGGATAGGGAACCTATACTATATTGTGATCTTATTAATGGCTCTACTATTGACACATTCTCTAAGACTCCTTTCTTCGAAGTTAAAAAGGCTAGCACAGCACAAGGACTTAGACTTAGGCAAATGAATCCTGACTTAGGCAAATGAATCCTCTTTCCAGAAGTTCCTCAATTTGCCTATTTAATTCCTGACAGGCACCAGAGTCAATTCGACAATAAGCACAGGTAGTCGAGAAGCAGGCACTATGTTGATGGCATGGCTTGCTGGATATCCCTCAAGGGATGGAACTCTTTAGGAAGATCATCAGGAGGGATGTGCTGAAAATAACACATCAACTGTTAAATCTCACATATGTGCACATTGGTGGAATTTGTAGGGATAAGTATGCCATCTACGGGTACACAAAGTTATGATAGGTTCACAATCCCTACTTTTTTCTCTCAAAAGCCTTATGAGGCAAGATGTGTAGCATGGGCTTGGTTATCTTTGACAATACCTCCTTTGCTCGAGCAGGATTCAAGGTGATATACCTCCCTAGACACTTGAACACAAAAGTGTACTCCCTACCATGGTTAGTGACATCATTATCATACACCCAAGGTCTCCCTAAGAGTAAGTGACTGACGTCCATGGGTAGGATACCACAGTAGATTTCCTCCAAATAGGGCTTCAAAGGGGAACCTTGCATCTTTCTAGGACAGTTAAAGATGTCTCATTGACCCAAGCTATTGGAAATGGTCTAGGGCGTGGCTTTGCAATAAGATTCACTCTCTCTTTGAAACAACTTTAGTGACCACATTTAAAGTGCTCCCTCCATTAATCACCATTCACGTATTTTTACTTTAAATTTCACAGAAGTATTGAAGATATTAGTACATTCCAACTCATCATTGTTCATTCAGAGGAATCTATGCATGTCATTAAACTCATCTACGCTACGTGTCACTGGGATAATTTTCTGCTGCCCAAATTTCCAACGGTGCAAACTAACCCCTAGTTTCAGCACTCCAAATCCTGCATAGTCTAAACCTATTATGGAATATAATGTAACCAAACACAAGATCGCAATGTCCAGGAATAACCCCCAACCTTTACTTTCTCTCTACCAAAAATACAAGGATTTCACTGAGAAACATAAACCCTATTCCAACACTTTGTCGTGTTGGAATCTCATCCATCCTTCTCTATGCTGCCTTTGCAAGACTTGTTGACACACAATAGATGTTGGTTGACACTCCAAACTACCAAGGAACAGAAACAGCCACCAAGGAAATTCCCAACTTCCCCAAACCTTGTTTAAATGTTATATTGCAGCTGACACCCCCAGTTGCTTAAGGACAGAGATAACTACCCAAAAACCAGTCCAAACATGTCTAGATCTGTTATACAACCTGCCCATGCAATTATTTGTCCCAACATTACATGTAAAACTGCCCTACGCAGCTATCCAGATATCGAACTGCATAACCACCTCTTTCTATGAGTGTGGGCGAAACCAACCGCCAAACTCTAACAACACTAGCAACCACCTGCTTGTTGTCTCTTTGAAGATAGCTAACTTCCATCGAAGAACTGCCTCCAACTAGAGTCAAACCACCAGATGTAAATGCCTTTAACTGCAGCCAACCACATGCATATGCTTCACACATGTGCAAGCTTGTGAATCAACTTGAACCAGCACCGCTTAGCCAACATTCTGCCATGGGTTCATGTCCCTAAAGCTTGCTCAAGGCCTTAGCATTCACCACCAAAAGTGTAGTGCAGTCCAAACCAATATTTGCTACATTCTTATCCTAGCATTCCCTCATGCTGTTGCCAAGCTGCCAAGCTGCACCTTGGCCTTGGGTATGTGCATGCTTGTGGCCTCATGTGCCTACCCAAGTGCCAAGGGTGTTACATTAAGCCCATACCCTGACAAATAACTTCTCCTTCTTCTTCTTCCTTGGAAAGATATTCCACACAGAGCATCAACAATTTCACCATCACAATCTATATGGTCCTCATCTATCAACAAATCGAGGACTAGCGTTCGATCAGGACAATTTTGGAAAGCAAAATGTGTTCTCGATGATGGCAATGAAGACACTAAATGAATGCGCTTTGAGAACAAGAAACTGATTCTTGAGTGTGATTTGCATTAATGTGAGTGACTATAGTGGATAAAGAGCCTTTTTTGAGAGTGGAAGAGGAAGGCTGCATCTTATTGCTGACTGTATTGCATGATACGTATTTAGACTGTTCAGATTTTCCAACAATGCAAGAAGCTCACCTATAAGAGGAGATTTATCATAACTATCAATCTCAAGGGCCTTCTGCATCTTCCACAGAATCAAAGTAGTGCAATTTCACCTCTTTTGAATTTCAGATTTTAGACCAAAGATGTACCTAGGGAGGGTAACCAATGGTTCTTCCTCAATGCTATATCTTAATTTGAGTTCCTCAAACTGGGTAAAGTATTCAGTAATACTAAAGAAAAGTGGCTTATGCTCAAAATATTGTTACAAAAGTTGGGCTTGATAAAATATAAAAAGATATTTTTCCCTCAATTTTTGTTTGTTTCTGCCCAAAGAGTGATTCCTCTCTTGGATGTTTAGGTTGTGTCCAACATTTTGCAAATAACACTTGTTGGAACCTACCAACTTCATCCAAGCGAAGCGAAGCCATTGACTATCAAACATCCCATACCAATCAAAAAGGATCTCCCATTTCAGCCATCCAATCTATGAAGAAATTTGGGTCAACCCTCCCATCGAATTCGGATGCCTCCACCTAGTGTTATTTTCACTCCAATCTTCATGGTAACGAGGATGAGGATCCCTAAGACATCTACCAAATGTTGAGTAGTTGCTGTTTGTCTAGGATAAATGTTTGTGTTATCATTGATAGACTTAGCCTCTTCATCCAAGGGATCAACCAAAAGATGTCTAAGAACAAATTCTGGAGTAACACCCTCAGCCAGATTTCTTTGGAATTAAACCCTACTCCTTCTCAGTGGAGTAGGTAAAATTCCTTGGGAGACTCAAGGGGGTAATAAGGCTGTTTTGTGATGGTCTAACGGTTAAACTTACAGCAGAGTCCTCTAATCCTTCTAAGGGTTGTTTTTCTTGTCCCGTCAAAAATTGCCTAATTTGTCAAGCTAGATACTCAATATTTTTGTTGATCCTACTGCCATTGGCTTGAAGAGCATTTATTTCATCTCTCGTGGATTATGGATCTGTTTCAGTGTGTGCGATCTGACTAGCACTAGGGTCCATCATTGATGCAATTGAAGTGAAATAGAGTGGTAAGATAATTAAAATCAATTGAACAAAAAATCTGAATTTAAAGTGAACAAAAGAGTTTAACTTCAAGCTCAAGACATTAACACTAACAAGATGTGAATGGATGTACACAAGTATGTGTCCTCAAAAACTAGGAAATGAATATCCTCAAATATCTCTCACTATTTACTCCAATTCTCACAAATCATTCATCAACTTGTAAATGATAAGTATGTAAGGTTCTAAAAAATTATCACAAGTTCTGACTAATGGAAAAATCCTAATTTGTAGGAGAGTTCTAGGCTTACGCCTACCAAAATCTAATTTCAAGACCCAAACTTGAAACAGCAAGTCACCCTTAAAGTAGTGTGACCAGCAGAAGCAGATAGAGACAATAAGGAGCATAATGGCTTCAACTTTCTTCTTCATCATTTTTTCCCCCTAGATCTCCCCGGAAAACTGGATAATTATAAAGAAGGGATGAACTTTGCTTTCAAGCTCAGATGACTTTGTTCTTTGGGGCTTTCCAGGCACAAGGGAGGCTAACAATGTTGCATTTGACGGGCATCAATGGCGGATCAGGGACTGATAAGATTTGTGAACTCATTGGCCAGCAGTCCGCTTCTGGGACTTGTCTTATACTTCCTCTACCCTCTTACGATTTCTTTTTCCTTTTCTTTTTTTTTTTTTTTTTGGGAGATGGATTGAGACTGTTGGGTTGTTGACAGTGATTCAATTGCAGCACTGATTGCTGAAGAAGGCGGTGGTGGGTGGAAGTTGCCTGAAGGGCAGAAGCTGGTTCTTTTAGGATTATGGAGGAAACTAATAACTTCAACTATGATGGATGATGGCTGAAATTGTTTAATTAGAGCAACTAGTAAAATGCAAGACCAGAGAAGGGAAACAATTTCTGTTTCCAAAGTCAATTATCATGAAATGTGACCTGACTTTTATAGTGGGGGAATGAACAAGTTCGAGAGAATAATAAAGACCCATAATTACTAGCGTAGGGAATCAAAACACCACATGGATGACTCACAGGCAACGCATCCCAAAGCCTTACAAAATCAGCACTCTACACCATTTGGCTTGAATCTGTCCCTCAAATAACACAGCATTAATTTAAGATGCTTTTTCTAATATGGTAACCATAGATGACTCACAGGTAATAAGGAACATCACCTGAGGTCCTAAGCTAGCAAAAGACGCTTGCTGCAACATGGTTTTCCAAAAGGACAAAAGGAAAACAACCACAATCATAGAGGAAGAAAAACTCAACAAATCATCTCTGATCTTATCATTCCTCAGTCACTTCGAAGCCCATTATACCTTCTTCATGGGATAGATATGATTTGTATGTTGTTAATGCACTCAAACTAACCCAGCAAATGGCAGACCTAAACTCTAGAGACTCTTATAGTGACAAACTAATAATTTAGAGTGAGCAAACCCTAATAATCGATTCGCCGAGTCCAAAATGATGAAAAGCATTAGCAAGGTTAGCAAGGAAACCTGTTTCAAAGAGCCTTTGCTCTAATTCCAAGCTCGTTGAGTCATTTGTTTTTATATTCCTGCATATAGAGAAAAGGAAATTATTCCAGTCTATTACAACTGATAACATTCAGACATAATAGCATCGACAAACTATAATTTGTTAGCAGAAATCCACCAGCACATATATCTTAACACAACAAAAGTTTAAGACATCAACTATTGTCTTTGAATCCTAAATGTGTGCAAATCAAATATATTTCAATTTTATTAATGTGAAAAAATGAATCATTCCATGCATATGATACCAAAAGTTTGAAGAAATCCTGGCTTTCATTGCATCAACGGTGAATTTTTTATACCAAAGAACATTATTGCTGACCTGAAATGATTTAGGATCATCCAACACGAAACAACTACTTGCAGTCAGTTAGGATTCTCTAGAGTAATTATTATGCACTGATTTCACAACTTTCAAGCATGTTAAGCTAATTGTTCGTATTTAAGACTTTAGGGTTTGACTTAAACTGGAATAAAAGGCCCATAACAGCCATTTGATAATGAGGCCAACTGCATGACTGTATCGAACCATTATGGACCCACAAAAGCCATCAATGTCATCTTGTCCACTAATTTAAAAATGGGATCTTACGTGGAACATTTCTTGATTCTTTTTTTTTTTTTTTAATTTCCTTTTCATAGGAAAAGAAGTTTATAACATTAAGGAAAGAAGAAAATTACAAAAGCTGATAAGAAATCCAATTCCAAAGTGTAAAAAGGAAAAGGAGAAAACTAGAAAAGGATTGCTTTTTATTCCCTCTTCAAATACTCCAGACAATAATCTTCAAAAGCACCAGAAAAATATGCCCAAAGAGATGTATTGAAAACAATCTTATCCTACAAAATAGATGTACGGCTAACCGATTAATGAAGATCCTTTCATCTCTTACCATCCAAATACACTAAATAATTGCAGCTCTTTTCCCATCTACATCAAAGCCTCTGGATATTGGTCACATTTTGTAGATACACCACTGGAGATTATAAATAGTAAACAAGCGCCACCCCAACTCCCATCCTACATGGTAAGAGAAACATATGTGGTCTCTAAATTCATAAGATTTATAGCACATACCAGAAGTGCATTGAGAATAAAAGGTTTTGAAAGGCCACCTTGCAATAAATCATTTGTATTCATCTCTATATGCTTATATTAAAGTGCAGTGAATCTCAATGAATTGATAAATCAATTTGCTATTGAGAGAGAGAAGAACCATATCAGTTTTTTACAATGATACATCAAGGGTGAAAAGGAGTTCATGCAGAGATGGCCAAACAGATATAAGGCCTCAGTGGCTGGACATAATTAAATGTAGATGAGGCTTTCTAATTTCTTCTAAACCATCTTTCTCAAATCATGCAGCAAATGCTGTACGATTCACTACATTAACCAGTCCAAGAGAGAGAATCTGATCCTGGAAAATTATCAACACGGATGGGATGACCTCATGGAGACACCAGGGCAACTATCCCATTGAGTTGGCTAGTTTAAGAATCTGGTAGATCAGTTCAACCACAACTATGTGTTTTGCATATTTCAATCCACAAGAATATCAATAGGTTTTCCAAGTACCTCTCTAAAATGCTTCAATAGCCCCTCCTGCAACTTTTATTTGTATTGGTTGGATTATCTGACAGAAGCGTTAGATTTCTTATCATTTTCATCAGAAAAGGTTACTTGGTTTACATCATTCAGTAATTCCATAGAGTTCCTGTATAATTGTGGATAGATTCATAGGGAAGAGATTTCTTTATGCTATTTGTTGATTACTTTTGAGCTTTCTTGAGCTCCTATTGCTTTGAAAAATTGTGGAATATATGTCGTGATTGTGCAGCCGCAGTGATCTTGCACAACAAGAGTAGCCTCAGGGTAGTACAATCTTCTTTGAAGTAACTGAAGTTAGTGCTACTTCATCAAATTTGAGTTGGTTTCTACATCTAATTCTGAGACACAACAAATTTCTATTTCTAATTACAATAAAAATGCTTCAGTAATAATCATAAGAAAAATCATAGACATCAGCATAAGAGGACACAATTTTCTCATGACACGTCATTATCCCTTTTTTGATTCTAAATCAAAAAACTATCAAGATTTCCCATCTATAGCAAGTGTGACTGGATGGTAAACTTATAATTGTGATACATTGCCTTGTCCAAAACATAATGCAAGTGATATGGAGTACCTTCATCTATATTGCGGCCTAAACCCATTTTCGACTAACAAAGAACATGCCACTAATACTGACAAACAATCTTATTCTCTTTTCCCCTCGAAGACATAGTTGGAGTTTGAATAATAAACAGCGGGCATGAAACCCCGAACACAACTTTTCAATAATCGAAAAACTAGCTACTTCTACTCAAAATGTTGAATTTCATCCCTATTTTCTACCTAAAATCATTCAGAGCTCAATTACACTGCATGTAGATTGCAAATAACTCAAACGTTAGAGCAATGTCGAAATTAAATAACTATAAAATTAAAATATAAATTACCAGAATCTAATAGAGGAGGAAAGGGAAGGCGAATTGAGGCAGAAATCGAAGACAGCGTCCTTGCGGCTTCCAAGACCAAAAACGTCAATGAAGTAGTCGGAATGGGAGGATTCGACATTGCCATGACTGAGAGAAGCTTCTTCGTCGGAGGTCGACCTCATCCGAAGGGAAAACTTCGAAGAGCGAGAACGAAATCTCGCAGTTCGAAGGCAATCGCGACGAGGGAGGGAGGTGGTGGGGCCATTGAAGTGATGGCATGAAGGGAATGAGGAGGAGCGAGAGACGGTTGAGAGAGAGGGTGCGAGAAGAGGCTCCATGAGAAGCGACTTCATTTGGCTCGCCCAATAATTTCTGTTTGCATTTCTCTCTCCTGTTGTCTGGTTGGGGTGCACAGAAAATTTACTACCAAAATGGTTTTTTTAAACGTTTAATTAATATTTATATAAAAACTCCTTTATTTTTCATATTCAATAATTTATTTATTTAATTATAATTATAATTTTTTATTTTTTATTATTCATCTTATAACTAATAATTATATATTTAAACATTTTAAACTTTTAATATTAAAATAATTATTTTATTATTTGTATAAAATAATTAATATTTATATAAAAATTCTTATTTTTTTATATTTAAATAATTTTTTTATTTTTATTTATTATAATTTTATAAATTAACATATCATTTTATATTTATTTTTATTTTAGGATTTCCTTTATTTTACAACCTTTTGCAAAACAAAAAAAGAACTACTCCGGTACTTGGGCCGGTCCCGTTGAAGAGCCGAAAAGCTTCCGGCCAGTTCAGGTCAAAAACTTTATCTCGGTTTTTCTTTTACATGCAAGGCAATGTACAAACATTTTCACATTCTATTTTTATTTCATGGAGCAAAAACTATAATCAATAACTTTTAATATATATATATATATATAAAAATAGAAATTGAGTCCTTTTACTTGTACTATAGCAAAACTGGAAGTTCCCTCATCGCAATTGCTTTTTCTTTGATAAACACAAAGGAGGTGGTAAGACATCTATCAATTCCAAAAGTGGACCTAGAGAGCCCATTGGGAGGATGTTGTTTGTTGAGGGGCTTCAATACAAATTACACATCATTTAAGGTTTTCTAATCTTTTAAAATTATTTTTGCAACATTCTCCTTATTTAGAGTTTGATAATATTCAAGTAAACTTGGTTAAACTTTCTATTTTAACATATAGATCAAGTACCTGAAAAAAAAAAAGGAGTCTGTATAGACCTAACGTCAGCAAAAAATGAGGGGCATGATTAAAATTCGAAATGAGTCACAAAAATAATTAAACTTTTGCAGCATCTAGAGTCAGATATACTAATCGCAGACTAAAGATTAAGAAAAAAGGACAATTTGTGGAGAGTTTTTGTATGAATGGTAAAATAAAAAATCTCTTTCTTATTGATATATACTTAATTAATCAAATTTTTTAAAAATTGAACATCAACCTAGAAATGGTGAATAGGTTTATCGGTGATTTTTTATATTTTTCGGACTTTTAATATTTGCAAAAGATTAGAACAGAAGGTGTAAATAGAGAACAAAGAAAATGACAGAAAACACAAAATTTTATAGTAGTTCCACCAACTCGATGTACATTCACTCCCAGACACCCTCATAGATTTTTACTATTTTCTTTAATAGTACAATCCACTTGTTTCCTAAGTGCAAGTTAACCATTACAAGTATTTCATCCCGAAATACTTACAACTTGTCTTTCTTTCTCTAAAACTCAAACCGTGTCTTAGTTCTTTAGAACTTTCAATATAGAGATGAAGGTGTTACATGAAATGAGGCTTCTATCCTCAAAAGTGACAAAACTTGAGCTTAAAAAAAAACACACAAGAAAATGTAAGAGGAATTAAGAAAAAGTGTGTTTATGAAAACGGAGTATTCAATGCGTTCGTTATGAGTTCCTTCAATTTCGCAACCGCTGTGTTGTTTCTTTTTAACTTTGATATTTATTAGAGACTTGAAGAGAGCTATTGAATTGTAGGTCGATTTTGAACGTTGTTCATTAATACTTTCATTGTTTCTCATTAAATATTTTTACCCATTACTGTATTTTGACTAATGGGAAGTTATTTTTCTTCTTTTAGATGGTCAACTTCTATTTTTCAAAAGTGATATTTGCTTTTTCTGCATATTAGCTCGTTAGATCTCACAAATACTATGATTTAATCACATAGACCTCAACAATCATGAAATGTGTTTTGCCGACCTGAAGGTGTACTGGGTTAACTCAAATTTAAAATCTTTAAACTATTGAAATATAAATGTGAGTGTGGGTTGAACTATTAAACTTTTTGAGTTGATTTATGTTCTTTGCAAACTAAGTTTGGGTCGAAGTGCTAAGCCTTTTGGGTCGACGTGCTAAGCCTTTAGGTCAACTAATTCTGAGGAATCAGTTGAATAGACAAAGTAAAGGTCAACATTGGTTGCCCAGCTCATATTCAGGTCAACCTAAAGTGTCATTGGGTTGACCTAGCATGCTAATGGGTCGACCTGGTAAGCAGATAGGTCGACCTAATGAGGTGAAGGGGTGGACCTGATGAGCATAAGGGGTCAACTTGAAGGGCTAAAGGTAGACCTAAAGAGTGGCTAAAGGTAGACCTAAAGAGTTGAAGGGGTCGACTTGATGTGTTAAAGGAGTCGACCTAATGAGCATAAGGGATCAACCTGAGGAGTTGAAGAGCTAAGAGTCGATCTAGAGTGATAAAGGGTCGACTTGAAGGGCTAAGAGTCGACCTGAAGGAAACATTGGTCGACCTAAAGGATCATGGGTCAACATAAAGAGAGTATGGGTCGACCTGAAGGGAGCGTGGGTTTAACATCTTTCATTTGTTATGAAAAGTGTGTTGAATGTTATTACAAGTGGGTCACTTGTTATGACCTAGAGTTAATCAGGTCGACCTATTGGACTAGGTGGATCAACTTGTTATAACAAGTACTGTTGGCAAATCAGGGGTGGGATAACCATGACTTCAAGTGGGTCGATTTGTTTTAAACTAAGTCCAAGATTTCATTTCCAGATCTGTCTAAACTTGATTACACTTAACTTGATCATCATCAAAACTCAATTTTGTCAACAATCTCTCCCTTTTTTTATAATAACAAAATCTCTAACAATATGAAAGTGTATTAAACTTGAGTATTAAATTTGTTAAAGATTGTGTGTTTAGGGTTTAGGGTTAAATTTCCTAAAATGTGTAAAACCTCCAACAATCTTAAATGTGTTAAATTTTCTCTTCCCCTATTAGCTTAAGTCTTAGCCTAAATCTACTATAAGTTATTAAGTTTTAAGTTTTCTCTACTTTCTCCCCCTTTTGTCATCAATAGAAACGGGTGGCATCCTAGAATTGAACTTAAAGGGAAAAAAATGACTCGATCTTAAGGTTACCAACCTATTTTGGAGGAACAAAACTCCACTTGAAAATGTACCTACATGCAAAAGTATGAAGTAAGTGCAGAGATCCAAAGTATGAACATACGTGATCAATAGATTACAATCACAAGTCATTAGTAAAGGAATTTAGCACATGAAAACAAAAGTTGATTAACAAACAAAAGTTAGAGTACCAAATGAAAGCATTAAAAGTCAAGAGATATGTACATATGGCATTATAACCATAACCATAATAAAAAGTAAGTGACTTAAGTATATAAAAGATAAGCTATGTATCTTGTGCTTCTGGCTGAATTATGCCTTTGCTTTTCTTACTAGAGGTTGATGGACCAACATTTGATTGAGTAGGAGGTGCAGAAAGCTGATGTGGCATAGATGAAGGTGTGGGAGCTCGAGTGGTGGCAGACACAAGAGATAGTGGCTTTCACACTAAAGGGATTGGGAGAGGAGACTCGAATGAAAAATAAATTAGGTATAAGTGTAGGAGTGGGAGCTTTAGATAAAGAGGGCCTAGGACCTATAGCTCTTACAGTATTCACCCTCTAAATAAAAGTTTGTGATAACATTCTAATCATTTCACATGTTACATAGTTTAAACATTATGTCCTTGTAATCATCAGTCATCTTTTATCTTAGATCAACTATATTTTTCTACGCTTCACTTAGCCTGTAATCTAGATTGTCATAATTCTCCCTTACTTTGGTCTCCAATCCATTTAATCTTTCCATCGTCTTTGTTTGCATAATCTCTATTCTTTTAAGAATCTCATTCAATTTATTCTCAGAGGAAAAAGGACCTTGAGGTGCTATCATCTATCGATAAGGCTCTGATGTAGTGTTTTCATTTTCACGCCTCTCCTCTTCATTTACTCAACTTGCCCTTCCTCACTTATTCCCCTTTTCTTAATATTGGAGCATTCATCATCCTAGTAAATCCTGTTTGCTCTACGTATAGAGGTTGTACTAATGTTATTTTCATGCTGAGCTCAACCTTATTCTCCTTATGCAGACTAACCTCATTTGCTACCAAGATATCCGTGATAGCACTAACATATGGTAGGTTTGATTTTTCTAATACATGTGCTGCTATCTTGAAGTGAGGAATGAGATAATGCAGCCCAAGTTTCTTCCTACGAATGATGCAGGCCATTAGGCAGAAATCTTCTCTAGAAATGGTGATGTGGTTTCCTCCTCGTGGCCTAATAACATGTGTGACCAATAGATACAAAATCCTCTCATGAGGGCATAAATCTATTGCATTCATATTCACCACTAACATGTCAGGATTATCAAACACAGTTCTAATATTTTCTAAGATATCGACTGCATATAAGGCTCAAAGTCACTATAAGAAGCCCACTCCAATCTATTTTCTTGACATATTTACCTAGGATTCACTTATATTTCTTAGCTATTGAAATATGTTCTGAATGCATATGGCCATGAATGCTCATTAATCATTATGTGAGTCTCATCAGATTCTCCTTTTATAACTTCTAAATTGCTAAAGAAAACCTTGACTACCCTTTCATGTACACACTTGTTTGGAAGATTAGCCAATTTGGGCATATTTCATTCAAATAACCTTCATACTTGAACCCATTTTTCTGCAAAAATGGCTAATCTATCAACCGCCCATAAGTAATGTTTCTATCTGAGAAGTGTTTATCAAAAAATTTACTTTTATCTAGGGATTGAAAGTTTTTTTTGTTAAACTTTGGAGGTACTGGTTTATCACTTGTTGCGGCTTCTTTTCCCTTAGAATTTCTAGTCTTTGATGCCAATGAATGGGAGAGAGATTTGTTAAATTTGTTTAGGTTTTTAGAGGAATAAAAAATGTTAGAAGCAGATCTCGTGCAGTCATTCAAGTTTGAAGAGCTCTGGTATAGGATTTTTGAGCAAGAAGATGAAGTTACGTTTCAGAAGAAAGGATTTAGAGCATTATTAAGAGAGAGAGAGAGAAGTTTCTTTTGGGTTTTAAAGCTAGAGAAAAAGACTCTTTGACATTTAAGTCTTTCATATACAAGCCAACAACACCCAGGTCACCTATATATATTCGGGTCGACCTTACAATGTAACTTAACCCTATTTTCTGTGTTTTGACATGTGCTTACACATGTCTTAAGCTTTGAATACCTATCCTCACACTTGTCTTCCATGCTGCAATGCACGGGTCGACATGTTTTTCTCATGGGTCAACCTGTTTACTCAAGGGTTGACCTATTCTTCTTAAGGGATGACTAGTTTGCTCATGGGTCGACTTAATTTTCTCATTGGTTGACCTCTTTTTCTTAGGGGTCGATTGTTTACCCACAAATCAACCTAGTTTTCTCATGGATCGACCTACTCCCTCATGGGTCGACTAACCTTTTGCGGGTCGAGCTGCTTGTACTATAAAGGTTGACCCGACCTCATTGGGGGGACGATTTATTTGCACCTTTAGCATACTTTGTTTTTCGTTCTTGACCCTCTGTTTTTTGTTCATTTAGATTATTTTTTGGATTCAGTCATTCCTAATTCTCATCTTAAGTCATAAAACCTATTTTTATATAAAGATTTTGTAAAAATTTCAACAATTTGTTTTTGTGTGTTTATATATTCGAGAATTATTTCGTTTTATGTGTCTATATATTTGAGAATTATTTTATTTTTTAGAATGTGATCTCTAATAAAATTGTGTCTTACTTCAATGTGTTTTATTCGTGAATGATGTACTAGATTTTTAGTTAAATTTATTGCACTTATATTATCATATTTAATAAGAATATTATCAAAATATATGTCATAATCTTTCCTTTAATGTTTAATTCACAGAATTTGTGTTACACATTGGTTAACTGCTAAAATATTCAGTTTTTGTGATTGAAATAGCTACACTGTTTTGTTTCTTGAAAGACCCTGACACCAACATACTTTCAAAGAACTGAAAAGTATAACTAATATTTTTCCTATCTATCTTCCATCCTGCAAATTTTGTATCTGAGAAACCTTGCAATTGAAAATTTCAATTCAATCATACCATAATCCTAAGTTTATGTTTTCTTTGAGATATTTGAAAATTCTCTTAATTGCAACTAGATAAGATTCTTTTGGGTCTGATTATAATCTAGCATGAAGACATACACTATATTGTATGTCAGGTTTAGAGGTAATAAGATATAGAAAGAATCCTATCATAGTTCTTTTTTTTTTTTTTGGCAAACTGATTTGCCATTTTCATCTCTGTCGAGGTTAAAACTAGTACTCATGGGAGTGACATTTCCCTTAAAGTTTTCGAAGCCAAATTTTTTGATCAATTCTCTTATGAACTTTGATTGATTAATGAAAATTCCTCTCTCTATTTACCTAATTTGTAATTCAAAAAAATAGTTTAACTCACCCATCAAACTCATTTCAAATTCAGTTTGCATGACTTTAACAAAATCTTGATAGAGCTATTCACTTGTTCCTCTAAAAACAATGTCATCCATATATGTTTGAACTATTAATATGTCCCTATCACACCTCTTCATAAACAAGATTGTGTCAATCTTACCTCTCTCAAATTCTTTCTCAATAAAAAAGTTGTTAAGTCTCTCACACCAAACTCTAGGAGATTGTTTGAAACCATACAAAGCCTTCGATAGTTTGAACACATGATCAGGTTAGTAGGATCCTCAAAACCTAGGGTTATTCTATATATACTGTTTCATTAATTAATCCATTGAAAAAAAAAACACTTTTAATATCCATTTGATAAGATTTTAAATTTATGAAACAGGAGAAGGCTAGAAGTATTTTAATTGCTTCTAATCTAACTATCGGAGTATAAGTTTCATCATAATCAATTTTGTCCTCCTGGCTATATTTTTTTGCTATTAATCTTGCTTTGTTTCTTGTAATTGTGTCATGATCATCAAGTTTGTTCCTAAACACCTACTTAGGTCCTATAATAAAATGATCATATTTTGTTTCTTTCAAATTGATTTAGTTCCTCTTGCACTGCCATGATCCAATTCTCATCTTTCAAGACTTTATTCACGTTTTTGGGTTCTATCTGAGAAATAAAAGCTACAAGCTCATATTGATTTTATAGTGCAGATCTAGTTCTAACTACTTAGCCTACATTTCTAACAGTTGGATATTTAATTTCCTGTTCTTGATAAAACTTTTCTTCATCTTTTGGCTCTTGCTCTAATTTACGCTTTTCCTTTTGAGTATCCTCATTTTCTATAGGTTCTAATTCCTTAATGTTTTCGGTTGAGTCTTCATCATTATATCTCATTCTTCCTAAGTTATCATTTTCATCAAACTCTATGTGTATTGATTCTTCTACCATTATTGTTCTCTTGTTATAGACTCTATATACTTTGCTGGAGGTTGAGTATCCTAAAAAGATTCTCTCATCACTTTTGGCATCAAATCTACCTAGGGAGTCTTTGTCATTGTTTAGGACATAACATTTACATCTGAATACTCAAAAGTATGTTATGTAAGATTTTGTTCCTATATAGAACTCATAAGAAGTTTTCCTTAGAATGAGTATAATTAGAGCTCTATTTAGAATGTAGCAAACTATATTTATAGTTTTTGTCCAAAAATAATTAGGCAAATTATGCTTAAAAAGTATTGTTTTAATCATTTCTTCTAACATTTTGTTCTTTCTTTCTATTACCCCATCTTGTTAAGGTGCTTTAGGAGTTGAGAAATTATGATCTTTGTCATATTCTCCGAGAAGTCTTCAATTATTTTATTTTCAAATTCTTTGTCATGATCACTATCCTTTTTCATTTTGAATTTTTTACATAGCTTAATGAAGACTTCACTTGTCTTATCTTTTCTAGTAAAAAAAATACCCATGTAAATCATGAGAAATTATCAATGATCACAAAATCATAGTGCTTCCCTCCAAAGCTTTGAGTTCAAGTTGGTCTGAACAATTCTATATAAAGAAATACTAAAAGTCTGCCAGTGGATACTACATTTTTAGGTTTGAAAGAAGTTCTGGTGTGTTTGCCCTTCATACATGTATCATATAACTTATCTCTTTCAAACTTTAAGTTTGGAAGACCTATCATTGTGCCCTTTTTAACTAGTCTAGATATCAAATCCACACTAGTATGTCTTAGTCTCCTATGCCAAAGCCATGAGTTGGTTTGATCTACTACCATTAAACAGGACTCATCTTTACTTGTTGATTCTTTTAGGTTTATTGTGTAGATGCTCCCCTTTTTTATAGCAAGTGAATTTTGTTTCATTGGATTCTCTATCAATAATTAAACATATATCAAATTCAAATGTAACTCTATAGCCCTTATCACACAATTAACTCACACTAAGCAAACTAAATTCCAAACCATCAACAAGTAGTACATTCTGAATTTGAGTGGAGAAAGATGACTTACCTACATTGCTAATGCCAATTATTTTGCCCTTATAGTTGTCTCCAAAGTTTACTTTTCCTCCCTTCCTCTTTCTAAGTTAGAGTACTTTGAGGTATCTCTCGTCATGTGCTTTGAATAACTACTATCAATACACCAGGAGGATAATTCAAGAGCCTCTTTAGACTTCAAACATACCTAAAAGGAAAGAGAATCAAGCGTGTGCTTTTGGTACCTAAACTTTCTTGGGTCTAGTTGAGTTAGTCACAGTAATAGTTCTAACTATTTTTGGTATCCACTACATTTGCATTTTCTCATAAGTTTTATTCTTAAACCATCATACAAATGAATTATATGCCTTTTTGTTGTACAATGTGTACTTTTGATGTTTCGACAATTCTTTATCCTTTCCTCTATTTGTTTTTCTTTTGAGCTTGCAAGGCTTTACTTTATATGCAACTTTCATACAAGCATGACTTTTGTTCTTAGGTCCATTGGTCTCTAAACTTGGAACAAAGAAGCTGTAAAGCCTTTTCTGAGTTGTCGTGGGATTATATCCCAAATTAGCTATGTCATATACTACCTTTTGGACTCCTAGCATTAAATCTAGTCTCTTTTGTCCTTGATTAAACTTAAATAATAGGGAACTAAGTCTCTAATTCTCATTCTTAAGTTTATTCTTTGAAGTTGATCCAAGTTCATTCTTTTCATGCATGTTTCTAGGATTCTCAAATTCATTTTTCAATTTCTCATTCTAAAGTTCATTCTTCAGAGTCGATTCAAGTTTATTCTTTTCATGCATGTTTCTAAGATTCTCAACTTTGTTTTTCAATTTCTCAGTCTCCTCAATTTTGATACTCAAATTGTTTTGATCTTGATTCAAGATGTTATTTTCTTCTTTAGTTTTTAATTTTTAGCTTTAGTTTATTATTTTCCTCCTCTAACTCATTTATTTTCTTCCTAAATGAATTGTTTTTCTTGTTCATTTTATTTAGTTCTTTGAATGATTCTAAAGGTGCCTCATGCATTTCATTGATGAAAAAATCATTATCATCAGAGCAAGAGAAATATGAAGTAGATGTTACCTCATCATCGGATGGTTGATTTATTACCATGAAGTATAGGCTTACCTGCTCATCTATAGCTTTATCTTCACTGGAGCTACTATCTTCATCACTCCAGATTATCAGAGCTTTCTTTTACTTTTCTTTTTTTTTTCTTGTCCTTTTCTACCTTCTTCATGAGTCGTGGACAATTAGCCTTAATGTGTCCAACCTTTTAACATTCATAGCACCAAATTTCTTCCTTCTTTTTTAGCCTTCTGAAATCAGCTCTACCTTATTTTTCCTTCGTATCATGAATTTCTTGAACTTTCAAGTGAGCAAGGCCATATCTTCTTCATCGTCTTCTTCACTTCCATACGTGATTTCCTCATTTGTTAGCTTTGAGGACCATGCCTTTTCCTTTCTCTTCCCTCATTGGACTTTTTATATTCAGCTTCATCTCTTGTGTAATTAGTGATCCCATAAGTTGATCCATGGTCAAAGTTTCGAGATTCTTGGACTCTTCAATAGTGTAACCTTCAGCTCTCAGGACTTTGGTAAGCATCTCAAAATTTTGTCCACCATGTCCTTGTGAGTTATACCTTTACCAAGTAACCTTAATTCACTCATTATCATATTGAAGTGAGTCATCATTTCACAAATAGATTCTCCTTCTTTCATCTTGAAAGCTTTATACTCTTGCTTCAACATTCTAATCTTGTTATTTTGAACTTGATTAGTTCCTTCGTAGGTTGCTACGAGTTTTTTCCAAATCTCCTTGGTTGTTATACAAGACAAGACTCAATTGTAATCGTTGAGTTTCAATGCTAAGTGTAGGAGGTTGATAGCTTTGCAATTGCTTTCGTTTCCTTTGGTGTCATGTTCTTCATTTTGATAGGAACATGAACTCCATCTATCTCCTCCGTTGGGAACTCAATCCCTTCTTCAATGATTACCTATACTATTTTGTCTTGAGCAATGATAAAGTTATGCATTCTATGCTTCCGGTACTTGTAGTTATTACCATTGAAGAATGATGTTTTTTTTTGTAAAGCATGCTTCAAATTAGTCTTCATTCAGTCCCATTCTGGATCTTTAGTGTTAAATCTGTTAAGCTTTCTACCAACGTACCTGCTCTGACACCAACTGAAAATCAACCTAGAGGCGATGAATAGATTAATTGTGATTTTTGGTGCTTTTCAAGTTTTTCAGATTTGCAAAAGATAAGAATAGAGGTGTAAATAGAGAACAAGGAAAAAGACTAGAGACACAAAGTTTTATAGTGATTCCACCAATTTGGTGTACATCCACTACCAGACATTCTCTTAGACTTCCACTATTTTCTCAAATTGTATAACTCACTTACTTCTCAAATGCAAGTGAAATATTTACAAGTATTTCATCCTGAAATAATAACAACTTATTTTTTCTTTATGAAACATAAATTGAAAAACACTCTCGATTTTTTAGAACTTTCGATATAGAGAAAAGGGTGTTACAAGAAATGAGGCTTCTATCCTCAAAAGTAACTAAATTTGAGATTAAGAAAAATTACACACAAAAAATATAAGAAAATTAAGAACAGAGTGTGTTTATGAAAATAGAGTATTCAATGTGTTCGTTATAAGTTCATTCAATTTCACAACTGCTACGTTGTTTCTTCTTAATTTTGATATTTATTAGAGACTTGAAGAGAGCTGTTGAATTGGTAGGTTGATTTTGAACGTTGTTCATTAATACTTCCGTCATTTCTTATTAAATGTTTTTGTTCATTGCTGTACTTTGACCAATGGGAAGCTGTTTTTCTTATTTTAGACGATCAACTTCTATTTTTTAAATAAGACATTTGCTTTTCCTGCATATTAGTGTGTTAGATCTCATAAATACTATAATTTAATCACATAGTGCTCAATAATCATGAAATGTGTTTGGTTGACCTAAAGGTGTAGTGGATTGACTCAAATTTAAAATCTTTAGACCATTGAGACATAAACGTGGGTGTGGGCTGAGCTATTAAACTTTTTGAGTCGACCTATATTCTTTGCAAATTAAGTTTAGATCGAAGTTCTAAGCCTTTAAGTTGACCAATTCTGAGGAATCAATCAAATAGACAAAGTACAAGCTGATATTAGTTGTTAAGCTCATGTTCAAGTTGACCTAAAGTGTCCTTGGGTTGACCTAGTGTCCTTGGGTTGACCTAGTGTGCTGATGAGTTGACTTGGTAAGCAAATGGGTCAACCTAGTGAGCTGATAGGTCGACCTAGTGCACTAAAAGGTTGACTTATGATCTTGTCTTAATATATGGGCAGATTGACTCAATATTGTGCTGGGTTGACCTATATTGATGAGGGGTCGACCTAAAGAGTTGAAGGGGTCGACCTGATGAGTTGAAGGGGTCAAACTGATAAGCATAAAGGGTTGACTTAAAGGGCTAAGGGTTGACCTAAAGAGTCGAATTGGTCGACCTGATGAGTTGAAGGAGTCAATTTGATAAGTATAAGGGGTAGGTTGGCCTAAGGAGTTGAAGAGCTAATAGTCGACCTAGAGTGATAAGGGGTCGACTTGAAGGGCTAAGGGTTGATCTAAAGGAAACATGGGTCAAATTGAAGGATCATGGGTCAGCCTAGGTCGACTTGAAGGAACATGGGTAGACCTGGAGGGAGAATGGGGTTGACCTCTTTTATTTGTTGCGATAAGTAGGTTGAATGTTATTACAGGTGGATCGCTTGTTGTGACCTAGAGTTAATTGGGTCCACATGTCGGACTAGGTGGGTCGAACTATTATTACAAGTAATGTGGACAAATCAGGGGCAGGTCGACCTATAACTTCAAATGGGTCAACATGTCTTAAACTAAGTCCAAGATTTCAATTCCAAATCCATCCAAACTTGATATCACTTAACTTGATTAGCATCAGAATTTAATTTTGTCATTACAAGTTTTTACCCAATATAAAAATAATTAAAAATTTAAAAGTTTTAAATTAAAAAAAAAATGTGGCTAAAGATACGAGGTTTTTTTACTCCTCGCGCTCATATGACGTATACTCATTCATCCCATACTTCTCATACTTACACAAATGTCCACCTTTTCGATGTGTGAATCTCACATTGAAGGAAGTGGTCTTGTTTTTTTCATTTTGAACATGGTATTTCCTACTTTCCACATTATCTGAAAATGCGAGGGTCAGATCTTATTCTTTATTCTACTTAAATTATGATAATATCATAAATATCATTTCTATAAAGATGATGACATATTCAATGTGAACAACACAAGTAAACAATTGTCCACATGATCAAATAAATCATATTCATGTGTTCTTCGTGCACATGTGGCTCTCAAAGCCAAGTAACATCCAAATACATATAACATGGCCCAAGAGAATAACATAAAGGAAAAGGTTTAAAAGCATCATGGCATACACTATGACATAAAGGAAAAGGTTTAAAAGCATCATTTACTTTAAAAATTTTACTATAGAGCCAATTTAAATTTTAATCTAATTTCATCATTCTTACACCAATATTATTATCGTTGTTATTTATTCTCCTCAAGTTTTATTTAATTCATATCTTAAAAGCACTTAAAAAGATCAACGTTTCATGAATCTAATAATAGGACACTAAACTCTCTAAATTAAGATCACGAGTTCGAGTATTGGGAATTGAAAAATAGGTGCTGAGACAATCAATCTCTGAATTGGACTCACAATACTCGAACCAAATTAATCGAATGATCCGCATTCCTATTAATCAAGGGGAAAAAAAATAAAAGCACTCAATAGAGTTTAAATAATTAAAACCAAACATTGAATGATATAAGTTTTTTTTTTATCTGAAGGTAAAGCATGAAACTAAATCTTGAAAAAATCATTAACTTCTTTTAAATGATTTTCATTTCAAGACATAAACAATCAATATTGCTATCTCCATTCACATGTTACGATAAGGATCTTCATTTATCATAAAATGTCACAATATGCTCATCTAAATTTAAGCGAACCCAAATGGGATGAAAATGGGCCGTCAATAATTCAAAATGGTGACTCTTAAGTCGTAACATTTTTCTAGGCCTAGAGGTGTAGTTTGAGAGTCATGTGGTGGGCTTGGATCAGCCTTTTGCATTTTGTAAATAACAAATAGTATTGGGGATCAACTAATATATATATATATATATATATATATATATATTTATATATATTATATTTTTATCGGTTAAAGGAGTTGAGTCATGAGAATAGAGAAATGAGATTTGAGAAATTTAATCCCTTAATAGATCCTACAAAACTAAGACCATATTAGTCAAACAAAATTCGAATATCAATCGGTAAAAATAAAAAAAATATATATTATATATTTTTAGTCATTATATCTATAAAACTACAAAAATAAAAGTAAGTAATTAGAAGTCATAATAAATTGAAACTATTTTCAAAATAATTTGTTTTAGAAGGAAATATGATGTAAGAACTTTTGAAAGCTAAAATATTTTAAAGAAAATTTGGATATTTATGATCTATATATGTTGCAAAATAAATTGCTCTGATTTCTTCTTCTTCTTCTTCTTCAATTTATATATTAAGTTGTTTTAATTTTACAAATAGTATAACATAACTGTTGGAGGTAGGTTTGACTCCACAGATGATGACTCTACTATCTCAAACAAAAGGGCTTGATCACTAGACAATCGCAAGGGATGTGACATGCAAAAGATCGTCGGAGAGTGTTTCGGTAGGAGAGACACTGACACTCAAGTCAGAGAGCAATTTTTAAAAGGAAAGAATAGACTAATTGCAAAGACAGGAAGTTCTGTTTTGGTCGTGTGCTATGTGTCGGGTAACAGAACTTACCTGGGTGGTAGGTGCATAAAGTTTATATATCATTTAAACGTAAGAGTCATGTATCCGCAAGCTGATAAAACCCTAATTTTCTTTTGAGAATGTCCTGAGATGTTCGGAAATCATGGCATAAGATGCTTAAAGATTGTGAAACCTTATCGATATGGAAAGTTCATATCATCATGGGATTTCCTTCCCTTATTGACTACAATTGTATATTCTCTTTCTATTTTTGTAAAATTGCCTCCATGATACATCGGTAGATTAAGTAACGATCATCGAGTACCAATCAGTTGAGGTACTGAGTGGATGGCTAGCAAGAAGAGGAAGTGGTCGGTGTGCACTGGAACAATCCGTGTATATGCTTTTGGGCTTAATTAACTATGGGCTCCACCTGATTTGAGTTATGTACCATCATTTGTCTCCTACTCCTTATGTAACTTCTGAAGGAAAAATGTAAGGAGTAAGCCAAAAGAGTGGTTACTTGAAAGGTTGTGAAGGCGTAAATATACTTAACTCCTGAGTAAATGCCCTGGATTGAATACCTTGTGGGAAGTCAAAGAAGTCGAAACTCTTCATTTAGTGTGCATGCTTCTCATTAAGTTGTTTTGTCTGCTCGAGATTTGCAGGGATCTCATTCTTGCGATTCTAAATAGGGGTCGTTAGACATGCTTTTACCCCAAAGGGATTTTGAGTACTTTTGATTCTGTGAAACCCTTTTATCGAGAGTCTGTTCTTCTATGGGGTTGTTTAATAATGGGTTTTGAGCCACAAAACTTGGTGGTATAGAATGTTTCTACCAATATGAGGCTCTATAAAAAATTGGACCGATGATGTGAGGTTTCGTCATGTCATTTGGACTCCGGATGTCATGGGGAGCCCATCAGAGTTCTCATAAGGGTTTCTGACCTTGGGAAGGATAAAGAGCTCTTTATCATGAGCTCTCTTTATAGGGTAGGAATCATCGTCTGGCTCCCAGGTGTAATAGGTGGTTGACATATTTCTCCGGGTCGGGCAAAGAGCTGGAAGAGGGTCGGAGGTGATGCATTCTCATAGCCTCTCTTTTGGCCATCTCCCAAGTCCTTTCCTACTTCAGCTGAGAAAGGTTGGCGGTTGTCACCTTCTCGACTCCATTGCTTTGGGGTGCTTCTGCAATCTTCTTGTGTCAATTGGGCAACACTGACAGGCCACAAAGTTTATTTTGCGTCTAGTTGGTTTTCTAGCATGAAGTCTTTATGCCATTCTTTTGATGTAGTTCTGTCTGTCTTAGGGACTTATGTGATTTCTCCTTACTTTGTATCCAACTATGTATTCTGATGTGTACTTGTTATTTGGAAATAAAAAGAAGAGCTTTTATTACTCGCTATTCGATCTCACTTTTGAATAATCATCTTGCCATTAGCACCTCATTGTTGTGTGTATAATGAATGCTAAACTATTGAATGACCAAGGCGACCAATAGGGTTTGATTGATGATGGATTTCACAAATGGTTAGCCTTCCTCTGACACTGTCCTTGTGATCTGAGGCTGAAATGTCGAATGTGAGGGTTGCACTCGCCTGCCTAGGGGACTCGTTCTTGGTCTCATCTGTTTGATAGACGGGGTGATGCTTATCCGTTCGGGGAGATAGATCTCAATAATAAGATAGGGCAATATTAACTCGTTCAGGAAGATAGATCCCAACGATAGAATAGGGTGACGTTGGCCCGTTTAGGGAGATAGATCCTAATAATAGTGCAGGGCGATATAGGTCCGTTTGGGGAGATAGATCCCAACGATAGAATGGAGCGATATAGACCCGTTCGGGGAGATAGATCCCAATGATAGAATGGGGCGACATAAACCCATTCGAGAAGATAGATCCCAATGATAGGATGAGGTAATATAAGCTTGTTCAGGAAGATAGATCCATTCGATAGGCCCTGAAAGATATGAGAGTAAATTAATAGGTTAACATAGCAGGATAGAGGATCACAGGGGTTTTTACCTGACTCTTAGATTTCATATGGGTGGTACGTGTTCGTCCGATCAGGTGCAAGTCCTCATTGATAATAAATGCGTAGGTTTTTAGAGTTTCATGTTTTGGGTGTGAGTGAGCCATCTAGGTGATCGAGATGATAAGTGCTTAGGCGAACTTCTGATCGTATCCTGTAAGGGTCTTCCTAGTTGGGTGCTAGCTTGCCCCTAGCTGGGGTTGGTTGATGGCTTCCACTTTTCTGAACACCAGATTGCCTAACTTGAATGTTCTAGTTTTGACCTGTCTATTATAATACCTAGCCGTTTGTTATTGGTAGGCTACCATTTGGACAGATGTAGTTTCCCTTAGCTCGGGGAGTAAGTCCAGTTGTTCGCGTAGTGAAAACTCATTTTGCCCTTCTTTATACTAGTTCACCCTTAATGAGTGAATCCTGATTTCGACTGGTATGATCGCCTCACAATCATATGTGAGACTGAATGGTGTCTCTCCTATAGCCCTTTGGGGCGTCATTCAATAGGCTCAAAGAATATTATAGAGTTCATCCACCTAGCGACTCTTGACTTCATACAGTATGGCCTTCAATCCTTATAGAACTGTTTAGTTGGTCATCTTAGTGACGCCATTGTCCTGGGGATAGGCAACGGACGTAAAGTGGTGTTGGATTTTCAGCCTGTCGTAGAAGTCTTGGAAACTTTTGTTATCAAACTACTTGCCATTGTCTATGATTAGGACGTGGGGTATATCAATCTGGTTATGATTGATGTCCACATGAAGTGTTGTATCTTGCCGGTAGTGATTTGAACTAATGGTTCAGCTTCTACCCACTTGGTGAAGTAGTTGATGGCTACGACCAGAAACTTACGTTGTCTGATTACTGGAGGGAATGGTCCTAGGATGTCCATTCTTTATTGAGCGAATAACCACGGATTGGCTATCGAGTTGAGTTTGATGGCGAGTAGGTATGGTACCGATGAGAAATGCTAACACTTGTTGTATCTTTTGACATAATTGTCTGCATCGGTTTTCATAGTTGGCCAATAGCACCCTTGTCAAAAGGGTTTATTTACCAGGTTTCGAGCACTTAAGTGATTGTCGCATATCCCCTCGTGGCGTAGTCCCCTTCTTCAGGCGTAAAGCATTTTAGATACAGGTGCGTGTAGAACTTCTTATAAAGACTACCTCAATAATAGCATAATAGGCAGCCTTGCACCTCGTCTTGGTGGCTTCGGTGGGAGAGCTTGATAGTTGCCTATGCTTTAGGCAAGCGTTGATGGGATCCTTCCAACTTGGTAAGCTGTCCGTCATCAGGACTTATTCGGGTTCTTCGATAATGGGTTATGGTAGACTTTCTATGTAAACAGTGCGATTGGTTGCCACCAAGTCCAATCTGGCTAATTTCAAGAATGTATTTGCTCGAGCATTCTCTGATTGAGGGATTTGTTGTATGTCTATCCTGTCGAACTGATTTACAATTCAGTGTATCTTGGAGAGATTTTTCGCCATTATCAATTCTTTAGTCTCATAGATCCCTTTGACCTATTTAATGATCAACTGACTGTCGGTAAAAACTCATATGTTTCATGTCACGCCCCGAACCAGAATCTTGAACAGCCGCCCGTTGCCTTGGATGTCGGCTGTATTTCTACAGAAAATCAGGCAGAACCTCCCTATAAATAAGAGGTCTCCCATGTACAAATAAATCTGTATAATAGACATTCACCCCATCAAATAAATAAATAGTCATCCCAGTCTCATAACAATCCATCACATTCAAATCCTGTCAACCAATCCACAGCGGACATCCAGGACAACGCAAGGCTAATATAAGCACTAACAGTCCTAGCCATAGATCTCTACTGTCATGCCCAACTAGAGCAATGAGTAGCCGCCACACCAAGCGGACCTAAGTTTATACAATTGTATAACAAATTCCCAAGCTAACATTTTAAATATTTACAAATGCCTCAATGTAAGTGAAATATGAGAGTTTCGCAAACAAAAGTCTAAAAATTATACAGTCATCCCATAATATATACATGGCCAACTACGAACCTCAATATCAAGACCTCGCAGGGTCGAAATAAGATAAAGATTTCAAGTTTCATCTTAAATTAAATTCTCACCGTCATAGTATACCGAATCCACCAAAACCTCTAGAGCCTGAAGTGTTGCTCTAGCATAATAATCCTGTCTGAGGAGGGAAAGAAGAGGGGTGAGTATCAAGGAAGATACCCAGTGAGTGAGGGGATTAATCTCAAGTACTAATAGTGTAGGTGATCATTGGAGTGTCAAATAATATCATTCGTAACCAATAATTCAAATTTTGCAATAAATCATGGTATGTTCGATAAAATGAACTCATTTAATCATTCACACGATATCATACATATATGCATCCATTTCGATCATCTTTTTCAGAAAAATCCTAGGGTCCCATCGAAAACACTTCCGTCTCAGGTTGGCCGAAACCCAGACGAAAGCCCGCCAAGGGGTTTTTCCATAAATGTTTCAAAACATACCCCCTTCCTTAGCATTAGGTCATACCTCACCGGGGTGCGTCCGGGTATAGCTCGACATGTCCGCAAAGGAGATACGTTTGTCTCTCCCGCAAAATATAATCTAACCCTTATCCACGTTGCCCCATCGGGTCGCGCCATGGGAGGAATGACTATAGCCATTATCCATGCACATAACACCATTTATTTCTCAAACATCTCATCATATCATCACATAACTAGTGGGCATCCAACCCACATAGTTAATCAAAACATTTTAAATCCGTGTGTCAATACATTTCATCAAATCATTTCAAATCAACATACCAATGCAATGGTAGAATAGAAAATATTCTAGTTCTCAAATAATGACACAATAATAATTCATTTCAAACTATGGATGCATAGTCGTCGGAAACATAAATTTACGACACTCCAATAATCACAAAACAGATTTGAAATTTAATATCATACATCGAGTCAATGCATATCAAAAGCATGTTTTATTGAAAACACGGCAGAAAACAAGTTTCACTATTTTATGCAAGAGATTAGGGTCCCACTCATATTCTAGGGAGGGTGGTCACTCCCTATTTTCACAATCAATCCAATTTGACTCCTCGAGTCTCCAAAAAAGTCAACCTAATCAAATCATCACAATTTAACATCAAATAAAAGCCTATTAAAGGATTTTCAATTTTCATTCCTAATTAATACATCATTAATTTACATAATCTCCTTTCTAGATTCATGTTTCATCAATTTCAAGTCATTTGACTCACCAATGACCTAATTCCCAATATTTCTCAAATTTTCTAATTTTTCTCGAATTTACATAATTCCATTTTAATCTTTCAGGCATATTTCAATCCAATTTCAAAGAAAACTATACAAATGAGCCAAACAAAACTCTATCATTATCTAATACATTCTATCATGCTATGCAGCCCAATTTATTTATTTATTATTTTTTTTATAAAAAATAATTTTATATCAAAAAGAAAGGGAAAACAGGATCTCGAACAAACCACGAGAAGCCTGAAAGATCAACAAACTATAAAAAGAGAACTAATATCTAGCCTCAGTCGATGGTAAGACTACTCTAGCAAAAGCCGCAATGACCCGAGGGGGTAACTGACGCTCGCCTCTCCTTCTCTTGTTCCTCTCCATCCAAATATAATAAATACAAGCACTGAGTAGACATTTGAATCCCTTGTTCCTACGAAGCTTATGTCTCGCAGGAGACAACAGAGTATCTCGAATGCCCGACCAAGAAATAGGAAAAGATGATGGAACATGATGCGCAATAGTTAATCTCCAAACTTCTCTCGAGAAGGAACAACGAAAGAATAAATGATCAATCGTCTCTCTCCGGCTACCATGGAGATGGCAAGTCGAGGAAGACGAAAGATGAAGCCTGAATAAGAAATTATTCGTCTGAAGCCGCTCCATCAACACTAACCAGACAAAGAATGCAGATCGGGGAATCGCCCCTGAGAACCAGACCATGTCCACCCATTGGACCCACGGATAAGAACTCCTGAGATGCTCCCAAGCCGACGCAATAGAAAACTTACCACTAGATCTGATCGTCCACTCGATTCTATCACAACCAGAGGAAGATAGCCAATAAGTCTCCGAAATAAGATCCCGAAGACGGTCACAAAAAGCTCGCTAGAACCTCGAAGATCGCTGCTCACCACACTGAATATAATCAATCCAAGTGGCACTCAAAAATACATCTCGAACAGAAGACTCAGCAAGAAATCCTGACTTTTCCATGGAATGTCTCCCCAAGACTTCTATCAAAGGACCTATAGGGGACCAGTCATCATACCAGAAAGATATACGACTTCCATCACCCATCCGCCAAGCAATAAGCTCCCTTACCAGATGATGTAACGAAAGAAACTTCCTCCAAATCCACGAACATTTATCCGGAATTCTGACATACCATAGGTTGTGACCCCGCAAAAGATATTTCCGAACCCAACGAGTCCAAACATTTTCCTCCGGATCAGAAAGGATGTGCCAAATATACTTAAGCATGGCTGCTTTATTCCAATTAGTGACCCGCTTCAACCCAAGACCCCCTTCCTCCTTAGGACGACACACAATCGACCAAGCAACCTTGGCCTTATGGCAGTCTAAAGACGGACCCGACCACAAGAACCTTGACATCAACTGCTCAATTTCCTTACAAACCGCCTTCGAAAGGAGAAAAATAGAAGACCAAAAAGTCTGGATCGATAACAAAATAGAGCTAACTAGTTGTAACCGGCCTGTATAGGAAAGACGTCTGCTTGTCCAATGCTGAATCCGAGCTGTAATACGCTGGACCAACTGAGTGCAATCCGTGACAGAAAGCCGAGTAGACAAAAGAGGGACCCCCAAATACCGGACAGGCAAGAGGCTTTGTCGAAATCCTGAAGTCCTCAAGATCTCCTCCCTTACCCCCTGATCTACAGCTCCAAAAAAAAATCTCACTTTTTCGCGGGTTCATCCAAAGACCAGAAAGCATCCCAAACTGAGCTAACCCATCCAAAATACTCTGGACCGAAGATGGACATCCTCGAGAGAAAAGCATCAAGTCATCCGCAAAACAAAGATGAGATAGACTAACCTCCTGGCATCTCCAATGGAATTCAAAGTTAGGCCCCTCAGAAATCCGCTGCATCAAACCCGAGAAGACCTCCATGACTATGACAAAGAGCATGAGGGACATCGAATCTCCCTACCAAAGACCCCTCGAACTCCGGAAGAAATAAGTCAACTCCCCATTAATCGAAAAGCAAAGCTTGCCGTAGAGACACACTCCATAATCCGATCAATCAACCAAGTAGGAAAGCCAATATACTCTAGAACTATCCGGAGAAAATCCCACTCCACTGAATCATATGCCTTCATGATATCCACCTTTAACGCACAACGGGGGGAGCCGCGTTTTAGGTGATAACCATGAAGAAGCTCATGGGCAAGGACAATTTTATCCCCAATCCTCCTCCCCCTCACAAACATAGACTGTTCACTGCCAATAATACTAGGAAGCACCTGACTCACCCTCACCGCTATAATCTTCGAGATGCACTTATAGATTGTATTATAGCACGAAATGGGTCTATAATCTGATAAAGATGTCGGATTATTCTTTTTCAGGATGAGAGTAATAATGGTACCATTAGCCTCCTTAAGTAGTCTCCCGAAAGCAAAAAAATCCAAAATAGCCCTTGTGATATCCTGACCCACAGTATCCCAACTAGATCTGAAGAACTCAACACTGAACCCATATGGACCCAAAGCTTTATGCCTACCCAAAGAGAACATAGCCTCCCGAACCTCTAACTCCGTCACCGGGCTCTCTAAAGAGTAAATCTGATCCTCAGATAGCCTTCTTCGGAGAAATGAAGAAATAGTGCCGGAGTCTAACTCACCATCCCTGGGCCTCTCGAAAATAAACCCCTGAAGTAATCAACTGCTACCCTCTGAATATCATTCGAATCAGAGATCCGAATACCATCATCAGTGACCAAAGAGCAAATGGAATTTCGGTTGTGCCTCTGACAAACCGAATTAAAGAAGAAAGCAGTGTTTCGATCTCCCAACTGAAGCCAACAGATCCTAGCTTTCTGACACAACATACTCTCCTCCATACTCAAGAGCGTATAATACCGAGAGCAGCTGATCTCTCAGCCGCCTCCAAGTCACGACCCTCATCAGACAAGAACTCCTGCTGGATCTGAACCAAACACTCTCGAGCCTCCTGAACTCGAGTGGTTAAGTCATTAAACTCCTTGCAGTTCAGTTGCTTCAATTTTAGTTTCAAACCTTTCAATCTCCTGTACAAGCGATACATCTGAGTGCCATGGTAATCCACCGCCCAAGCCTTCGACACGATCTCCTGATATCGAGGGTAATCCATCTAGAACTCGAAAAGCTTAAACAAAACTCTCCTCCACTGCTCCATCTGATGAAAACGAATCAAACTCGGAGAGTGATCTGTGTTACCTAGGGCAAGAAACACTGCCTCTAAAAAGGAAAAAGTAGATAGCCATGAGGAATTAACCAACACTCTATCCAACTTTCTCAAAATGAGATCCTTCACCTGCCTATTCCACCATGTGTTTAGACACCGGAATAACGAAGATCCTCCAACTCAGACTCCCTCATACAATCATCCAAAACGCAATCAGACATCGACCACCCCAAGTTACCACCATTCCTCTCATAGGGATGACGAACAACATTGAGATCTCCCAATACACACCACGGAGTTACCAAACTCTTACTCCGAGATCTTAAGAAATCCCATAGCAACCGACGATCACCTGCCAAGTTAGACCCATACACGATAGTAATATCCAAGCACAGCCCAAATCTAATAAACTGAACTCTACTATGAATCCACTGCATATCGCACGCCAGAATGGTCACGTTAACCTCCAACGGATCCCAACATAACCAAATACGCCCAGTAGTATTACTCCCATGAGCAATCACATAATTCCAATCAGGAAAAAGAGAATGCTGAATACGAACCTCATTAGAAGACAGCACTCTAGTCTCCAAAAGACCCAACAACTGCAAACGGTTCTCGATCACAAAACTTCTAGCAGCACGAATATGAGTTGGGTCGTTCAGACCCCTTACGTTCCAACAACCGATCATCTGGATCGCGCAAACGAGGGGCGCACGCTCAGAAAGCTCAGTGACCCTTCCTCCGTCCCCGTTTAGTCCTCCTGGCCTTGGATGGAAGAGCAGGAGGATCTAGAGGGGGGAAGAACAAAGGTCATCCACACCTGTCCCTACTGAGGAATCTGGATCAGCTCCTCCAAGACCAATACCACTCGGGATAGTCAGAATACTGTCGCTCTCATACAACGTGGCACAATCTCTACTCTCAAGAGAATCAACCCGAGTCTCCTCCCTCACTATCAAATCAAGGCCAGGGTCTAACTCTGGGAGACTAGCCAGCTGCTCTGACAGCTCCTCCCGAACAACCAAGGCATAAAAATCATCAACCTCCTCGATCGGTGACTCTCGACCCTGATTATCTCAAGCTGATTCATTGACAAGGACAATCTGGGATGTTACACCCGCACCTCCACTTGGGACACCAATCATACGCTCCACTACCTCCGGCACTCTATCCTTAACAACACTCGGAAGCCGCTGACATCTTCTTCTTGGTTTCCTGACTTTCTGAAAGCCATCTGCATCTCTCTCCTAAGAACTTGGTCCCGAGGTCCCCATTCTGTCCTGAGTAGAGGATTTCTTAGGGCATTTATCATGATGGTGTCCAAATACTACACACTCCTCACATCTAGGTGGAATGTAGGAATATTTCGCCTTGACTTGTAAGTCGCTCCCATCCGGTAGAGTGAATACCGCCTCCCTACGAATAGGATTCCCAGCATCAAGCTCAAGAAACACCCTAGCATATCCAAGCCTAGTGCATAAAGCTGTGATTTCATCCATTAACAATGACTTCCCAAAAACTGATGCCACATAACTCAATCCTTGCCTATTATAGAGAACAAGTGGAATGTTATGCTGTTTGATCCACACTGCAAGTTTTCGTGGCTCAAATTCAACCATAGACATGCCCATGGTAAACCTGCAAAGAACAAATGGGATCCCAAAAATATGCCACGGGCTCCTATCCAAAATCATCTGAAAGTGCTCATCAGAATTAAACTTCAAAAAAAATAATCCAGACCCTGCCATAATAACCTCAGAAAGCCCGAATCGACTCCATAATAACTCAGTAATTCTCTTAACTTCCTTCAACGGCAAGCACCGTCCTATGAGGTTTCCAACCAAAGTAAAGTCATAGGGTTTTTCACCCTCGATAGCTATAGAGTGAGGAACCGGAAAATTACCTCGATCGCCAAATAGTACATCTTCTTGGAAAAGAGATGTCGTACGTTGGTGATTTTCAGCATCCTACCCCCTCTGATTACTAGCCCTGCCTCCCAATGCAGCAGCATAACTCCTATGCACATGTGGTGATGAGGGCTGGCCCTCATCGATCATAGAAGCCACCATGCCCAACACAAGCAGGCTGCCTCTTTTTTTTTTTTTCAAAAAAGCCCTAGTCTGCTACAGTGCCCAGCGCAGCCGCACATCCGTCGTCCAATCCACTGAGGCGTCGATTGTGTCCGTTGAACCAATCCAACTGTCGGAGAAGGAAGGCCAGATGTCGGAGACCACGGATCTAACGTCCGATCATTGAAATTCCTTCAGCAATTGATCGATTTGATGTGCGAACCTCTGCGGTTGCCGTCTGCCTCTCCGCCGTGATAAATCACCAAATTCCAAGATCGAACGCGTCTGAATGGATGCAAAAACCCTTCTACTGCCGCCGAAAGTACTCGAACGCAGCCTAATTTATATTAAATCCTAAGCTTAATCTAAATAATTTCATATAAAATTTTCAGGAAAATACATTTCCTTCGAATCTAACATCTTTCAGAATATATATATAACTTCCGATTCTAATTTCAACCTAATTTCGATAAAATTAATTCAAATGTTGAAGAGATTACATTTATCTCACCTAGGGTTTTTCGCAGTTTATAACCCTCATCCCGGTGGCTTCTCAGTTCACTCCGAGACCTGCAGTGCATTTCAAACCGACGCAAAGCTTAGTGATTAGGCTTAAATTATCAAGTGGGTCGAAACCCTAAAACCATAGTCAGAGCCAAGCCAACCATTACCTGCGCAGATAAGAAATCGCAAAACATTGCCACCTAGGGTTTGTGACAGTCTGCTACCGCTGGCTTGAAGCTTTTGTGATGGTCGAGAAGGCTCTCAACAAGGTGAGCAGTGCGCGGTTGATCGAACAAGGGAGGAAGACTATAGGCCATCGCACGTGCGAGAGAGAGAGAGAACGACAGGCAGTCGCACGCGGTGGTGGCTGTCGGAAGGAGATGTTGGCCGCGAGAGATAGAGAGAGAGAAATAGAGGGTGAGGTAGAGGAGAGAGAGGCAGAGAGTAGATAGAGAGAGACAGAGGGGTGAAACAGAGAGAAATAGAGAGGGGAACCGAGAGGAAGGTAAAGAGAGAGGGTGGTGGTCATGGGTGGTTGGCAACAGAGGAAGGAGGCAGAGGGTGGTTGATGATGGCGAAACGAGTGACGGGTAGAGGGAGAGAATCGCGAGAGATAGAGAGAAAGAGAGAAAAACGGAGCAGAGAGAGATCGAAGGGGAAAGAGAGAGAGGAACGGGCGGTGGCGACCGTGGGTGGTTGGTGGCAGTTGCGGTTGCAGCGGCGGCGGTGGAGGAGGAAGCCGCGGAAGTCGAAGGGTGAGGGAAGGTGAAGAGGCGGGTAACGGAGAGAGAAGGATAGGGGAAAAGGGGAATTAGGGCTAATTAGCCCTAATTCAATTTTCTCTCTTTTTTTTTTTTTTATTATTATTATTATTATTATTATTATTATTATTATTATTATTATTATCTGTTATATAAAACAAATTCATAAATAAATAAATGAGTGAATGACTAAATTGATAAATGAATATATATATATTTTTATACTCGCTTTAGACTTCAAATCACGGGTACGACATCTAGAATATACCAAAAATTAGATTTAAAAACCCCAAAATCAAAAATTGATATAAATAAAAATTTCTCTCTATTTATATAAACTGAAAAATATTTTATTAAATTCAAGAACGAGAGTACAATATGGACCCCGTAGTGTTAGTGTTACATTTCAGGCTCCCAATGAGGCTGCAACCCATAGTCCGGTCAAGAAAGTTTCGTACTCGGCCTGGTTGTTGGTTGCTTGGAAGACGAAATGAAAAGCATATTCGGCCTTGAAGTCATCAGGCCTGACTAAGATGAGTCCAGCTTCGCTGCCTAATGAATTAGACGACCCATCCATGTGAAGGGTCTATTCAGGCGATTGGTATTCCTTCTGATCATTAATAGGGGATTGCTCGGCAGTCTTAGGGAATATGCACTCAAGGATGAAATCGGCGAGGGCTTGGCCCTTGATGGCCGGTTTTGGTTAGTATTCGATGTCAAACTTGCCCAGTTCAATGCTCCACTTGATGAGTCGACCCGAGGTGTCCCTCTTTTATAAGATTTGCTTTAGCGGCTGATTGGTCAACACCATGATGGTATGGGCCTGGGAGTATTGTCGGAGGCGTTTGGCAGTAATAACCAGTACAAAGACTATCTTCTCGATGGGTTGATAGTTGACCTTCAACATATAGAATATTCGGCTGACGTAGTATACCGGCGGTGGATTCTTGTCTCACAAGGATAGAGCAGAGTTCTTGATCAGAAATATAGAGCCAGAGGTAGTGTTTTTCGCCTAGAACCGGTCAGGATAGGAGTCTTTGAGTTTTTCAAATGTGGCTTAACATTCAGGCATCCATAAAAACTTTTGAGACTTCTTCAGGACGTCATAGAAGGGTTTGTATTTTTCTCCCACTTTTGACATGAATTGGTTGAGGACAATGATTCTGCCGATGAGACATTGCATGTCACTTACTGCCCTGGGCAGTGCTATGTCTAGTATGGCTTGGATCTTATCTGGATTTGTCTCGATTCCTCGATTGGTGAACAGGAAACCTAGGAACTTTGCCAACATGATTCCAAAGGTACACTTCACAGGGTTTAGTCTTATATAATATTGTTCTAGTGTCCGAAATATTTCTTTCAGATTGGCAAAGTGGTTGTTAGCATCGATACTTTTGATGAGTATGTCGTCGACATAGACCTCTACATTTATGCCAAGTTGCTCGTTGATGACCTTGTTGACCAGTCGTTGGAAGGTGGTCCCGGCATACATATTTGATAAAGTTGGTTTTTTCCTCATCCTTAGGAGCCATACGTATTTGATTGTACCCAAAGTATGCATTCATGAAACTTAAGAGCTGGTGTCCAGATTAGTTATTGATCAACTTGTCGATATTAAGAATGGATAGCTATCTTTTGGGCTTGTCTTATTGAGATCGGTGAATTCCACATACATCCTCCACTTCTCGTTCACTTTCTTGACCATGACCATGTTGGGTACCCACTCAGGATATTTGGCTTCTCAGATAAACCCTACTGCCAAGAGCTTTTGAACTTCTGGTATTACATACTGGCGTTCTAGTGTGAACACCCGTTTCTTTTACTTGACAGGCTTACGATTGGTATCTATAGTTAACTTGTGAACTACAACCGATGGGAGAATACCTAGCATGTCCTCAGGGGACCATGCAAAGACCTTGGAATGACATCATAGGCAATCGAAGACCGCCTTCTGAAGAGATGCTGACAAGTAGGCACCGATCTAAATGGTTTGGCTAGGTGTATCTATGATAAGCACTTCGATTACCTCCTCTCTAGATTAAGGCTTGGATTGTTGCTCAATCTCCTCCTTTTCTCCTGTTAAGGGGATAGTCGATGGATCTGTGTCACTACAGAGAGTCGCGATCCCAAAGGTATTCTAAACTTGATTCTCATGTGAATAGTGCTCGATAGTACTTTGAGGCCATCTAGGCTGGGACGTCCTAGGATTGTGTTATAAGGAGACGGAAGCTTCACCACTTAAAAAGTGATGTTGGTGATAGCATGATGGGAAGGTGTTCCCAAAGACACAATGAGTGAGATAATGCCTTTTAGACATACGTATTCGCCAATGAGCCTTTTGATGGGCCGATCAGAAGGTTAGAGATAGAATGTGGTGAGACCCATCTGTTGGAAGGCATTCTAAAAGAGGATGTCGTAACCTGCTCCTTGGTTCATGAAGGTCCTCTTAATATGGTAAGAGCCAATTCTGGCTGTGATGATCAACGGGTCATGTCGGGTGGTGTCTACTCCTTCCAAATCATAGTGAAACCAATTGTGGGTCTCATTCTCTTGGATGAGGTCATGGTAAGGAAGGGGAAGAAGTGAAAGTAAGAACTGTTTTAGCTGGGAATTAGTTTGTTCCCACGGACGGCACCAATCTGTTGGAGGTGGGTTTTACTCCACAAATGATGGCTCTGTTAACTTGAACAGAAGGGCTTGATCACTAAACGATCTTGAGGGATGAGATTTACAAAAGACTGCCAGAGGATGCTTCGACGGGGAAGACTCTGGCACTCAAGTCAGAGAGCGATTTTCGAAAGAAAAGAATAGACTGATTGCAAAGAGAGGAAGTTCTATTTTCGTTGTATACTATATGTGGGCCAAGAGAACTTACTTGGATAGTAAGCACATAAAGTTTATATATCATTCGGGCGTAAGAGTCATGTATTTATGGGGTGATAAACCCTAATTTCCTTTTGAGAATGTGCCGAGATTTTTGGAAATCATGGCATAAGATACTCAAAGATTGTGAAACCTTTCGATATGGAAAGTCCACATCGTCATGGGAATTCTTTCCCTTATTAGCTACGATTGTATATTCTCTTTCCATTTTTGTAAGATTGCCTCTATGATTCAAGGTGAGTGAACATCACATCAATAGATTAAGAAACAATCATCGAGTACCAATCAGTTGAGGTATCGAGCAGATGGCTATTAAGAAAAGGAGGTGGTCAGTGTGTGCTGGAACAGTCTGTGTGTAGGATTTTGGGCTTAATTGACTATGAGCTCCACCTGATTTAGGCTATTTACCATCAAAAACAAAATGGTTTAAATGTTACATATTAGGGTAAAATCAGATTTATATTAGCAAAATGAAATACTACATAAAAAGAGGGCAGGAGGTCAATAGTGGTTATCATTGTTAGAAAATAAATAACATTTTAGAAATATTTTAATAGTTTAATAGCATTTTTAAGATTTATAACGATATTTTTAATGTTTTGAGTTGAAATGCTACTAATAGTTATACAAATTTTAATTTTTTTCCTTAAAATTTTAGAGGCAGTTGCCCTCAAGACCTTCTCTCATCTTCCCTCATTACTTGCTTTGCATGATACAATATTAGCTTAAAAAGTTAATAATAAGAAAATATATAATAAAGTATAATTTTATTAACATCTAATTGGTTCAGTGGTAGAGTATTGATACTCCTAAATAAGATCTCGAATTTAAATATTATATATATAAAAAATTTATTATATTAGAAATGTTAAACAAATTAGTATTTTAATGATGATCAATAAAGTGGAACATTAATAAACATGACTTAAAGAATCTGAAAATATAGACAAGCCAACCTAGTATAAGGAGTGTGTTGACCCAATACGAAATAGCCCTCAGGGACAAAGTAACAAAATAGGCAAGTCAATCCATTGGAAAATGCAAGTCAATCTATTAAATAAAAATGAGCAGACACACTTGATATTGACCTGCACAAAATTAAGTCTCGACCTGCACTTTTTTTTTTTAAAAAGAGAAAGTTAACCTATTAATATGATAATGTCGACCTATTCACACTCTGATTTAAGTCAACCTGAACCACAAAACAAAAGAAAGGACAGTCGATCTATGAATATTCAATACTTAGAAAACTTGTTGTAAGTCATATGTGTTGACCTGTAGTTATAGTAATTCGACCTACATGCATATGTCGACCAATTTAAGTGTAGAATGTCGACAAATTGAAAGGAAAATTGTAAAGTGTCAACACAACACTTTTAGCATATCGATTTAGAAATCTTAGTAAGTCAACCTACCTTCGAACAAGCAGACCTTCACCTATAATCAACTAAGGGATGTCGAGCTACCATATGTATAAGTCAAATGAAGACTTGAATTGGTCGACTTAAGTTACTAAAATTGGTCAATACAATGCATAAAGTCGACTTAGGAATCAAAGTGTCAACTCAACAAACACTTTGGTTGACATCACAATAGACAAAGTTCGATCCAAATCTTTTGAATAAATTAAGTGTCAACTTAGAATATATATATGTCGACTTTAGCCTTTATTGATAAAAGTAAGAATAGTTATTAGGTCGACAATAGCAACGAATAAGTCCTCTCACACTTCAAAATATATCAACCTACTCTAAAAATAAGTCGCCTGCATGCGTTCATGTCAACATCATATCTAAAATAGATCGACACTTATTACTTACAATTAACAAAATTCAAAATTAAGTCGACCTATGTGAAACAAGAATCAAAACCAGAAATCTTATATTTTCAAACACAACAGTTGTAACATAGACTCTCGGTGTATTATAACTCTCCTTATATTTATATATATGATATTGCATCCATTTTAAGACACATGATTTGAAATTTCTAAAACTTTGCCCTTAAAATCGCTTAAATTGAAAATTTTATCGGTAAGCCGAAAACTTCCTCGAAAAGTGCCGGTAAACCCTAAAATCACTAAAAATGGCTAACGAAAGTCAAAACACTTAAGTATAAGCATAAAGAAGTGAATTTGAAAATTTAAAAAAAAAAAATCAGATTAAAAATCGCATAGGGTCAAATTAACAATTTTGGAAAGTTCAGGGACTAAAGTATAAATATGAGAACTTGAGGGACTAAGTTACAAAACCAGCCATTGAATAACAATTGGAGATCAAACATTGGCCAATAGCACACTTAGTGGCCACATAGGACATTCCACTATCAAAGTTTGAAAAAAGTTGCTTGTAAAGAACAAAATGATGTATGAAATGTGATTGGAAGGGTTTTTTTTAGTAGTTTCTTATGTCTTCTTTCCTCTTGGCCGAATTTGACACTTCCTTTGCATGCATGTTGCCATTTCAAGTATATAGAAGAGTCTTGACAAGTGTAGGATAAGATAAAGCATGCAAAATAAATCAAGGGTCAAGATATGTTGATTTGGTTTATATAAAGACCAAAACCAACTATTTTATTCATTTTCTCTTCCATTCACCTCACTTGGACGAAATTTTTAGTAAGATTTCTTGTTTTCATCCAAGCACTTGAGGTGTTGAAGAGGTAAGAAAAATTTTTGGTTAATAAAATTTTAATTGTTTAGATAGCATTAGCATAATGTAGAGATTTTTTTTTTTTGTGTTAATGTATATGTGTTGCAAGATGTGGTGATAAAGTACTAAAGAATGGTGTTGGTGATGAATATTTGGATGTCAAGATCTTATTAAAGAGGTAATACATTCTTCTTTAACTATACATTGGATTAAATTGATCCCATGAAGTAAGTTTGTTCAAATAAACTAGCATGGTCAATGAGCTATTGTGATATATCTAATCCTGTGATGATTAAAATTTAAATTGATTTGGTTCTGGTAAAACTAGACTCCCTAAGCTTTAAAATGAGCTATGGTGAAAAATTTTTCATTAAGAAATGAAATTATGGTGATTTTTAGAAGAAAAGGTAAAAATCGATGTTATATTCACTGTCCTGTGCACGACTAGTAAATTGATTTAAATATTAAGATAAATTTTAGATAGAATTAGGGAAAACTCAAAACATGAAACTTTTATATCTATGTCTTGGATTTAAAATGAGATAAAATTCACTTGCATCGGAGTAGTATGCTGAAAGTTATGATATTTTTACTAAAACTGTGCAGAAGTAGTCTTAAAATCGAAACTGAGATGAAAATGGAATTTTATAAAGTTATACGTTTAAAATTTGAGAATGGTCTAAAATAGAAAGTTTTAGATCTATATCTTATCTTCAATTTCAGATAAGAATAAATTAAATTGGAGAAGTACATAGGGAGATATGTAAATTCTCCTAAAACTGTGCAGAATTGGTTTTAGGAACTTAGACTGAAAAATTATAAAAATTCTATAAATTCGTGTAATGGGAATTTGGAGATGAGTTGACATGAAAAATGTAGATATATGTCTTAACTTTAATTAGCAATTTGAATCACTCAATTCTTAGTTATATCAAGAAAGTTATGTCATTTTTCCTAAGACTACGCAAGAGTAAAACTTGAAAAAAAAAATGAATTATAGATGTATGGGTTTAAACAAATTAGGGTAAATTGGAATCGGACTAAATCAAATTTGGATGAAATTATTGAAAGAAATAGGGGGTTTGACATATATATGTTGTTGTCTTAGGAGTAGACGATTAAACTATACTTGATGGGCAACTCAGCTGAGTAACAAGGTTTTAGGGAAGTGGTGTACCATTCCCGTACATGTGAGTGGATCTTACTGTTGCCATATAGTTAATAAGAAAAACCATGTTTTATAATTTTCAAAGCATGATTTGTGAAATGAATTATGAAATGACTTGTTAAATAGTTTGGTATCGATTTTGTGATAAATAGAGTATCTCAAAAATTTCTTTTAAATATGCATCCATGAATTTTGATAAAAAAATATATGTGCTGTGTTTGAACCATGAAATGTACTTTGATGATATTTATATGAAAATACATGAGGTATCGGATTTCATAATTTTCCTTAACTTATATGACACGATTGTTTGATTGATGATTTTGATGCGAGACTATGTTCTTGGGCATTAGTACCTGAATCCCCTTGATCGTAGATCGGGGATAGTACTTATAGCCATGATATTATGATACAATAGGCGCTGTCCCACGTAGACTCGCCTCATATGCTATAGCAGACCCATTTCGTTCTATAGATAGTCACACGGTTGCAATGTCATTGAGACGCAGACACTCCACATGGTTTGGTGGCGTATATACGATACTAGATTTTCAGACTAGCCAAGTTGAACTGAAAGGGGAGGATTGAATGATGTTTTAATCTAGCACTTGGGGAGGTCCGATATCAACGTCAAGGTTAGGGTTGTTTATCTGTTTAAAAGAAAAACCCTTGGTGGCTCGTCATTGGTCGATGTAGACCTTTGCCGAGAGTTTGTTTTGGTATGACTCTACGATTATGACAGAAAATTTGGATGCATATGTTTTATGGACGATGATGTTAGAGAAATGTGTTTGAAATTGTCATACATACTTGAAATATGGTATAAAGTATATTATATATATATATATATATATATGGTTTTAATACTCCATTTTCACACCACTTATTAACTACATGTTACGACTATTCACTCACTGAGTAAATAATTTTACTCACCCCTCACTCCCTTAAATTTTACAGAGATAGTATTTAGAGTGACACGTTGATAGACATCGATGTACACAAATTTTAGAGACTATCGTTAGAGATGTATCACGGTATCGAACTTCTGCTGTATCTTTGAAAATATTAGTTGATCATGTTAGAATGACTGTACGAAACAAAGGAACTTTCTTTTGCTGTATATATATATATATATTTGAAGACTTTGTATTTAAATACTAATAAAATATTTGTAACTGAAATTTATGATTAGTCTTGCGTTACCTTGAGGATACGTAGCAGGGTTGGGCCGGTGCCTCAGGTAACGGGCGACTGGTCACGGCCTCTGGATCACGGATCGGGGTGTGACAACAGTAATATTCATTTATGCATTTAATATGATGTTTGAAAACTAACGATTGATGTGCAGCAAAAAGAAAAAGCAAATCACTTCATTGGCCAAGGATAGAACATGCAGCAACAAAGAAAATGCCATTTGTAGAAAATGAGAAACAGTTGAAAATATTAAATGAAGTCGGTGAACCTCATTAATGATCAATGTTCAAGTTCAACCAACTTCACAATGACACTATTAGGTTCATCTTTAAAAACTGAAGCAAAGAGAAGAAGAAGAGGAAGTAAATGCTTCGAAACAAACAAAAAGAGCATACTGCACAATAAATACCCTGTTCTCATAAAAACATACTCTGTTTTTCATCTCAACATTCTTTCTTGAGTGTAAATCTACTCTAAGTATATAGATAGTCACATTCAAGGGTTAAAGCCTTACTATTTGTATCATTTCTTCTTCTTTGTACAAAATTTTTGAAAACGAGTGAGATACTCACAATCTTGGGCTTAGAGAGAGAAAACAACAATCTGAGTAAGGTAGAGTTAGTGTTTAAGTGTAAACATTGTAACGGTCTAATTTAAACCATTAATCAAGTTTGTATATTTGTGATGTTAGTGAAAATCTAGGAAGGTGTCCTAAGAGTGAATGGACACCGCATTGGTGGAATCACTATAAAACTTATATGTCATTATCTTTATATTCCTCTGTAAATATCAAATCTACTGACTTTATTTCAACCACCATTCCCAAACTATCTGTAAATCTACTATAAGTGCCAAAATTATTCAAATAAACCTATTTACCCCATCTAGGTTTCTTTCAATTGGTATCAGAGCAGATGTCTAGTTTTTGGTCTCACAACCTTAGAATAAAGACCCTTACCTTTAACCCATTCTCAAAAACCCCAAATGGCATTGAACAGAGACTCTGTTCCAATTGAGGCTTGCTCTACAAACGGAGCTCTATTCTTCAATGGGAGTAACTTTTGCTATTGAAAACAAAGAATATGCAACTTTATTATAGCTCAAAATCTAACTACTTGGGAAATTATTGAAAAAGGGATCGAGTTTTCAACTGAAGAAATTGATGGTATCCGTATACCAGTGAATTTAAAAAACATTACACCAGAACAAACAAAGGCATATCAAGCCAACTGTAAAAGCTATCAATCTTCTTCACCTTACCCTAAGCATAAACAAATACATGTGAGTCTCAACGTGCATTGATTAAGTTCATGGATGAGCTTTCAAGAATTATTGAAAACTCTACCTTACTCAGATTAAGTTCGTGAATGAGCTTAAGGGATGAAAATGTATTATTGAAAATGTTTACCTTACTCAATAATAATTCTTAGAGTAATTCATCCATTGCTTATGAAGGTAGAGTTTTATTAAAAAGGGATCGAGTTTTCAGTGAATGAACTTAATCAATGAACTTACAAAATGTATTATTGAAAACTCTACCTTACTCGAAATACATTTTGTTTCAATAATACACTAACTCTACCTTACATTTTCGAGTCTACCTTACTCATGGATGAGCTTTCAAGAATTATTGAAAACTCTACCTTACTCTACCTTACTCAGATTAAGTGTAAACATTTTCGAGTCTACAATTAAAGAATTAAAGAATCTTAAAACTCTAACCATGGATGAGCTCATGGGTTTGTTAATAACACACAAAATAAAGCAAAACGTTAAAGGGTCTGGCAGAGAGGAAAAAGGAAAAGGAATGGCTCTCAAAGATGAAAGTGACGAGAGTTCTTCCAATTCTGAAAATGAAGACAATGAAGAAGATGAAGCTCTATTGGCTAAGAGATTCCGAAGATTTATTATGAAAAGAAGGAATAGAGGCAAACCAAATTTCAAAAGACCAAAAAAGAAAGAGAAAATCAAATGTTACGAATGTAAAAAGTTTGGATACATAAGATCTGACTGTCCTCAGTTGAAGAAAGTCAATAAGAAAGAAAAGAAGGAAAGAAAAAGAGAAAAAAAAAAAGAAAAAGAAGAAGGCTCTCACCATCTAGAGCAATGAAGACTCAAGTTTCAGTGAGGATGAGGCTATAGAGGAACGAGCCAATCTATATTTTATGGCCATCGAAAAGCCTTCCAACAATAAGGTAATCTCAACTTCTTACTCTTGTTTCTCAGATTCTGATGAAAATAATTTCTCAGCAATTTATTTGCTTGAAGCATTGCTTGAATCACTTAAAAAATTAAAAAAAAAATAAAGATGAAAAATAACTCCTAATAGAAAAACATGTCTGTTACGCGATTTAGGTATATCACAATTTCAAACAAATATACCCTAATCAAATGTTGTGTATAGTGCGAAGCAACTGTCGTTCCCATGAGGTTATTATGTATTATCAATTATAAAATACCCTATCTAAGTTGAATAAAACGAATCAAAATTTCAAAAATATCAAAACTACGAAAATATCAAAACAGAATATTGATGAATTAAAAACCATAATTTTACAAAGCCCTAGAATATCGATTTCATCTGTCTTCAATTTTTTCACATGGTCAAAATCTTTCAAATCCCTTAAAGTTTATTGACTAAAGATTCATTCTTGATGATGACAAATTTTCCTAAATTAGATTCACCCAATGGTTATACAATGAAATCTTAATTCGACTAATCAAAACCTAATGGTCATGCAATTTTGATTAAGCCAAACTGTATTAAAATCTATGGAACATCTGTAATCTAGGGTTTCCCCTAAAATCCCCACATATAAAATTAATTATCCGTCATCTCATAACCCTATTTAGATTTTATTTTATTGGTCAGATTTTATGCAATTTTCTCTTGATCTCTTGCATATAATCACAAATAATCAAATCGTATGGCCCTTTATGAATGAAGCATTAAGTTCAATTTGAAATGTCACCAAATAATGATCATGCCAATAAAGATTTAAGGAAAAAAAACGAATCAAACTATACTATTAATCAAAGTACGGAATTCATCGAGTCTAAGGAAGAAGAAATCTAACTAAACATAATAAAGAAAAACAAGAAAGGTGAAGAAAACATCCTTAGATGGAAGAATCTGTCCAAGGAGGCGGGTGCTAGGATTTCTCTCCTTCCCCCTAAGTGTAAAGGATGCATTTTTCTTATAATTTAAGTCCTAAAAGTCCTAAATGACTAAAAATTCATAGGTCTTTATAACAGTTTGATATTTCACTTGGAATTGGGCTTTTACAACTCATGGGCTTTGATTTCCAATACTATAGTAATTTTGACTCAATTTTTGGATATCTTTTGGTCTGACCCAACCTCTGAGGTCTTCACAAGATTTGTAGGTCTTAAAGTTTTCTTTCTAACTCAATAAGAATAAAGTCAATCGGATATCAGAGCAGAAAGTTATGACCAAAATACTAATAGCTGTCTGTGTAGTCCAATATCTTTAAATAAGCTCAATAATCCTAAAATAAAACCCATGAAAATAATTAATGTAAAATCACGAAATAAAACCTAAAAACAGTTCTAAAAGTTATAAATAAAGTTTAAAATAAAATAAAATAAAATAAATTCAAATGTATAAAAATATCGTTATCAAATACCCCCACACCTGAATGTTTGCTTGTCCTCAAGCAAGAATAAATTTTCTCCCAAAACCAATTCAACCTCCCAAGTCCCTAACCATGTATATGATAAGTTCAAATCGGAATTACAATCAAAATAATCAATACTTCGTAGTATTCAGCACTAAAATAACTATTGCATCTCATATACTTTCATCGAACTAAAAAACAATGCAACACTTAACGACCCTCACAATTAGTTTACTCAATAGAATGAAAGAAGATGCTAATCAATTATTCAAAATACTCATTTTATATAAGGGTACGTGTATCACTTAAATCAACACAATAAGTTGGCATTACCATAAGTTTGCTCATATATCAAATCTCCACCACTTATATATGAAATCCACATGCCAATTAAAAGGTTTTTATTTTGTTATAGGATAATGGGTAAAATATAGGATTAAAATGATTAACTAACTATACCTAAGAATCAAGATATGACATCATTTACATTAAAAAAAAAAAAATACTAACTCTAAACGATGTGATAAATCACTTATTCAAAGCAAAGAACAAGGTAAAGACATTTCACTGCAAGAGTGAATAATATAAAGAATGAATTTTTTTTTTTATTTTTCTTTCTTTTTTTTTTCTATTTTTAGATTTTTTCTTTTATTTTTTTATTTTTTCTTTTTTTTAACCGGCACTTTTCTTTTTTTTTTCATTTTATTCCTCATTTTTTTACTAGTTTTTTTCTCTTTCTTTTTTTTTTTTCATAACTCAATCAACATGACAATGACTAAAAATATATATAAAACTTGGACAAAACAATAATACCTAAAAATATAATGTCATGCTATTAACTATAAATATATTAGTGAATTTGGGTTCAAATTCTAGAGTTAGAACAAGATAGGTTATAGTGTAAATTATCTGGATAACAAATGAAAGAAATGGTTTAGACTCAAATGACTTAACTAAGGGATATAAAATGATTGAGTTGATATTTTTCGAAAGTCAAAAGTGTGTAAATCTAAGTGATTTAATCATTTTGGTATACGAAAATCAAGAATGTGGTCTCACAATACATAACAAAACAACTTCTAGAATGACCAAATCATGTGAACAAGAAAAATGATGAGAACAAAAAATTATTCTATAAGGCTCAAATTCTCACTAAGGTAAATTCGGTATTAAATCTTACATGTCTATTTTTCAAATCAACCATAAAAAAATAAATAGCCATTCATGTACCAAATAACTATTAATATCAATCATCTATCATACAACCCAATTCAAAACAAGTAACATATAAGGACTAGAAAACTCAAGAAAATTTAATTGGCATGGAAATTTTTTTTATCAAAACTCAAGAAATTCAGCAAAATTCAAGAGTTCTAAAAATTCCTAAAAAAAATATCCTAAAAATCAGAATGAAATAAATCAAAATAAAATTCTTAAAAATCAAAATGCACCCCCATACTTAAATCAAATATTGTCTGCAATGTATATGAAACACTAAAATCAAAAGAAAAGAATAGAAAACTCCCATGATTAAGTAGGTGAACTCTCAACCTCCTCCTTAGCGACTCCTCTTCTTCTCATGTAAAGGGTTGCTTATTGATCTATGAAAAAAATATCATCGAATCTTAAACCTAAATTAAATCAACAAAACAAAGATTAAAGAAATCATAAAATCATAAAAATATTAGGCTGCCTCCTAATAAGCGCCTTTCTTTATTCTCTTTGACTAGACACAATCTCATTACTTCAACCTGGCTCATATTGTGTTTGAATTTTAGGTAAATTTGCATTCAAAATAACATATACATCAATATGTTCATTATCTAGAAATTCATGCCTCACATGCAAGGAACTAACAATACAATTTTCAAGAGGATTTTTACAATGAAAGACATTCAAATCATACTCAACAATCCTATCAATGCAATTAGGTACAAAATCAACTCTAAAAACCTCTTGAGTATGAAAATTTTTCATTGATTTAAGGACATCAAACTCAATTTTTTCATCATTTAATCTCAAAGTCAATTTTCTACTAGAAACATCATGTGCAGTGTTAAAAAATGGTCGACCCAAAATTAAAAAAGTACCCTCATTGTCATCCATGTCCAAAACAACAAACTCAATAGGAAAAATGAATTTATCATTTTTAACCAAAATATTCTCAATAATGCCTCTAGAATACTTGACACTCCTATCAGCTAATTGCAAAGAAATATTATTAAGTCGATAATCCTTTAATCCTAACTTTAAAAACATAAAGTATGATATGAGATTGACACCGGCACGCAAATCACAAAGAATATTAAAAAAATTAGAAGAAGCAATTGTGCAAGTGATGGAAAACTCCCTGGATCCTTAAGTTTCGGCGGCAGCTTCCTTTGTAGAATTGTCGAACACTCTTTTATAAACTTGACCGTCGAAACCTCATCCAGTTTCCTCTTGTTTGTGATCACGTTCTTTAAAAACTTTCCATAGCTCAGCATCTACCTGATAGCATCCAAAAGAGAAATATTAATATGCAGTCTCTTAAAAATTTCTAAAAATTTCTCAAATTGTTTTTTTACATTATCATACAACAAATGACCAGGAAAAGGAACATGAAATCTATACTCCCTCAAAGGTAAAGAACTTTCTTGTTTTGTTTAGATACCTTGGTCTTTTTATTAATAGGCTGGTTGTTCTCAACCTCTTGTTCGTTCTCTTTATTTAATTGAATCGATTTCTCTTGCAATTGCTTTCCACTCCTCATTGTAATTGCCTTCGCTTGCTCTCTAGGATTTTTTTTCGTATCAATCAGCAGTCTACTTGGCACTTGAGAATGAAAGGCATTAGTCAATTGATCAATCTTATTCTCAAGTTTCTCAAACCTTTTATTAGTTGTTGTTGCCAAACTCTCAATCATTTCACTTGTCATAGATGCTAGGTGTTCAATTGCTATCTCCCACGATACCTTGCTCTCCCTTGGCTGTTGACTTCCCGAAATAAAATTCTGTGGATTGCTTGGTCGTGGTGGTGCCCCTTGACTCCATGAAAAGTTCGGATGGTTTTTCCACCCGAGATTGTATATGTTGGAGAACAGGTTGCTCTGAGGTCTGCCAAAATTAAACACATAATTTGTTTGCTGCACCTGTGGACACTCAGAAGATATGTGAGTAGAATCACCACACGAATCACAATATAGAATGTGATTACTTCTAGCATTAAGTTGATTAATTTTCATGCAATTAATCAAAGAGTTAATTTTTGCATTAAGCATGCTAAGACTATCAACCTCATGCATACCAACTCTCTATCTAGGAGTCTCATGTTCACTAGACCATTCATATTGATTTGATGCCACATCATCTAATAATACCCATGCCTTATGATATGACTTGCTCATAAAAACACCTCTTACTGCAACATCTACGGTAATTTTGATAGAATTTAAAAAACCACCACAAAATGTTTGCAAAATCAACCAATCAGGAATACCATGATGTGGACACCTTCTAATCAAATCCTTAAACCGTTCTTAGGCATTATACAAAGACTTACCCTCAAACTACCTAAAGTTAGTAATGTCATTACATAGTTTGGTTGTCTTACCAGATGGAGAATATTTAGCCAAAAATGCCTGAGAAAGAATTTCTCAACTCGTAAAAATAATTAGTTGTAAGGGAGTTTAGCCATACCTTGAGCTTTCCTCTAAGAGAGAAAGGGATTAACCTTAACTTGATGGCATCTACACTAACTCCATTTAGCTTGATGGTGTCACTAATTTCTAAAAAATTCTTTAAGTGGTTGTTTGGATCCTCGAATGCTTTACCACCAAACTGACCTGCTTGTACCATCCCTATGAGACTCGATTTCAACTCAAAATTGTTTGCCTCCACAGTGTGTTGCGCAATTCTAGTCTGAATGTCCTGAATTCTGGACATCGAGTACTCCTTCATTGCTCTATTCTCATAGGCTATTGTATCTTCTTCCTTAACTTCCCTAACTTGTCTATGAATGGTTCGTAAAGTCCTCTCAATCTCAGGATCAAAATCAACTACATCAAGGCTCTTGATTGCAGCATGTACTATACGGACACCAAAAAGAGCACAATATTCAAACCTCGAAACCGATTACAAGAACCACTCAAGAAAATCTTCAACATCTAGATAAATGTAGAAATAACAAAAATACATTAAAATAATATAAAAAGATACCCAAGAAAATAATCAAAAAATTATAAAAATTACGAAAAAAAAAGAAAATCCTATACAAAATAATGAAATTTGACGAAAATAGGGCGGTGCACATAACTAAAACTATGGGTTTTGTTTAGCAGACTGAAATCCTTTGAAACAAATGATCACTTGTCCTAATTCCTTAATTCGTTTTCAGACAGTCGAAAAAAAAAAACCTAAAAAGACTAATTCTATATGGAAGAAGCAAGAAATTTATAAAAACCCTAAAATCTATATACCCTATTTACCAAGAATAAGAAAGAGACAAGAAATAAAAAAAAAATAATGTCGAATCTCAAACAAGATGATTTTTATTGATATGCATGAATATCCCCAATAACGATGCCAAAAACTTGTTACGTGATTTAGGTGTATCACAATTTCGAAAAAATATACTCTAGTCGAATATTATGTGTAGCATGAAACAAGTGTCGTTCCCACAAGAATATTATATATTATCAATTATAAAATACTCTATTTAAATTGGACAAAACGAATCAAGATTTCAAAAATATCAAAACTATGAAAATATCAAAACAGGATATTGATGAATTAAAAACCCTAGTTTTATAAAACCCTAGGACATCAATTTTATCTGTCTTCAATTTTTTCACATGATCGAAATCTTTCAAATCCCTTAAAATTTATTGACCAAAGATTTATTCTTGATGATGACAGTTTTTTCTAAATTAAATTCACCCAATGGTCATGTAATGAAATCTTAATTCGACTAACAAAAACCCAATGGTTATGTAATCTTGATTAGACCAAATTACATTAAGATCTATGGAACATTTGTAATCTAGGGGTTTCCTCTAAAATCTCCACATATAGAATTAATCATTTGTCGATTTTATAACCCTATGTAGATTTTATTGTATTTGTTAAATTTCATGCAATCTTCTCTTGATCTCATGCTTATAATCCCAAATCATCAAATCGTAGGGGTCTTTACAAATGAATTATTAAGTTCAACAATAAATTCTCATCAAACAATGATCATGTCAATAAAGATTTAAGAGAAAAAAATGAATCAAACCATACTATTAATTAAAGAACAGAATCCATCGAGTCCAAGGAACAAGAAATCTAACTAAACATAATAAAGAAAGACAAGAAAGATAAAGAAAATATCTCTAGATGGAAGAATCCGTCCAAAGAGATGGCTGCTAGGGTTTTTCTTCTCCCCCCAAGTGCAAAAGACGTCTTCTTCTTATAATCTAAATTCTAAGAGTTCTAAACGACTAAAAATTTATGAGTTTTCATAAAATTTGATATTTCACTTGGATTTGAGTTTTATAACTCATGGGTCTTGATTTCCAACACTATAGTAACTTTGGCTCAATTTTTGAACATTTTCTGGTCTGATCCAGCCTCTGAGATCTTCACAAGATTTATTGGACTTAAAGTTTTCTTTCCAACCCAACAAGAATCAATCGGATATCAGAGCAGAAAGTTATGTCCAAAATACTAACAATTGTCTATGCAATTCAATATCCTTAAATAAGCCAAATAATCTTAAAATAAAACCCATGAAAATAATTAATGTAAAATCACGAAATAAAACAAAAAAAAAAAGTCCTAAAAGTTATAAATAAAGTCTAAAATAAAATAAATTCAAGTGTATAAAAATTTCACTATCAATGTCTGAATTTGAAAAGGAATTAAAAAGACTTAAAATTGAAACTAATGAATTAAGAAAGAAAAATACTGATATAGAATTAAAGAATACCAAACTTAGTAAAGAAATAAAAAGTGAAAAAGAAAAGTTCAATCAACTACATGAAGACCTTCTCTTTAAAAAGAACAAATGTCCGCAACTACAAAACAAAACAGAGCATGTTGAAATCGAAAACAACTATATCAATGAAAATGAAATTCTAAAAAAAGAGTTAACAGAGTAGAAAGAGAAGAACATTAGGCGAAGTGGCATTTAATAAAGTTTATACAGGGCCAAGAAAAACCAAACGCCATCTTAGGAGCTCAAAGGGCAATCTTTGATAAAGTTGGATTAGAATTTAATCCAATTTAGACTTAGAAAAAGTTGAATAAATTTTTCACATCTAGTTCTAAAACTTTTAAACAACAAAGGTATCATACATGCATGGATTTGGTCATAAGTCAGAAAATTGTTGACTAAAGAAATACACTAAAGATACAGTAAAGAATATAAAGTCTATTGGATTTAGATGCTGCTAGTGCAAAACGAATGGACACTCAACTAATGAATGTTCTCACACCCTGGTATTCAGACTCGAGTACGCAACAATCGCTATGTTGTCTTGACCTATGTGTAATCCTGAGCACACACTTTGAAACCCCACAAGGCTAATCCATCATCGACACATTCTCAATTCTCAACCAATTCTTTAAAATCATAATTCATTCTCCAAAAGATTCGCTTTGTGATGAGAGGGGTGGAGTCCCAATAACTTTAACACAAAGTGACTAGTCAAAATAAGAATGTATATATATATATATATAAGCAATAAGGCTTCTACAAGTAATCCATAAGATGATAAAGTTCAACTTCCATTAACCTTCTCCATGGATACATCTACAAGCTAAGTAAGCTAAAAGGAACTACCTCACACAAAGTAAATGGTTCTGACAGATTTGGGTGTCACAAGTCTAAAAAAAAGTCTTCTAACTGCACTTACTAGTTATAAACTTGAAAATATAAAGGAAAAAGGATGAGATGAGTATAAATGTACCCAGTGAGGGGAAAATCTATATACATACCAATGAGTGGGAGTGTGATTGTATCCTAAATCCAATATTAACCAAATTCATTTTATCATTTCAAAAGAAATCACAATTTTTAAAATCATTACATTTGAAAACATTCTTCCTTGCATCAAAATGAGTATCAAAATGGGTTGTAATTCATTCAAAACCTTTGAATTGCAATCCAAGATCTTGATCGGGGTCAACAATTAGGTTCACTAAGGGTTTTTTATTCATTCGTTTATCTGAAAAGATGTCTCATCTTTGGTGTTGGATTAAACATTACCATTGGTGATTTATGGCTACCCAACCGAAACCTTGAGTAGGTGACCCCCCTATCACATGACCCCAATCCAATTTCTAGCTCTACTCATACTACTTTTTTTTCCAGCTAGTCAAGAGTGAAAAATAAACCATGGCGGCTGCATATATAATCGGTCACCATAAAATATCTTTTTTGTTTGCAATTAAATTTCAAAATCATTTCACAATCCATATTCATCTTTGTCTCAAATGAACATTAGTCAACCATGCGATGTAAATCAATTTCTGTGGCATTAACATTCCAAATTTACATTTCCAACATCATCGTTTCAAATAGAGCATATCAAACTCAAAACTTAATTTGTGAAACCATTTTCCAAAATAAGGTTGCAAAACACATAAAATCATTTTTCATTAAATAAGACATAAATGCCCCACTAACAGTTTAGGGAGGGTGCGCGCTCCCATTAATCCAGATCCTTAGCTTTGTCACTGGTTAAGGGCCCTTCATTTAATTTTATATGTACCACGACATGGAAGTAAAGTTAGACATTAATGTAGTACAACATAAAATTAGTACATAATGTGCAAATATAACTCTATTACTATGGCTTTTATTAACTTTACTTAATACTCATTTTTATTCCAATTTCAGCAAATCTAACTAATATTACAAATTCCTATCACATATTTGCTTTAGAAAAATGTTCATATTTCTAACTAAAATTTCCAAATTACAAAAATTCTAATTTTCACTTAAAGATTAGATATAAAACTATGACTTTTATATTGATGACCTAAGTCCATTCTAATAACACAAAAATATTCAAGTCCATGCATAACCTAGATTTGCATAGTCACAAAAAAACTATCATAACTTTCACTACACATATCCTTAAAGGCAAGATGTGGATCCACAACTTTCATATTTAGACTTTAACCTAAATTTACCTAGAATGTAGCTTAAAATAGCAACAAATCCTATGACCAAAACAAGATAGAAAACATAGTATTTTGCATAACATATTCCTTTAAAAATTTATCAAAAATCCAATTCTCATCAAAAGCTTTCGAATCATATGTCATTTTGAATATCTGGAAGTTTTATAAGAAGAAAATCTCACTTAATTTGCCTATGTGCAAAATAAGTAATGAGTGAAAAACCACACGGTTTGTAGAATATCAAGGTTTTCATCTTAATCTAACATTTCAACACTCATATAGTTTCAAATCATTAAGCATGCTATTTTCCATGATTCCAATGATAAATCAAAAGCTAAAATCATGAATTTAAGCTTACATTACACTTAGTTTTTGAAACTCCAAAGTTCACTTTCCATTTTGCTTCCTCGGCCTCCTTGCTCTCTCAATGTTTTTATCCTGATCTATGGACTTTTCACATCATTTTATGCTTCTTAAAGGCTATGTATAAGGTATACATGGATGGAAATAGATTACTTCAAGTTTAAATGTTGGCTTTTTTATCCTACACTTTAAGCCTTTCTATCCCACACTTCAAGGGAAGGAAAGAATAAAATTAAAAACGTGGGTAAGGTTGAGAGTTTGCTAAATCAAGAATTGGGCAACAAAATGGGTTCAAAGAATTGGATTCCAAAGTTTAGGGCTCACCATTAGTCAAACTAAGCCCAAAAATTTAATTTTTTAATTCATCCAATTTCATGATTCAAACTTACAATACTAAAATTCATCCTGTAGGATAAAATACATTAATACAACTAAATATTGGGTTCCAGTTTTACAAATGTTAGCTCAACAATTCTTTGATAATAAATGTGAAATGGGTGCCTAAAAGTTAAATTATATCTAACTCAGCCAGACCTAAGTAAATATGGTTACCAAAGGTAAAAGTATGATTAATTCTCTTTTTAATATGTTTGAAATCAAGAGAATTTCCTGGAGGTTATTCTATGTGTCGACAATGGTTACTCAAGGCACATGATTGGAGATGTTTCTAAATTCTCTTTGCTAGAAAAAAAGAAAGGAGGAAAAATGGCTTTTGGAGATAACTCTAAAGGGAAGATTATCGAAATTGGCAATATTGGACATAATTCCAATAATACTCAAATTTAAAATATTTTTCTTGTTTCTGGTCTAAAATTTAGTGTTCTGAGTGTCAGTCAATTGTGTAATAAAGATTTTAGTGTAATATTTGATTTAGAATAATAACAATAATTTTTATACACTTGAATTAAATTTATTTTAGTTTTTATTTATGATTTTTAGGACTGATTTATACTTTATTATATGATATTACACTAATTAAATTCGTAGATTTTTATTTAGGTGATTTTATGCTCATTTAAGGAAATTCAGACTTGACAGACGGTGGTCAGTATTTTGAGTATAACTTTTTACTTCAATGTCCGATTGAGATAAGGCCAGAAGATATCTAGAAGTTGGAAAGAAGTTATTGCAATGTTGTTGATCAAGGATAAGGATAAAGTTTCCAAATTTTAGGATAATGTCAATCACAAAAGCTAAGTTTCCAAAGAACCCACAAATTCTTATTCACTTAGGGTTTAGTCTATAAATAAGAGGCATCCCCACACATTTTGACACATGAAAACCCTAATAGCCGCCTCCATAGGATGTGATTTCCATCACCTTCGAGTGTAGAAGGGTTGTAATATTTTCTTTACTTTTCTTGCTTTTCTTTATTATGTTTAGTTAGTTTCCTTGTTTCCTACGACTCGATGGATTCTATTCTTTGATTAATAATATGGTCTGAATTTATTTCTTTTCTTAAATATTTATTGGCTTGATTATTATTTAATTAGATTTTATTGTTGATCTTAATGTTTCAAAATGTTTAGGCCTGTGTTTAGTATGATTTGAGATTGAATATATGCACGTCCAATATAATTGCAAAAAATTAGTCAAATATAATAAAATCCACATGGGGTTATGAGATTAATGGATGATTAATTATGTGTGTGAGGTTTTAGAGGAAATCTTAAATTACAGATGTTCCATAAAACTTAATGCAATCTGACTTAATCAAAATTGCATAGCTATTGAGTTTTGGTTAGTCGAATTAGGGATTCATTGCATGGCTATTTGGTGAATCTAATATAGAAAAATTTGTCATTATCAATAATGATTCTTTAGTCAACAAACTTAAAGGAATTGAAAGAATTTAGTCATGTGAAAAGATTGAAAACAGATGAAGTTGATGTCTTATGGTTTTCATTCATCGATTCAAATCTTTTAATTTTTTTTTTATTTTTAATAACTTTATTATTGTGATTTGATTTGTTTAACTTAGATAGTGTAATTCATAGTTGGTAATACAAGATATTTTCATAGGAACGATACTTGCTCTTACTACACACAATACTCGACTAGCATATAATTGTCCAAAATCGTGACATCAAAATTGTGTATCAAGTTTTTGGCACTATTACTGGGAATATATTTGTATATCGACCAGAGTTAATTTTGTTTGATATTGGATATTATCTTTTATAATTTTTGTTTCTTGTTTATATTTCTTGTTTATTTCTTGTTCTTGCATTATAGTTTTTTTTAGAGTTTTCATGTTTTGTCCATACAGTTAGGGTTTTTAGGTTTTTTTTTCCCAGCTGTCTGAAAACTAATTTAGGAATTAGGGCTAAGCGACCACTTGTTTTAAAGGATTTCTGCCTGCCAAGCAAACCCCGTTACTTTGCTATGGGCATCACCTTATCTTGGCCAAATTCCATCATTTTCATTGATTTTTCTTTTTTTTTTTTTTTTTGCTTGATTTTAGGGTTTTTCGATTATTTTCTTGGGTGTCTTTTAGTATTATTTTGATATTTTCTCATGATTTATACTTTTATGTAAGAAATATAGATTTTCTTGAGTGGTTCTTACAAACTATTTTGAAAATCGAATTTTGGACTCTTTTTGGTGTCAATACAGTGCATGATGCGATCAAAAAATCTTGATCTAGCCGAGTTTGATCATGAGATAAAAAGAACTTTGAGATCCATTTGTAAACAAGTTAGGGAAGTCAAGGAAGAAACAATGGCTCAAGGTAACAAAGCTATAAGAGAGTATTCGATGCCTAAACTTTAAGATATTCAGACTAGTATTGCACGACTTACAGTATAAGTGAATAATTTTGAACTAAAATCTAGTCTTATTAGCATGGTGTAGGTGGATCAATTTTGCGAAGAGACCTTCGAAGATTTAAATAGTCATCTAAAGAACTTTTTCGAGATAAGTGACACAATCATACTAAATGAAATTAGCCTTGATACAATAAGATTATGACTGTTTTCTTTCTCTCTTAGAGGAAAGACAAATGTATGGCTAAACTCATTCTCTATAAATCATTTAACAAATTAGGAGAATGTATCTTAAGCATTTCAACTAAATATTTTTCACCTAACAAGACGCCTAAGCTACGTAATGATACTACTTAATATAGGCAGTTTGAGGATGAGTATTTATATAATACTTGGGGAGAATTTCAAAATTTCATTAGGAGATGCCCACATCATGGTATCTCTGATTAGTTAATTTAGTAAACTTTTTATGGCGGTTTTTTACATTTGGTTAAAATTACCATTAACGATGTGACTGGAGATGTATTTATGAGTAAGTCTTATCATGAGGCATGTGCATTACATGATGCTATGGCATCTAATTAGTACGATTGATCTAATAAACATGAGATTCCTAAGCAAAAAGTTAGTGTGCATGAGGTTGATAGTCTTTCCATGATTAATGCAAAAATTGATTCATTGATTAATGCTGTAAATGTTAATCATACTAACTAGATTTTATCTTATGAATCATGTGGAGATTTTACTTATAAGGTTTCTGAGTGTCCGCAATTGTAGTAGGCAAATTTTTTTTCAAATTTTGGCTGGCAACAAAATAATCCCTACTCCAACACTTACAATTCTGGGTAGAGATATTATCAAAACTTTTGAAGGAGTCAATGAGTACCACAGAGAGTGAATCCACCAAACTTTAATTCAGAGAATCCACAGCTAAGCGAGGCCAAGGCATCATGGGAAGTCATAATTAAACGCTTGGCAACGGTGACAAATAAAAGGTTTAAGAGGTTTGAAAATAAAATTAATCAATTAACTAATATCTTTCATTTTCGTATGCCATGTAGATTGTCAAGTGGCACTGAGAAGAGCCCCAAAGAGCAAGTTAATACAATCACATTAAGGAGTGATAAAGAATTGTAAGAATTTCTAGATGAGGATGAAGAGGATAAGAAAAAAGATGAAAAGGACAAGAAAAAAGATGAAAAGGTAGAGTTCCAAAAGTCTACAAATGAAAAAATCAAGGGATCGGTTCTAAACAAGGAAGTATTTTACATTTTAGTCACTATAAGTCCCTTGTTCCTTTTTCTCGATGTCTTTTACATGTAAAAGTAGAATTTGAAAAAGTTTTAGAAATTTTTAAGAAAGTACATATTAATATTCCTCTTTTGGATATCATCAAATAGGTGCTAAGAAACTGAGGATTCCTCAAGGAAGTGATCACTAAGACAAGGAAACTTAATGAGGTTTTAAAGGTTAAGCTTACAGAAAAGTGCCCTACGATTCTGCAAAGAAAGCTATTACCAAAACTCAAAAATCCAGGGAGTTTCTCTATTCCCTACAGTATTGGCTAAACTGATTTTTCCAATGTTTTGTGTGATCTTGGTACTGGTGTGAATATCCTGCTTTATTTTGTATTCTCTAAATTAGGATTAATCGAATGTCGATATACAAATATTTCTTTACAATTAATTGATAAAAGTATAACATATCCATGAAAATTTGTTGAGGACATATTGGTTAAAATTGATAAATTTATTTTTCCTATCAAATTTTTGTCTTGGATATGGATGATGATGATGGTATTTCATTGATTTAAGGTCAACCTTTTCTAAACAATGCACGAGTCTTGATAGGTGTCTATACTGGGAAGTTAATTTTGCTAATTGATGATGAAAAAGTTGAGTTCAAAGTTCTTCATTCCAAGAGAGATTGTGAAACACAAGCTGATTTTAGAAAGTATTGCATTGATAAGATTACTGAATATGATCATGATTTTTATTTCTTTTATTTTAGTAATCCTATTGAAAATTGCATTATTAATTATATGCATATAAATCATAACTTCCTAGACAATGAATATGTTGATGCATGTGTTATCTTGGGTGTGAAATTAATTGATTTTTTAGGAAATTTTTGAAAAAAAATTTTAATTTTTTGTAAGAATTTTTTTGAGTTTTTGTTGAAATTTTTCCATGTTGACTAAATTTTTTTTAGTTTTTTAATCCTTGTGTGAACTTGATTCGAATCAGGTTATGTGATAGGTGATTGATATTAGTGGTTATTTGGTAAATGATTAACTATTTATCTTTTTTATGGTTTATTTGAAAGATAGGCATACAAGATTTAATAACAAATTTACCTAAATGAGAAATTGAGGCTTAAAGAGCAATTTCTTGCTCTCATTTTTCTTATTAAGTGTATATCACACAGGTTGGTCATTATAGAACTTGCTTTGTTATGTATTTTGAGACCATATTTTTTATTTTCATGTACCAAAATGATTAAAATATTTAGATTTACACATTTTTTGCTTTTGAAAAATATCATCTCTAAAATTTTTATATCTTTTGGTTAACTTATTTGAATCTAGACATTTTTTTCCTTGAATTACCCACATAATTTTTACTCTATGACCTATTTTTTTTCTAACTCAAACCCAAATTCACTAATTTATTTATAATTAATAGCATGACATTATGTTTTTAGACATTATGTTTTTATATATATATATATGTTGGAGTTTTATTTATATTTTTTGGAATTATAATGAAAAAAACCAACCAAAATTGAAAAAAAAAAAAGTGTTGGTTGAAAAAAAGGTGAGAAAAATGAAAAAAAAAATGAAAAAAAGAAAAAGCAAAAAAGTGAAAAAGGCAAAAAAAGAAAAAAAAAAAAAGAAAAACCATTTGATTCTTAGATATTATTCACTTTTATAGTGGAGTTTCATTACATATTCTTTATTTGGAGAGATACGATTCATTACATATGCAGAATTGGAGTGCTATTACAAGTTTTTGGATTAGAAGTTGTGAAAATTAGTATTTTCTTTGTTTTGATATAAAGAATGCCATATCTTGATATTTGAGTATTTTTAGTGAATTATTTTTAACCATTTGTGTCTATTTATCTTACCCTTAACCTTAACTCTGTTACAACCAAATAAAAGATCTTTTAATTAATTCTTGGATTTTATATATATGAGTGATAGAAATTTGATATATTAACAAATTTATGGTAATGCCATTTTATTGTATTGATTTAAGTAATACACTTATCCCTTCCATAAAATTGAGTACATTGAGTAGTTGAATCGTAGTTTGATTATTCTATTGAGTGACCCGATTATGAGGGTGGATGAATTTTGTATTGTTCTTGATTTCAATGAGAATGTTGGGGATGGAATATTTGTTCTAGCTCTTAATGCTATGAAATATTGATTATTTTGATTACAATTCTGGTTTGAACTTGTCATATATATGGTTAGGATTTTGAGAAAGTTGAACTGGTTTTGGAGAAAATTCTTCTTGTTTGAGGATAAGCAAATATTCAAGTATGAGGGTGTTTGACAGTAATAATTTTTATACACTTAAATTATATCATTTTAGTCTTTATTTATAATTTTTAAGACTATTTTAAACTTAATTTTATGATATTGTACTAATTAAATTTACAAATTTTTATTTATGTAATTTTGGGCTCATTTCAAGAAATTCGAATTCAACAGATAGCAGTCAGTATTTTGATCATAACTTTTTACTACGATGACTGATTGAGGTGATTCTCACCACATTGGAAAGAAGATTTCAAGACCTACAAATTTTGTGAAGATTCCAAAAGCTAATTTAGGCTAAAAAATATGTGAAGTTTGAAAAGAAGTTGCTACAATATTGTTAATTAAGGATAAGGATAAAGTTTTCCAATTTTAAGATAATGTCTACCATAAAAGGCAAGTTTCCAAAAAGCCCATGAATTATTGTTTACTTAAGGTTTAGTCTATATGAGATATTCACACACATTTTGACACATGAAAACCCTATTAACTACCTCCATAGGATGTGATTTCCATCTCCTTCGAGTGTAAAGGATTATAGTGTTTTCTTTATTTTTCTTACTTTTTTTTATTATGTCAAACTAGTTTTGTTATTTCTAAAATTCGATGAATTCTATTCTTTGATTAATAATATGGTTTGAGTTTATTTCTTTCCTTAAAGATTTATTGGCTTGATTATTATTTGATGAGATTTTATTATTGTTCATAGTATTTCAAGACGTTTAGGAATGCGTTTAGTATGATTTAAGATTGAATGTATGCATGACCAATATAATTATAGGAGATTGATCCAATACAATAAAATCCATATAAGGTTATGAGATTGACAAATCATTAATTCTGTGTGTAGAATTTTAGGAGAAACCTTAAATTATAGATATTCCATACAACTTAATACAATCTGACTTAATCAAAATTACATGATCATTGGATTTTGATTAGTCGAATTAGAGATTCATTGCATGACCGTTAGATGAATCTAATTTAAGAAAATCTGTCATCATCAATAATGATTTTTTAGTTAACAAATTTAAGGGAATTGAAAAGATTTAGTTATATGAAAAGATTGAAAATAGATAAAGTTAATATTTTAAGGTTTTTATACATCGATTCAAGTCTTTTAATATTTTCTTAATTTTTAATATCTTTGTTATTGTGATTTGATTTATTTAATTTAGATATGGTAATTCATAGTTGGTGATATAAAATATTCTTATGGGAACGATACTTGCTTGCACTACACATAACACTCAACTAGATAAATGAGAATCGCAAATCATAGATATCTGCTCTACCATCGATAAAATTTTCAACTGCGCTAAGTTCATTGGTTATAGGAGAGGTAAAATCTATGTGATAGACATAGATCAATCAAAATCCAAAAACGAATCCTGTTTAGTTATAGTAAATCAAAACAACTCTTGGTTATGGTATAGAAGATTGGGACACGACAATATGGACACAATATCTACTTTAGTTAGGAAAATTATTGTAAAAGGCCTTCCAAAATTAATATTTGAAAGAGATAGGTTTTGTGGCGTATATATAAAAGAAAAACATACTAGAACCTCTTTCAAATTCAAAAACATAGTATCCACTAGCAGACCTCTAGAACTTCTACATATAGATCTGTTTGGGCCAAGTAGAACTTAAAGCTTGTCAAGAAAACACTATGATTTTGTAATTATTGATGATTTCTCTTTATGCACTTGGGTATTGTTCTTAGCTAAGAAAGAGGAGGCAAGTGAAGTCTATCAAATTATTGAAAAAAATTCAAAATGAAAAGGGATTTTCAATTAAAAGCATTAGGAGTGATCACGGGAAAGAGTTTGAAAATTAGAATATGGAGGAATTTTGTGGTGATCAAGACATTGATCATAATTTCTCAGCCTCTAAGACCATAGAAAGGAAAAATAAACCTTATAAGAAATGACAAGAACAATGCTATGTGAGCATAATCTACCTATTACTTTTGGATAGAAGCAGTAAATGTTGTTTGCTATATCTTAAATAGAACTCTAATTAGATCTATTTTAAAGAAATCTCCTTATGGACCCTACAAAAGAAGAAAACCTAATATTGCATATTTTCGAGTTATTGGATGCAAATGCTACATTTTGAATAATGGTAAAAATGCTTTAAGCAAATTTGATGCCAAAAGTGATGAAATATTTCTGGGTTATACAATCTTAAGTAAAGTGTATAAAGTATATAACAAAAGAATCATAACAATAGAATAATCAGTACATGTAGAATTTGATAAAAATAGTGAATTGGATAAAAGGATATTTGACAATAAAGATTTAACTAAAAATCTCAAGGAATTGGAATTTACAGAAAACATAAATTCTCAAAAAGAAGAAACTGAAGTGGAACATGAAGAGAAAGAGGAGACTCATCAAGAAAAAGAAATTAAATATCCAATTATTAGGAAAAGCGTTAACATAAAAAACATTATAGGTAGCATAAGCTCAGGAGTCTAGATCTATACTATAGAATCAATGTGAATACATAGCATATATATCACAAATAGAACCTAAAAATATAGATGAAACCCTAAATGATGAAAATTAAAAAAAAAAACTATGTAGGAAGAACTAAATCAATTTGAAAGAAACAAAGTCTAGAATCTAGTTCCTAAGTTGGAAGATCAATTTGTAATTGGAATCAAGTGGGTATTTAGAAATAAAATCGATGAACATGGCAGAATCACTAGAAATAAATCGTGATTGATAGCAAAAGGATATACTTAGGAGGAAGGAACTGACTATGATGAAATATATGCTTTGATGGCTAGATTAGAAACAATCAGAATGCTTCTAGCTTTCTCTTGCTACATGAACTTTGAATTGTTTTAAATAGATGTTAAAAGTGCATTTCTAAATGGTTACATAAATGAAACTATATAAATAGAACAATCCCCGGCTTTGAGGACCCAAAATACCCAGAACATATCTTCAAACTAACCAAAACCTTGTATGGATTAAAACAAGCCCCTAGATCCTGATACGAGAGATTAAGTAACTTTTTGAAGGATAATAATTTTATGAGAAGAAAAGTTGATACCACACTGTTTATAAAATGAAAAGATAAAGACCTTCTAATTAACCAAATATATGTAGATGATATAATCTTCTAAGGAACAAGTGAAGAAATGTGCTAGGAGTTTGTAGAAAGTAGGAAATATGAATTTAAAATGAGTATGATGGGAGAATTAAATTACTTTCTAGGATTTCAAATCAAAAGTCAGAGAAAGGAATTCATATTAATCAATCAAAATTTAACAAAGAATTAATAAAAAAATTTGGGTTCAGAGAATGTAAAGGAAATGCTGCATCTATGAGCACTAGTATTAAACTAGACAAAGATAAAAGTAGAAAATCTGTATATCAAAAATTATATAGAAGTATGATAGGTTATCTCTTATATCTCACCGCATCAAGACCAGATATGCAATATGGTGTATGTCTTTGTACTAGGTTCCAATTAGACCCAAAGGAATCTCATTTAATAGTAGTGAAAATAATTTTTAGATATCTCAAAGAAACCATAAACTTAGGCTTATGGTATGACAGAGGCTCAAATTTTCAGCTACATGGATTCTTTGATGCAGACTTTGCAGATTTTAAATTAGATAGAAAAAGTATCAGTGGTACTTACTAATTCTTTAAAAGTATGCTTGTGTCATGGTTTTCCAAGAAGCAAAATAGTATGGCAATTTCAATCTTAGAAGCAGAATTTGTAGTTGCAAGGTAGTGTGTAGCACAAATTCTATAGATCAAACACCAAATGAAAGATTACTACCTAGATTTCAAATGCATCCCTGTTAAGTGTGATAACACTAGTGTAATAAATATAACAAAGAATCTTGTATATCATTCACGAACCAAACATATCCAAATTAGACATCACTTTATCAGAGACCATGTAATGAAAAATGATATAATTCTTGAATATATAGAAATATAAAAACAAATTGCTCATATTTTTACAAAAGTATTAGATAAAAATAAATTCTATAAGTTAAGGATGGAGTTAGGATTGATAGAATTTGAAAAATGAGCAAAGGAATGAAAAACAGAGCGTGACTTAAACTATAGAAATTTAACAGATATCGACATCACTGACACGAAAGCAACCTTTCTAAGCAAAGTAAAGAAAAATGTCGACCAATTAAAGAGAAAATAGTTGACCTATTAAAAGATATAAGTCAACCATATAAATTCATAAGTTGACATATAGAAACAAACAATAGACATGTCGACTTGCTGAGAAAGAAGTGTCAACCCACACCAAATATAACTACACACCAAGAGATTAGTAGGTCAACTTGCATACAAACAAGTCGACCCATGTTAACAAATCACACACTAACACTCTCAGACTAAGAAGTCGACATGCACGATGACAAGGTGACATATATCCTGCTTCATCTTTAAAAGATGGTCAACTTGCACCAACATAAGTTGACCTGTTAATTAAGTAACGGAATAAGAACGGTTGACCTTTCTCTCTCTTCCTTCAAACCCATTCATTCTATCTCTCTCTAGGCAACTTTCCCCTTCTTGAAACCCTAACAAATTTATCTTCAAAATCAAGGAATCTCACAACAGGAATTAAGTAATCAAGTAGTCAACATCAAAATTTCTCACCACCCTTGGCAAACATTTCTAATAGGTTAAGTATTGAAGAGAAATCTCTTATCTATCTCTAGGCCAAGTCAAAACCCTAAGTCACTCTCTTCCCAAAATCCATCTTTACAATTTGAAATTTCCCTGTGGAAATCAAGTATTAAACACCAAGCCTTCTTGATCCCTTCTCAACTCTTGGCAAGATCATCTATTTTCTCTCATCCTCGATAGTCTAAAAATGAAGGGTTCTTCTTCTTCTAAGCAAGCTGCGACTGCAAAACCTCCTTTTGCAAAACCGTCATCCTCAAAACAACTTGCAATTGAACCACCCAAATACAACACCAAGGATTTTCCTTAATTGGAACATAGCAAACTCTTTGACAAGGTTTTCACTAAGCAAAAGATCAACCATGGATGTCTAATAGATAGGGTGCTCTTGAAGGAGATCAACTTCAAACACAAAGAATTCATGAGTGAGTTATGTCCCAATTGGCTAATTCTTCCCAATAAATACGTTCATGAGAGTAAAATTAGAATCTTCTATGACAATATTGAGGTTGTTAGTGGTAGGGAAGAGAATGAAAGCAATGAGATATGAATTATGATAAATAAGCACTTTGTAGCATATGGTTTTAAGATATGCATGAATGGGAAGATGGTTGAAGTAAATCCTCAATTTATTTACTGAGAGAATGGTTTAGAGTGGGTTGCATACAAGGATTGTGAACCATATATGCAATCCAAATATCTAGACAATGCTAGAACAGTCTTTGATGATTCTGAAATGGCAGTAGTGAACTTTAGTGTAATAGACTTAGGATTCCATAAACGAATTCTACACTAGATAGTGACCTATGTGATGAGACCTAGGGAAGAAAATCATAACACTATCACTTGTGAAGATTTTTTGTTGATGGGCTACATTATGAGAAAGAAAAATCTAGACTTATGCTTTCTTATTCCTCATTTCATAATTGTTGCCCATACCATGAGATGTCAATCTACCCTATGCCAATGTAGTTACTGATATCTTGACATCCTATAAACTAGAATTGAGCAAAAACAATAGGATTGAACTAAGTGAGACCCATGGAATTTGTCTCATCAATGCTCAGAGCAAAATGGGTATGCATAGCTGAAGGAGAATGGATAAGAAAGAGTGAAAGTGGAAACAGAGGAAAACGACCAGTAGAAGAATTAACAAAAGAACACCTAGGCACGAAGCAAGCAGGAGTCACAAAAGGAAATGCATTCGGATTTCAACAACTTACTCTTGATAAAATTTGGAAAAAGTTGAACAGGATTGAGACAAGGAAAGTCTTGCTGGGCTAGCAAAACCATGTCTTAAAGTTGAAAATCCAAAGTATAGTTGCCAAATTAGACACCATCGCAAAAGAAAAATCATCATCCTGTGACACCAGAACTACCCGTTTCTACTAGAGATTATGTTCTTAGAACTTTGCACTTGCTTTTTATGCTCTGATTCACTTAGTGCTTATGTGCTTAGTATACTTGTGTCACGCCCCGAACCAGGATCGTGAACAGTTGCCCGTTGCCCTGGATGCCGGCTGTATTTCTACAAAAAAATCGGGCAGAACCTCTTTGTAAATCGGAGGTCTCCCATGTATAATTTAACATGTTTAAACCTGTATAATTTAAAATTGTCCTGTAAATAAAATAAAATGGTTAACCCGGCCTCAAAACAATCTACCAAATTTCACAACCGACATCCAGACAACGCAAAGCTAACAAATCACCAACAGTCCTAGCCACAGACCTCTACGGTCATGCCCAACTAGAGCATGAGCAGCCGCCACACCGAGCGGACCTAAATTTTTATATAATATACAATAATTTTCCCAAATTAAGAGTTTAAAATGTTTACAAATGCCTCAATGCAAGCATAATAGGAGAGTTTCACAATAATGTCCATAAATATTACAGTCATCCCATAAAAATGTACACGGTCAACTACGGACCTCAATATCCAGACCACACAGAGTCGAAATAAAATATGAAATTCGTATTTTAAATTAAACTTAAACCTTACCATCGAGAAGAACCAAACCCGCCTAGGATCAACTGAAATCTCTAGACTCTGAAACGTCGCTCTAGCATAACGATCCTGTCTGAGGGAGGAAAGAAGATGGGTGAGTATCTATGGGAGGATACTCAGCAAGTGAGGGGAAGGATACCGTGCTATTAATATCAAGTGTGAATTTGTAGTGTCAAAGTATGTAATACAATATCAGGTATATGAAAACAGCGTGCAGTTTTAACATATCTTAAACCACACATCAGAAAATAACATATGCCTCCATCTATGCATCAAATCACATGAGAAGAGCAGCCGAATAAACAACCCCGGCAATGGTCTACCTCGACCAAGGACGGGCGCATTGGGGGTTTTCAAAATGCAAATATCAAATAATGGCTCTCTACCCCAATGTTGGTCACAGGCTACTCCAACTAGCCTGTAAATAATAATAATAATAATAATATACATATAAATAGTCAGCCGTGTATGATGCCCCGTCCAGTGCTAGACAGAGGTACAATTCACGTCCTCCACTGATAAGGGTTCAACCTAGGACAACCATACACACGACAATCTAGCGGATACCTCCGGCCGAAGAGTATCCGGGCACAAAGGTTGCCGCTATCAAACGTCCTTCATAGCTACAGAACAATATCAAATCAGCCGGGCACGTGGCCCCATGCATCCCAACACCATATCAGCTAGGCATATAGCCCCATGCATCGTATCATAATATCAGCCAGGCATACAGCCCAAATGGTACGTATAAATCCATTCAAACCCATGTGCCAATGCAAGTGGAAGCATTAAAACATGTCAATATATCAAAAGGGTAGCACAATATCCGGTTATCAAACTCATGGATGCATATCAATAAAATCAACAGTTGGGACACTCTAATGGTCACAAAAATATGTACATATACTTATCAAAATCCAAAAATTCAATTTTCACACGTATAGAAATCGTGTCATTTGAAAATCGATAAAACATGATTTATCAATCAATAGTAGATGTCGTAGTCCCACTCACCGTATAAGGAAGGGTAGTGTACTCCCCAATAATACCATGAATCAAACCAAACTCGACTCCTCGAGTCTCTAAGAAAGTCAACCTAATTCAAATAATCACGAATTTAATCAATTTTTCAACTAATTTCAGGGTTTATCATTTTCCTTAAGTTCGTATAAACCCTAAACTCTTTAATTTATAAATGTACTCCAATGTATTCAATTTCATTCCATTTATAAATAAATAACGAAATCCAAACCAATCTAAATTCAAACACCTAAAACCGTTCAAAATCGAAAACCAATCTCAAATAAATAAATTTCCTACAAATTGGAAAAATCTTTGAAAAATCATACACTTTCAAACTTATATCCGATTTCTTCAAATCATATGTCATTTTAAAGGTATTGAAGCCTATTTTCATAATACGGAAATTGTATTTTAATTTCCTATATGCAGGGCAACTTAAAATGAAAAAGACTTCATATATCCTCAAACTTAAATCCCAATTTCCAACTGTTTTATGCATACGTCAAATTAAACTCTAAGAGAAATCATTCAAATCAATTTAACATAATTCTATCATTCGGAACAGCCCAATTCGTGTAACATCCTATATTTAACCTCACTAATTACGTATAAACACTTCAGAAAACGCATTCTTCTTAAATTCAACATATTTGCAAGACATATACAAGAATCCCATCTTAAATTTAACCTCAACTTATTCAATTATCGAAGGAACTAGGATCTTATCTTACTTAGGGTTTCCACAGCTCAGTACCCTAACGTCCGTGCGCAAACCAATTCGAAATCCTGCAATATCTCCAAATTAAAGCATGTCTGAGTAATTAAACCTAATTACCAAGGAAATTCGAAGTCCTAAAGCAAAAATCGAGACTCAGCCCTTACCTACGCAGTGGAAGAATCACAGGAAACCATCGCAACCTAGGGTTCTTTTTCTAAAGATTGCTGGGGGCTCTCGAAGGAGAGAGCAAAGCACTCGAGCGTGCGAGCAAGGAGGAGAAGCCGCTTGCAGCCGCGTGTGTTAGGATCTGTTGCGCGCTGCAGCCGCGCGCGTGTCGCTCACAGTCGCGCGTGCGCAAGGAGCTGTCGCGCGCTATCGCGCGCATAGGGAGAGAGACAGGGAGAAACTAAGAGAAAGCCAAGGTTATAGAGAGAAAATTGAAAGGGAAAGATAGAGAGAGAAGGCAGTTCGCAAATTCGAGAGAGAAACAGAGGAAGGGAAACTTAGAGGGCGGTAGAGAGAGAGAAAGTGGGGCTACGGTGGTTGGTCGTGTTGAAGGAAGACAGCGGCAGCGGCGGTGGTGGTTGCGATGCGGCGGAGAAGGAGTTGCGACAGATTCGAGAAGAGAGAGATAGAGAGAGATGGAACGAGAGAGAGAGAATAGAGAGGGGATGGAGAGAGAAGAAGAATTTGGGCTATTAGCCCTAATTCGATTTTTTTTTTTAATTATTGTTATTATTATTATTATATATGTATTTTTATAAAAATGGTTTATAAATAAATGCATGAGAAAATAATTAATTTAATAAATGAAAAATATGTTTATATACATATACATATATTTTATTTTATTTTTATACTTGCTTCACATTTCGAATCGGAAATATGGAAACTTTTGAATATACTAAAAATTTGAATTAAAAACCCCAAAATCGAAAATCAATATAAAATAAAAATTTTCTCTCTATATAAATAAACTGAGGAATATTTTATTAAATTCAAGAACGAGAGTATAAAAGTACGACTTCGTAGAGTCGGCGTTACATTTTCTAACCCCCTAAAAACAAGTTTCGTCCTCAAAACTAAAAGAAGGCCTTACCGAAACAAATGGGAAAAGGCCGCGAAGCGCCTGTGGGTCACTGTCCTGGTTTCCTGCCGCATGTGCAGAAACTCTGCCCTCTTGCGGTCCTGCTGGAACTCAGAGAAGTACCTGCGATCGAACTCCCGCAGGAAGTCCTCCCATCGCAGAGGCCCGGTAGCATCGTCACGAATCGCCTCCCACCAAGTGAGGGCGTCACCATCCAAGAGTCTCTCTGCTACCCACAACCGGTAGTCCTCGCTCAACCCCAGATTAGTCAAAATTCTACGAGTGTGGTTGATCCAGTACTTCGCTGCGGTGGAATCACCCGTCCCCGCGAAATCCGTGCAACCTAACTACCTCGCCTCCTTCACCAACTGGGTGAGCTCGTGAATACGTCTCAAGGTGGAGGCGGTAGTGTCACTAGGTCCTGAAACAGTGGAAGGACCAACAACTAGTGGCAGAGCTGGTACAACTGGAGGTGGCACGACCGTAGGAATTGGCACGGCCATCAGTACTGGTGGAGGTGGTATCTGTATGCCATGTGAACTATACCACTCAAACACCTGTCTATAGGCGTCCAGTGGTAGTGGTGGCACTACGGCTGTAGCAGCTGGTGGAGTAGGTACTGGAGGAGGTGCGTGCGAAGAAGACATGTCCTCTGGTGCACCAGTGGGTTCAGTAGGAGCGAAACTGGTACCTCCCCTAGTCATCGTACTACGTCAAGAAAAAGGTACTAGTTAGGCAGAAATGTAAAGATTAGGGTTAGTTATGACATAACTAACCCCCTAAAATAAAGGAACTAACTGGTTTAAGAACCAATGAAAAAGATATGCTAGGTTAGTTACGACCCGCATCTAATCCCCTAAAATGGGTGAGCTTATAAGTTTAAGAATCGATAGAACTAATATACTAGGTTAGATACGTACCGTATCTAACCCCCTAAAAAGAATAACTCATATGCCTAAGACTATGTATTGGGATCTCATGACTGTAATGAAACTCTCATATACATTGAGGACTTTTAAATCATACTTGGGAATATTTTCAAAACTATTCTATAAAACACAACACTCAACCTAGAGCTCTGATACCAACCAAACTATCACGCCCCGAACTGGGATCGTGAACAGTCGTCCATTGCCCTGAATGCCGGCTATATTTCTACAAAAAAATCGAGCAAAACCTCCCCATAAATTGGAGGTCTCCCATGTATAATTTAACCTGTTTAAACCTGTATAATTTAAAATCGTCCTATAAATAAAATAAAATGGTCATCCCGGCCTCAAAACAATCCACCAAATCTCACAACCGACATCCAGACAACGCAAGGCTAACAAATCACCAACAGTTCTAGCCACAGACCTCTACGGTCATGCTTAACTAGAGCATGAGCAGCCGCCACACCGAGCGGACCTAAATTTTTATATAATATACAATAATTTTCCCAAGTTATGAGTTTAAATGTTTACAAATGCCTCAATGCAAGCATAATAGGAGAGTTTCACAACAATGTCCATAAATATTATAGTCATCCCATAAAAATATACACGGTCAACTACGGACCTCAATATCCAGACCACACAGGGTCGAAATAAAATACAAAATTCGCATTTTAAATTAAACTTAAACTTTACCGTCGAGAAGAACCAAACCCGCCTAGGATCAACTGAAATCTCTAGACTCTAAAACGTCGGTCTAGCATAACGATCCTGTCTGAGGGAGGAAAGAAGAGGGGTGAGTATCTATGGGATTATACTCAGTAAGTGAGGGGAAGGATATCGTGCTATCAATATCAAGTGTGAACTTAGAGTGTCAAAGCATGTAATACAATATCAGGTATATGAAAACAGCGTGCAGTTTTAACATATCTCAAAACACACGTCAGAAAATAACATATGCATCCATCTATGTATCAAATCACATGAGAAGAGCGGCCGAATAAATAACCATGACAATGGTCTACCTCAACCAAGGACGGGCGCATTTGGGGTTTTCAAAATGCAAATATCAAATAATGGCTCTCTACTCCAATATTGGCCACAGGCTACTCCAACTAGCCTGTTAATAATAATAATAATAATAATAATAATAATAATAATAATAATAATAATAATAATAATATACATATAAATAGTCAGCCGTGTATGATGCCCCCGTCCAGTGCTAGACAGAGGTACAACTCACGTCCTCCACTGATAAGGGTTCAACCTGGGACAACCATACACACGACAATCTAGCGGATACCTCCGGCCGAAGAGTATCCGGGCACAAAGGTTGCCGCTATCAAACGTCCTTTATAGCTACAGAACAATATCAAATCAGCCGGGCACGTGGCCCCATGCATCCCAACACCATATCAGCTAGGCATATAGCCCCATGCATCGTATCATAATATCAGCCAGGCATACAGCCCAAATGGTACGTATAAATCCATTCAAACCCATGTGCCAATGCAAGTGGAAGCATTAAAACATGTCAATATATCAAAAGGGTAGCACAATATCCGGTTATCAAACTCATGGATGCATATCAATAAAATCAACAGTTGGGACACTCTAATGGTCACAAAAATATGTACATATACTTATCAAAATCCAAAAATTCAATTTTCACACGTATAGAAATCATGTCATTTGAAAATCGATAAAATATGATTTATCAATCAATAGTAGATGTCGTAGTCCCACTCACCGTATAAGGAAGGGTAGTGTACTCCCCAATAATACCATGAATCAAACCAAACTCGACTCCTCGAGTCTCTAAGAAAGTCAACCTAATTCAAATAATCACGAATTTAATCAATTTTTCAACTAATTTCAGGGTTTATCATTTTCCTTAAGTTCGTATAAACCCTAAACTCTTTAATTTATAAATGTACTCCAATGTATTCAATTTCATTCCATTTATAAATAAATAACGAAATCCAAACCAATCTAAATTCAAACACCTAAAACCGTTCAAAATCGAAAACCAATCTCAAATAAATAAATTTCCTACAAATTGGAAAAATCTTTGAAAAATCATACACTTTCAAACTTATATCCGATTTCTTCAAATCATATGTCATTTTAAAGGTATTGAAGCCTATTTTCATAATACGAAAATTGTATTTTAATTTCCTATATGCAGGGCAACTTAAAATGAAAAAGACTTCATATATCCTCAAACTTAAATCCCAATTTCCAACTGTTTTATGCATACGTCAAATTAAACTCTAAGAGAAATCATTCAAATCAATTTAACATAATTCTATCATTCGGAACAGCCCAATTCGTGTAACATCCTATATTTAACCTCACTAATTACGTATAAACACTTCAGAAAACGCATTCTTCTTAAATTCAACATATTTGCAAGACATATACAAGAATCCCATCTTAAATTTAACCTCAACTTATTCAATTATCGAAGGAACTAGGATCTTATCTTACTTAGGGTTTCCACAGCTCAGTACCCTAACGTCCGTGCGCAAACCAATTCGAAATCCTGCAATATCTCCAAATTAAAGCATGTCTGAGTAATTAAACCTAATTACCAAGGAAATTCGAAGTCCTAAAGCAAAAATCGAGACTCAGCCCTTACCTACGCAGTGGAAGAATCGCAGGAAACCATTGCAACCTAGGGTTCTTTTTCTGAAGATTGCTGGGGGCTCTCGAAGGAGAGAGCAAAGCAATCGAGCGTGCGAGCAAGGAGGAGAAGCCACTTGCAGCCGCGCGTGTGTCGCTCGCAGTCGCGCGCGAGCAAAGAGCTGTCGCGCGCTATCGCGTGCACAGGGAGAGAGACAGGGAGAAAGCCGAGGTTAGAGAGAGAAAATTGAAAGGGAAAGATAGAGAGAGAAGGCAGTTCACAAATTAGAGAGAGAAACAGAGGAAGGGAAACTCAGAGGGTGGTAGAGAGAGAGAGTGGGGCTACGGTGGTTGGTGGTGTTGAAGGAAGACAGCGGCAGCGGCGGCGACGGTTGCGATGCGGCGAAGAAGGAGTTTGCGACAGATTCGAGAAGAGAGAGATAGAGAGAGATGGAATCGAGAGAGAGATAATAGATAGGGGATAGAGAGAGGAGAAGAATTAGGGCTATTAGCCCTAATTCGAAATTTTTTTTTTAATTATTGTTATTATTATTTTTATTATATATGTATTTTTATAAAAATGGTTTATAAATAAATGCATGAAGAAATAATTAATTTAATAAATGAAAAATATGTTTATATACATATACATATATTTTATTTTATTTTTATACTTGCTTCACATTTTGAATCGGAAATACGGAAACTTTTGAATATACTAAAAATTTGAATTAAAAACCCAAAAATCGAAAATCAATATAAAATAAAAATTTTCTCTCTATATAAATAAACTGAGGAATATTTCATTAAATTCAAGAACGGGAGTATAAAAGTACGGCACCGCAGAGTCGACGTTACAACTTGCCTTTTCTTTTTCTTTAGACTTATGTGTTTACTTTGAACTGGGTTCTATGTGTTTATGTCACCCTCAATTATGATGTTATATGTTCTATGAAATTGTATGTTCTATTTTAAATTAGTTCACCATTACATTAAATCAATCACTCTCTATTATCTGGCCATAACTTTAGGGGGAGTGTTGTCTACCAACAATAGGTCACTGACACTAGTTTCGAGTTTTGCCCTGTCAGTTAAAAATTTATCCTTTCTGTTGATGACAAAAAGGGAGAGAACACATTCATATTGCTATTCTGCTACTCATACATAGGAGAGAAAGATACTTGCACCTTTTCTGTTAGAGAACATCTGCTCATAGGTTTAAGGCAATCCTTAATTCAGAACTAACATATTTCTAGAATCAAGAAAGTTTTGTCATCATAAAAAAGGGAGAGATTGTTGAACAAATTAGTGTTTTGATGATGATCAATGAAGTGGAATACCAATAAACATGACTTAAAGAATCTGAAAATATAGACACGTCGACCTGGTATAAGAAGTGTGTCCACCCAAGACCAAGTAGCCCTCAGAGACCAAGTAACAAAATAGGCAAGTCAACCCATTGGAAAATACAAGTCAACCTATTGAAACAAAAATGAGCAAAGACACTTGATGTCGACCTACACAAAATTAAGTGTCGACCTGCACTTTTTCTGAAGAGAAAGCCAACCTATTAATATGATAATGTCAACCTATTCGCACTCTGATCTAAGTCGACCTGAACCACAAAGATAAAAGAAAGGATAGTCGACCCATGAATATTCAATACTTAGAAAACTTGTTGTAAGTCATATGTGTTGATCTGTAGTTATAGTAAGTTGACCTACATGCATATGTCGACCAATTTAAGTGTAGAATGTCGATAGATTGGAAGGAAAATATTAAAATGTCGACCCAACACTCCTAGCATGTCAATTCAGAAATCTTAGTAAGTCAACCTATCTTTGAACAGTAGACCTTCGCCTATAATCAACTAAGAGATGTCGACCTACCATATGTATAAGTCGAATGAAAACTTGAATTGGTCGACTCAAGTTACTAAAATTGGTTGACACAATGCATAAAGTTAACTTAGGATTCAAATTTTGACTCAACAAACACTTTGGTGATATAACAGTAGACAAAATGCGACCCAAATCTTTTGAATAAATTAAGTGTCGACTTAGAATATATATGCGTCGACTTTAGCATTTAATGACAAAAGGAAAAATAGTTATCATGTCGACAGTAATAATGAATAAGTCCACGTACACATCAAAATATGTCAACCCACTCTAAAAATAAGTTAACTGTGTGCTTTATAGTTAGGAGCTTTAGAGTTCATGTCGACTTCATATCTAAAATAGGTAGACACTTATTACTCACAATTAATAGAATTCAAAATTAAGTTGACCCTCAATCAATGCCATGTCAACCTATGTGAAACAAGACTCAAATACAAAAATATTAAATTTTCAAACACAACGGTAATATTCATTTGTGCATTTAATAAGATATTTGAAAACTAACAATTGATGTGCAGCGAAAAGAAAAAGCAAATCACTTCATTGGGCAAGGATGGAACATGCAGCAACAAAGAAAATGCCGTCTGCAGAAAGTGAGGAACAATTGAAAATATTAAATGAAGTCGATGAACCTCATTAATGACCAATGTTCGACTTCAACCAACTTCACAATGGTACTATTGGGTTCATCTTTAAATACTGAAGCAAATAGAAGAAGAAGAGGAAGTTAATGCTCTGAGAAGAACAAAACGAACATACTACACAATCAATATACTATTCTCATAGAAACACACTCCGTTTTTTATTCAACATTCTTTCGTGAGTAAAAATATGTTGTAAGTATATAGAAAGTCACATTCGAGGGTTAAAGCCTCACTATTTGAATCATTTATTCTTCTCTATACAAAATTTTTGAAGATTGGTGAGATACTCATAGTTTTGGGTTTAGAGAGAGAAAACAACTATTTGAGCAAAGTTAAAGAGTTAGTGTTTGAGTGTAAACATTGCAACGGTCTAACTTGAATCATTAATCAAGTTAGTATCTTTATGGTATTAGTGAAAATCCAGAAAGGTGTCCTAGGAGTGGATATACACTGTATTGGTGGAACCACTATAAACACTCTGTGTCAGTTGTAACACCAAAAATTCAGTATTAGAGAATTTTCATTGAATTTGTATTTTGACTCATCAATGAATGTTTTATAAAGTTTTGGTGAAAAAAATAGATTTTGGTAATGATTTGTGACAATTAAAATTTATTTGGGGTCCATTATTTAATGATAAGTCGACACGCCTTTTAAAAGTCGACTTAGAGTTTAGAAATTGAATTTTGGTTAAGTATGAAACTCATCAAGTCAACCTGAATAAGTGCCAAGTCAATTTGAGGAACTCAGATCTTAGAATTCTTAGCCCTGTACATGACCAAGTCGACTTGCCTAATTACAAGTTGACTTGAGTTCAAGACTATAACCCTATAAGTCGACTTGTCAGATATAAATTTCAGAAAACAAGTCTATAATTTAAGTAAGTCGATTTACTAAGAAGTTGAATATACTTGAGGGTCATACATAAAGGAAATTGAGTCATCTTAATCTATATTTAAGTCGACTTGAACCTATGTTAAACAAAGAACAAGTCGACTTGACCCCAAAAGGAATTAGATATCATTACAAAATTAAAATGTTGTAGTGACAGTAACATTTATTGTCGGTGACTTTTAGTAACGGTTTTTTGTATCCTATAGCATTACTTTTGACGAAATCCTTAGGAAATATATATATTTTATGACGGTATAAAATTATTCGTTAGAAAAAGTTTAACAATCGTCAGTAAAGTTAGCACAACCGTCTGTAAAAAGCAATGTTGAATTATCACGGTTATTACTCGTGGTCAGTAAATATGAAAATTTTAGGGATGATTTGAAAACAATCACTATATGACTATTTTTACTATCTATCTAACTGTACCATCTGCATAAATTCTACATCTATACTAATTCATACATTATACAACCTTTAAAAACTATGTTCAATGCAGACGCTTATCATTTGTGGTCAGTAAATTTGGTAGAGTTTTAGAGACGGTTCAAAAATAGTCTCGATATAACTATTTTTACTGACTATTTAAACATACCATTTTCATAAGTTCAACACAATTCTGACGGCTATTATTTGTAATCAGTAAATATACCAAAGTTTTAGAGACGATTAAAAAAGTGTCTCTATATGACTCTTTTTTACTAAATCTATGCTAACCCTTATATTGTATAGTATTTAAAAGACATGTTCAATTCTAACGTTTATCATTTGTGGTAAGTAAATATGACAAAATTTTAAGGATAATTTAAAAATAGTCTCAATTTGACTCTTTTTATTATTTACGGTTTTATAAATTTACTATTATATATTAATATTATATTTTACTATTATATATTTATATTATATATTATTGTATTTATATTATATATTTTTTTATTATTTTACAATATATTATATTATACACCGTAACAAATTATTAGTATATATTAACATTAAATATTATTACTATTTATTACTATATATTACTATTACTATTGCTAATTGTGATATATTACTTTAATATTAAATATTATCATTATTTATTACTATTTATTAATATATATCTATATATACCACTATGTCACAATGATTTATATATGTTATTTCTTTTTATTTTTTACTTTTTTATATTCTATCTCATTCTCACCATTTAAAACACAATACCCTAATTTAATAAAAATATAAAATACAAAATTATGTTTAATAAAAATATAAAATTATATTTTATAAAAATATCAAATAAATAAAAAAAACAAAAAAAAGAATAAACATAGAGGGCGGTTCCACCGTGCACATGTACGGTGGAACCGCCCTCCTATTTTTAACTTTTTTTATTTTGTTTTTTGTTTTTTTATTTTTTTATCTTTTTATGATAATGGTAAGTTTACTAATAACTAAAATATTGTGGTGTTTAGGATAATTAATAATATAATGGTAGAGATAAAAATACAAAAGAATAAAACAAGAAAAAAAACAAAAGAATAAAAAAATAAAAAATAAAAACACAAAATAATTAAAAAAAAAAACAAAAAATGGGTGGTTCCACCGCGCATATGCACGGTGGAACCGCCCTTATTTTTAACTTTTTTTTATTTTGTTTTTATTCTTTTTTTATTAGTTTGTTTTTTGAAGTTTTTTTTTATTATTCTTTTGGGTTTTTTTATTCTTTGCTGTGGGGGAGACGGACCATTGGATGGTATTTTATATTACAAATATATTAATTACAATATATTTTTTAATTACTTGTTGAATTATAATATATTTTTATAATTATTTATTAAATTATAACTATATAGTACTATACATATATATATATATTACAATACATCACTATATATTATTATATATTACTATATATTACTATATACTACTATATTTTACATATCTGGTATTTTCTATTACTAATATATTATTATAATTACTATATATTATACATTGTTATATTATATATCATTATATTATATACTATATTAGACATTAGTCTTATATTATATAGTACTATATATTAATATTATATATTACTTATATTACTGTTATTTCATGCTATTATTGTATATTATTATGTATATTATTATATATGACATTAACAATATAAACTTTTAATTACTTATTCATTTATAGCAAATTTTTTTTAATAAGCAATTAAATTATAACTATATATATTAATATATATTACTATACATTACTATATATTACTATATATTACTATGTATTAATATATATTACTATATATTGCTCATATATTAAAATAATTACTGTATATTATTATATATCACTATATATCATTATATATCACTATTTATTACTATATACTAATATATATTAATATATATTACTATATATTACTAATATAACTTGTTGTATTATATGTTAATATATTATATTATGACAAGTATTATTATGTATTAGTATTATATTACATTCTATTATAATTAATATTATATACAATATAGTAATATATTTTATATTATTGTATTATATATTATTATATTATATCACAACGTATTAGTATTAGATTATATACTATTATATATTAATACTAATAGTATATATTATTATTATATATTATATTAGTATATATATTATATTATTACAAATTACAATATAATTTTTTAATTACTTATTAAATTATAATATATTTTTAATTATTTGAAAAAAAAGAAATAGAAAAAAAAATTTGAAATGTCGGACCCCAGCGCACACAGAAGGGGGCCTGGTGCCCCCAGGCATGGGCTCCCGCACAATGGGGGGCCTGGCACCCACCCCCAGCGCGGGCCCCTACGTACGAGGCGCCTGGTGCCCGCGTAGGCACCCGCGATCTTGTCACCCGCCCAGCTTGCACCGCCAACGTGGGCATCCGCCCATGCACTATATATATATTTTATTATATGTATTATAATACTATATATATAATTAATATATAATTCTAAAATATATATATTATTTTATTATATATTATTGTATTATATATTAGTATAATATTTAAAATAGGCAAAATTATCAATTTATGTAGTTTATGTGAAAAAATCTAATTCCAAAATTAATTATCATTATTATTTTATTTTGTACAAATTTTAAAAAATAACTAATAATAATTTTAATTAATAATTTTTTGGGACAAAAATTGGCGCCAAAAATATATTTTGCTTCTTTAATTTTAATTTATATACTACTAATTTTTGGGCGCCAAGGATGGCAGGTAAAATAAAAGTGAGCGGGAGACAAAATTTTTAAAAATGACGGGTTTTGAAATTAATTGTGAAAATAAGGCGGTCAACATCACTTAAAGCCATCAAAACTCTCTCATTCCCTCGAAAGCTCTCCCTTTCTCCCTAAACTCTCAAAATCTATGAAAAAATTCTCAACCAACTTTTCTTTCCCTAAAATTCTCAAAATCAATAGAAATTTTAACTCAACAAATAAATTTTCAAATCTCATTTTTATCTCAACTTTCACTACACTTTAATTACCATTTACTATGCGAATGGGTATTTTAAATATTTTAAATATTTTTAGTAATTATTTTTAACAAAATGTGTAGTCCTTTTGAATATTACATAAAATTATAAATATTAATCTTAAAAATGGAGATGGAGGAGATGAATTAATACACATGAATGAAGATGATGAGGTTGATAGAGTAGGATGGAATTCGTATATAGATGAAATGTAATGTAATGTGATGATAAGATTGATAGACATGTGAAAGGAAATGTAATGTAATGACATTTCATTTATGTGATCATTAATTTATTTTCTCTATTTTTATTTTATTTTATAATAATATAATATAATATAGAAATAATAATAATTCATGACATGATATGATAACAAATAATAATAAGTGATAACAAGAGTGATAATGAATGATATAAAGTGATGTTATTTTATTGATATGGTTATAATACTTGTATAATAACAAGTGGTAATACATGAATGATATGTAGTGATGATGGTAATAAGTGTCACGAGCGGGAACCTGGTGGCCACCCCATGCACGGGCACCCGTGCAAGTGGGGGGCTGGCACCTATCCCCTACACTCGTGGCTGCCTATGCAGGGAGCTGGCGCTACGCGGCGCCTATGAATGAGACTGCATGTATTATATTATATTATATATTATTGTATTATATATTATTATATAACTATTAGCATATACATTAGCATAGGTAACGTAATGGCTACATGTATTGTATATGCTTATACAAAACTCAATGCTTCAATTTTAATAATCCCACCTTAGTAAAAAGATTTTGTAATCAAAGCTAATTGGTAAAATGGTTTTTATTGTGGGAGTCTCTATGTGAAAAAAGTAGTATATTAGTAGAACAAGCATCATTAAACACGTTGTAAACGTGAACGCCCACGTGGTAGTGGTAAGCTATGGTAATTGGCAGTAAGTAGTGGTAACTAATAGTAATGTCCGTATAATAGTGGTAAGTAGTGGTATCTACCGGGCGCCCGCGATGGTATACGGGTGCCCATCTAGATTTGTATAGATGTTTTTAATTATTATTAAAAAAAGTAAATTTTAAAATTTAATTATATGATATAATTTTAAATAAATTCTAACAAAACAACAAATAAGAAAAAAAATATGAATATTATATAATTTTATATAAAATCCAAAATTAATGTACTAACATAATTAATTATACTAATATAATTTAATAATATTAAATATCATGTAATTAATTATACTAACATAATTAATTATTCCATTACATTCTCATTATTTACAATATTAAAAATTTGCAATATTATTTTCTTTTGTTGAAAAAAATTATTTACAATAATATAATTAACATTCTTTTCTTTTGTTAAAAAAATATATCAAAATTTTATTTTAATATTTTTGCTTTACCTTTTTAAAAATAATTGATTATTAATAATATTAAATTAAAATTAAAATAATTAGTGATATAATTTTAAAATGTGATATATAGTGAATTTTTGAATAATCTAAAACTAAAACTAAAGGTGGGTAGGCGGGTAAAAGTGTCCAAAAAATGGAGGGAGACAAAATTTTAAAAAAAGAGTGGGTTTTCAAATTTTTGTGAAAATAAGACGGTGAATATTTTTAAAACCATGAAAACTCTCTCATTTCTTTTCATTCCCTTTAAAGCTCTTCTCTGCTCTCCGGACTCTCAAAATCCATTGAAAAACTATCACTCAACCAAACATTGTTTAACCAAAATTCTAACTTAATTAAAATCTATATTATATTTTTATTAGAATTTTATAAAGTTTCGTCACTCTGTTCAGGTAAGCATCCAGTTGGGTCTAAAGAAGTCACTCTGTTGAGATGAGTATCCAGTCGAGTCTAAAGAAGTCACTCTATTGAGATGAGCAATCAGTTTAGGCTTAAAAAGTCCAGCCATCAACTGTCCAAGAAATAAATAGTTTATTACCAGGTTTAAAAATAAAAATAAGGTAAATGAGGTATTTCTAGGAAAAATAATTTTATTTGTTTATTATGATTTTTTTAAAAACAATTATTATTTTGTTGCTAATGTATTTATATTTGTATGTATTTTTTTCTTTATCATTAATATTTTACATTGTAACAATATTTATCTTTGGTTTGTTATCCTAAATTGTAATATAACATTTGTAATTGTGGTAAACAAACGACCATGGAACACTTGTATAACCCGTAATAAAAGACATACATTTTCATATTGAGACTAGCTTGGCACCCGTCCCCAATAGGTGGGCGCCCGCGCAAGAGGGGGTTTGGCGCCCGCCCCCTATACGCGGTCGCCTACGCAAGAGGGGGGCTAGCGCCTGCCCCCATGCGCGGGTGCCCGCCAAGGCGGGGGCCTGGCTCCCGTCCCCCATGTGCCGGTACCTGCCCAAGTGGGGGCCTGACACCCGTATTTTAGTATCCGATGATAAAAATAGTAATATCTCGTAACATATGGTAATCCATGATAAAATCAAAATTCTCAATTCAATGGCAACGGATGATCAATGGTAATGGATGATGAAAGTAATAATATCTCATAACACATGATAACCGATGATAAATCAGTAAGATTTCCTAACTAAATTGTAACTGATGATGAAAATAGTAACATTTCGTAACATATAGTAATCGATAATAAAATCAATAATATTTTTTAATTCAATGGTAACCAACGATAAAAGTAATAATATCTCGTAACACATGGTAACCGATAATAAAACCTAGTAACCGATAATAAAATCAATAAGTTTTCCTAACTCAATTGTAACCGACGATAAAAGTAGTACATCTCTAACATAGGATAGCTGATGATAAATCATTAACATTTCCTAATTGAATGATAACCGATGATAAAAGTAGTAACATCTCGTAACATATGATAACTGATAATAAAATCATTAAGTTTTCCTAACTCAATTGTAACCGACGATAAAAATAATACATCTCTAACATAGGATAGCTGATGATAAATCAGTAACATATGATAACCGATGATAAAAGTAGTAACATCTCGTAACATATGATAACCGATGATAAAATCAGTGATATTTCCTAACACAATAGTAATGACAATGAAAGTAGTAATATTTCATAACATATGGTAACCGATGATACAATCAGCGATTTTTCCTAACACAATGGTAATCGACAATAAAAGTAGTAAAATCTTGTAATACATGATAACCGATAATAATATTAGTGACATTTCCTAATTCAATGGTAACCGACGATAAAAGTAGTAATATCTCGTAACATATGATAACCGATCATAAAAAACCTACTTTTTACTAGCACCTTATTAGCTGACAATACAACCATTAATTTTATTAACACTTTTCTATCGTCACAATATATACATGACATGCAACAACGGCAACTCAAACCATCAAGATACACCTATCTCGACTGGTGTATACTCAACTGATAGTTCATCCGTCGAAGAAAGTTTTGCTGATTGTTTTAGTGCATTTTGTTGACAGCTTTTCACCGCTTGAATAGTGCATTTATTTTATATTGTATATATAAGTCAACTTCAATTGTTTGCAAGTCAACTCATGAGTATTGAAAGCTGTGAAATGACGAAAAAGGGTGATCAAAATCTTAAGAAAATTTAAATAAAATGAGGGACAAGAAAGAAATTTCACATCGCACAATAAAAAAGGCTTAAAGAAACCCTTCACTCTCATTTTGATTGACCTCTCTTCTCTCTCATTCATTCTTCTCCCTCTCTCGACACTCGTTTGTCTCTTGCCTCTCTTTCTCAACCTCTCTCTTGAAATCAATCATATTTTCACTAAACCCACTCCATCAAACTTTCAAACCCTCAATCAAATCCTTGGGTGAAGAAAGATTTGGGGAAGATATCTAGGCTTTGCTTAAAAAAAGGGAAAATCTAGGGTTTTTGAGACCCGACGTTTAAGACTCAATTTAACCATAAAATTGAGATAATTTATTTCTTCTAAACTTAGGTTCACTTTCCTTATTACCAGATTGTAATTTGTTGTTGAGAATTACAAGAATTTGTTTAGAGAACATGAACCTAAGGTTTGTGAAGGATGAGATTTAGGAAAAATTGTGAATGGAAATGGATACAAATAGTATGTAGATGATGGAATAAGAATATAGATTCATGGATTTGAAAAATTAGAATTTGTGCTATTTTGGGAAAAACTCATATATCCTATTCATAGATGTAATTTAACAATGAAATTACGTTTATTGCCTTAGATTAAAACAATTGAAACCTGAGAATGGATTACTATTGTAATTGATTTCAAATTGGAAGTGTTCACCCTTTGAAGAGGTGAGTGAATGACTATATCGAGTATGAATAATAAAATGATTCAATTATGATTTATAAATTTGAATTTTAAAAGGAATTTGAAATGGATTTACACTGTTTGGTGACTGTAGTATGCCCAATTCAAATAATTTGATAAATTTATGACTTTATCATTGACTTTGAACTATTTTGCATTATATTATATTTGAATGATGATTGTAAATTGTTAAATTTCAATTTATTACAGATGATTGTAATATTAAATTATTAAATAAATTTGTGACATGGTGCATGGATAAAAAAAATGATTATAGTCTAGGGCGACGTGATAAAGGCTAGTTTAAAAATTTGGATTGATGGTGGGCGGGTTAGAGAACCTTCTCAAATTGTTTCAGTGATAACGTGGTGACACCCCATGGAACTCTGGGTCAACGCCAAGGATGGGGAATATTTTATAAAAAATTATAGAAAATCGCTTGGTGGATTCTATTAACGGCTATTGGTAGAAAAGTGGTTTTAACAAATCCCAAGAAAATTGAAAGGAAAATTCAAATTGTTTATTGATTTGGAATATATGGGTCATGGTAGATTTGATTTGAATTCATTTTGCGCAAATGGCTTTATTTATCGTATTTGAATAAATTTTGACATACGTGTTTGACACAATCACTCTCACTCCTTATTCATGTTCAAGATGTCATTACACTTTACTCACTGAATATTTTATACTCACCCCTCTATTTCTAATTTTATTTCAGAGAAAACTCAGATTGAAGACTTAGATTTCAGTTGGTGCAGGCTTGAGCGAATTACTTTGATGATCTTCAATAGGTACTAGCCTTAGGAATATTTTTGAAAACTATGTATCTTTTTGGAACCGTGAAATGAAAAATTTTTAAACCCTTAAAGGTTTAGATTTGTTAAATAGTTGCTTGTTTAATTTTAGACAAGTATTGAAAAACTATCACTTACATGATTGGGAACTTTCTTTAATTGTTTTAAAAATTTCTTTTACAAGACTTATTGGATTTATTATGACATTTGGATTATGTGATGAATTTTGAACATGTGTTAAGTTTGTGAATTTATTTAAAATGTTTGAAATTTGTTTAGATGGCTTGGATGATTTAAATTTATTTTTAAATGATTGGAATATTAAAATGCCTTACAATATCACAGGATATGGAGTGTGGTTCATTCGTGTTTTGGAATAATGTGACTGTTGTCACGTGCTACACTCGAGAGTCGGGTGTGACATTATCTTTATATTCCTCTACAAATATTAAACCTACTGACTTTTATTCAACCACCATTCCCAAACTATTTTTAAATCCGCAATAAATGTCAAAATTATTTAAATAAACCTATTCACCCTTCTTTTTTTCTTCAAGAAAAATGATTAATAAAAAAATCGAATTTGTCGAATTTAAATTGATTATAGCATGTCGATAGTTTATATAAAAAAAGTATAATTCTTATTTGATTAATAAAATTTTGTTATATTAGATTTATCTTTTCAATTTTTTATTGTTAATGCCTCTGGTACAGTAATATTATAATTATATTAATTAAAAGAGGAAGGGGAGGAGAAATTAAAAGAAGAAAATAAAAAACACGTAGTCCCAGAAAGGTCAACAAAGAGAGAGATGTAGAGGAGGAAATAAAATAAAATAAAATAAAATAAAAATGGAGGGGTAGGAGAAAACAAAAAACAAAAGGAAAAGGAAGGATGCCGCCGTTGTTGAAAGTGGAGCGTATCAGATAGGGAAGAAAACTAAAGTCCTCGTCGTTGCCACTCGTAACAGCAACTCAGTTGCGTCGTCACTCTCTCCATCTCTTCCTTTTGAACTTTTGTTTACTTCTTTGGAGACCCCTTTTGACCTGACCCATCTTATGCATGCGTTTGATTTTACTTCATTTCTGTCTCTCCATTTCTGTCTCTCTCTCTCTCTCTCTCAACAAAATAAATTACTAATTTACAAAAATTTCCACGTTCAAAAACTCTTTTCTTACGTAACCGATAGAAATCCTTCCTTCCTCGAGTGTTGAGAGACCACTAACCATCTAGAGCTATGGGGCAAAAAATTATTTATTTGACTATTTGAATTTTGAATGCCTGAATTTATTATATATTGTCTCTTTCCTGAATTCCCTTCTTTATCTTAAATATTAATTGTGACTTTTATTTTTGGTTCATCCCATCCCATCCCAACCAGAAAGAATAAATCCAGAAGCAATTTGAACCATCAATTTCCTTTTTACTATTCATTTGTTTATTGTATTTTCATTTTTAATTTTCATAATCTTCACTCTATTTAAAAATTTCAATTTCACAAATTTTAATTAAAAAAATATAAAATTTTAAAAGTAGAAACCAATTCAACAACGAGATTTGATGTTTGATGGGGAAAAAAATCTTTGATTAAAGAGACTCAAAACATTTTCTCAGCTAGTTTTTGTATTTTGGTGGAAAGTTAACGAAATTTTTTTTTTTTAAAAAAAAGGGCACGTTCCCTTCTTAAACTTTTTTTTATAAATAATTGATATTTAATAATTATGTTAAATTCGATTAAATCTAATCAGATTAAATTTTTAAGGGATAAAATCTTTTAACATCTATTTTTTTCATACACAATCCAATATCTTATTTACCAAGTCAAGTGTTAGTGTTCTTCTACGTGTTGAGTACCCAAAAAATAAACCGCAGTTTTTTGAAATAATTTACATGAAATCAAAAATAGGAACACTCTGATTTTAAAATGATTTGCATGATTATATTGATTTTAAAATGGGCTCAAGACCCCATAATTTAGATTTTTTTTTTCAGAATTTATAAAAAAGAAAATCCAGAAAATAACAATTGGGAAGCTTACAAGGACATGCATGCATAAATTTTCATTTTGGTTGTGGGTTAGCTATCACACAGCACAGAAATGACTGCAATTGTCATGAAAACCTTTACACTACATTACTTTCCTCCTGTCTAAATTTCAGTGTAGTTCATAACCTTTACACTACTAGGTTTGGATGTGATTGATGTGGGTACTCCCATGTTCCAACTGGAAACCACATGAGTCTCAAGTACTGTAGAGAAACCCCCAAAACAGACTTGGTTTCTCAAAAGGGGTTTTGCCTTTTGAGAAGTCAAGCGTGACTTGGAAGGGGTAACTGTACCCAATGGATTAAGTAGCCAACAGGTTCTCTAACGTAACAAACGTCTCTCAGTCTCTCAGGTGTTTTTTATTTTTTGCACAACAAATTTCGGTATTTTAAATATTATATTACTTGTTTCAAATTCCTTGATTGTACGTTAAACGTTGATTGTTGGGTCAATTTCCATTTTTTTTTTAAATTGTATTTGTATAAAATGTTTTTGTATATCCATTGTGGAGGCCCACATAGGAAGAGGGTGATGGTGAGGATGTTTGTCTTCAAGTGCCTAGGAAAGATACGGAAAAAAAAAAAAAAATAGAGAGAGAGAGAGAGAGAGAGAGAGAGAGAGAGAGAGCGTTTGGTTTTCTTTTTTTTTGGGGTGGGGGGGGGGGGGGATGCTGCTCTCACGCACCCTACTATGTCGTCGAGCGTATGAGGATTGGGGCCACCGACCTGAGGGGCTTACCTTCTCGCTCTAAACACTCCTTTTTCTCTCTCCTCAATTAATTTTTAGTTTGAATTTTTCATATTTGAGGTTAGCAGAGGAATGAACAAAATTGGGAAAAATGAACTTGGAGGGATAAAATAAAACCGTCCCAAAAAAACCAATAAAGGATAAAGAGGAAAAAAATAAATAAACAGAGAGAGAGAGAGAGAGAGAGAGAGAGAGAGGAGGGTTTTCTAATATGTGTTTAGTGTATTTGCATGACACCGAATCGCAAGACAATGGAGTAATGTCATTTCTCTTCAAAAACTTTTTTATTTTTCATTTTAAACCAAGTGGTACAACATTTTTAGGAGAGAAGAAAAAGCATCAGCTGTGTTGATGGGGATTGAATCTCTCTCAACCCTCCCTCCCTCTTAATTATCTAGATTCTCTCTTTAATGAGTTTTCCTTTCATGGTTTTCTCCGTTCATAAATTTTCTTTTGCTTTTGAGTGTGAATCGGAATTCACAAGACTTCGAATTCTACTAGGTCTTGAGAAATCTCATTTTTAGGGTAGCTGGCACAAATATATATCTATATAAAGGGGAAAGAAAAAGAAGGAAAGAGAATAAATCAAAAACAGTCTTGAAGAAGTAGTAGTAAGAGAAAGAGATGAGTATGGCAGCTGCTTCATCATCATCGGCGGCGATGTTCTTCGGACTGCGAGAAGAAGAACAAAAACAACTTCAGATGAATCAACAACAACATTCATCGGCAGCACCAACTTCATCAACAGCACCTTCAGCATCACAACCTTCCAAGAAAAAGAGAAATCTCCCAGGAACGCCAAGCAAGTATCCCTTGTACACTTTTTGTCTGAGATCTACCCACCACTGGAAAAAAAAAAAAAAAAAAAAAAAAAAAAAAACCCACCCTGGTTTTCAATTCTTTTCGACTTTTTCTTCACAATCTTTTTATCTCTGTTTTCTTGTGGAAACCCTAAATTTTGTTTTTCCAAAGAACTAAAACTAGAGAAATCTTTATCATTTTTTTTTTATAATTTTTTTTTGGTGGGTAGGCTCCAAATTGTGTGCTTTTCATATTTTGGTGTCAATTTTTTGGTTGTTTATGTAATATGTATGATGGGTTTGTTGAGTTGTGTGTTTGTTTGTTGTTTGGCATTTTTCAAAATTACAATAATAACAGATCCAGATGCAGAGGTGATAGCACTATCTCCCAAGACCCTAATGGCAACAAACAGGTTCATATGTGAAGTATGCAACAAAGGGTTCCAAAGAGAGCAAAATCTACAGCTCCACAGAAGGGGACACAACTTGCCTTGGAAGCTTAGACAGAAGACTACAAAAGAGGTGAAGAGAAAGGTTTATCTGTGTCCTGAGCCCACATGTGTTCACCATGACCCTTCAAGAGCTCTTGGAGACCTCACTGGGATTAAAAAGCACTACTCTAGGAAACATGGTGAGAAGAAATGGAAGTGTGATAAGTGCTCTAAGAGATATGCTGTTCATTCCGATTGGAAAGCTCACTCCAAGACTTGTGGTACTAGAGAATACAGATGTGACTGTGGCACTCTTTTCTCTAGGTGAGTTAATTAATTAATTAATTAGCTGTAAAATAATACCAATTACTTGCCAATCGACCATCAATTTAGCGAGATAAAGGCACCACTCCGTTTTGAGTTTTTCATGGTTTCATTTAGATTCCTTTGTTGGCAGAAGGAAGAAACAACTGCTTGCCTTCTTCTTCCCCTTCTTTGTTAGATAGGACTTTTTTTTTTTCCTTGATTCCTTTCCAAGTGACAGGTGATGTGATGATGATGATCAAGCAGAAGAAATAGTTGGATTCTTCTGTAACTATATCTCATTTTTTGCATAAAACTCTCATGATTTTTTCTGAAGTTCGCTGGTACACAGTATAAAGGGAAAAGTAGTTTTGATTTTTAAATTTTAATGATATACCTTTTATATTGTTCTCACGTGAATCATCTCCGGAAACTGGCATGGTCATAGAAATGTTTCAGAAACACACACACACACACACACAACATTTTGATTTATTTTTTTCCTCTCTCTCTCTCTCTCACCCTTGGAAGTACCGCCCTTTTGCCCTGCTCTTTACCTTTTTACATATTCACGTGGTGCTATGTCTATGCCACCGTAACAGTGTTGGGTACTGTTACCAGATTAAAGTTTGTTCTCTTCTGGGGCTGGCCAGTTGAAATCGGTTCTGCGCTTCATTGCATCAATTCTTCTTTTATTGATAAAGTTTAATACTTTCATCAACACCTCAAACGCTATTATCTCTCTCTCTCTCTCTCTCTCTCTCTCTCTCTCTCGATTTTTCCGGTCAATGTTCTTTTCACAAAAAGCCTTTTGGCAATGGTTGTTGGTAAATATTCGTTTCAAAATTTTTAAAAAATTTTGTGGTTTCTAAAGAGTCTGATCCCTCTTTTCAGATTAAATTCCTTAGACTGGGAAACAAACAGTGTTTGCGTCTTTCATTGATTAAATCATAAGTTCCAGATATAGTTTCGTTGATTGATACCTTGTCATGAATTTGTAAATATTCCCTTGTTGCATTTATTGAACATTCAGTTCTATAATAGGTAGTTCATTTTGATTGAAATTTTTTATTTTTATTTTTATTTTTTGTGGAGTCCCTTAAACATACTTTCATCAATGCTCTTAATGTCCACATTTCAGCAGTTCTATTTACTCCTTTCATTTAAGATATTGTTTCTTTTGTTGGGTAAGGTTTTCTTTCTATCTATCCATAATAATTGTTTTTCCTAATTAGGATTTGATGAAATTTCCCCTTTATTTTGCTTGTTTAACTTCATTTTCTCTCTCATGAATAAAGTGATTACTAATAATGATTTCTCAAGAATATATTTCTTTTTATGTGCATTCATTTTTCTAGACATATATTTATTTATGGATCTAGATTGTATTTTCTTATTATGTCCACTTTCCATCCCTAGAAAAGGTAAATTATAGTTTTCCGTTATTTATATTTGATTGATGATGGCATGAAATCATTTCTTTTTGTCTTTTTTTTTTCCCTTAATGTAAATAAAAAATTCATTTATGAGTTTTGCAAGCATCTTATATTCCTAACTGCTATGCTTTGCTTGCATCATACCATAAAGGGTCAAAAATGGCAGGAAAAAAGATACATATATACATAAATATATATATATATATATATAGTGGACATATGCAAAGAATTACATTGTGTAAGAGCTTGTTTCTACCTTCCTTTTTCTTGGGGGGTGTCAAAAATAGTGATGATTCTAATAAGTTTTCTTGTCACAATAATTGTTGCAGGCGTGACAGCTTCATCACTCATAGGGCATTCTGTGATGCACTGGCTCAAGAGAGTGCAAGACACCCCACCAACCTAAACACCATTGGAAGTCATTTGTATGGAAATAGCAACATTGGCATTGGCTTATCTCAAGTCGGTTCTCACCTTTCCTCACTACAAGATCACCAACCTCACTCTAGTGCTTCTGATATTCTGCGTTTGGGGGGTGCATCGCGGTCTACTCTGCCTCAGTTCGATCATCACCTCCTTCCCCCATCATCCATATCTTCATCTTTACGACCCCAACAATCGATTCATTCATCTGCTTTCTACATTCCGGAAGCTAACCAAGATTATCATGATGTGCCAAACAAGCCCTTCCATGGACTCATGCATTTGCCCGATCTTCAAAGCAATCCGACTCCTTCTGCAGCCAATTTATTTAATCTCAGCTTCCTCAGCAACAGCAATGCAAGCAATAGTGCTACTAACACCCATAGCAACACAGACAACGAAAACTCATCTTCGAGCTTGCTTTTCTCTAGTCAATTCACTAATGGAAGCATGATGAGTGACTCCCTCTTTAGTACCACCATTCAACAAGAAAACATCGTGCCCCCGCAAATGTCTGCAACTGCATTGCTTCAAAAGGCAGCTCAATTAGGTTCAACTACAAGCAACAACAATAATGCTGGTGGCGCTGCTTCTGCTTCTTTGCTAAGAGGGTTTGGAAGCACTTCTTCATGCAATCCTAAATCTGCAAACCCTAGTTTTGGAGTGTTTCTGGGTGAGAATGAAAATAATCTTCAAGACTTGATGAATTCTCTGGCTGGTGGGAATTCTTCCATTTTCTCCACTTTTGGTGGCAACAATGAACAAGGAAGTGATTATGGAGGTTTCAACACTAAAAGAAGTGGATTTGACGAAGGTAATAAGCAACAACAGATAGCCGCTGATAACATTGGCGTTTCTGACAGGTTGACTAGAGACTTTCTTGGTGTTGGAGAGATTGTGAGAAGCATGAGCAGCGGTTTTTCACAAAGAGACCAGCAACAAAGTGGGCTTGATCCTATGAGCTCTTTGGATTCAGAAGACAACAATGCTCCAAGATTCTGAGAAATCAAGAAATTAATCTAGAAGAGAGAGAGAGAGAGAGAGAGAGAGAGAGAGAGAGAATAGAAGAGAAACATGAAGTACAGGTGAGTTAGATTAAAGACATATTTTGGGGTTTAATTTATGATAATGTCCTTTTTTTTTCTTGTTTTTACAAAGTTTAGTTATGAATTTCAGTTGGGAAAATTTGTCTTGCTTTACCATTCTTCCATATATGGTTTTGGAATATAAATATTTTGGTTTACTCATTTTTCACCCTCTGCGTGTGACTGTTGGGGGGTTTGTCTTTTGCCTGATGACACAGTGTCATGGGAAAATGAGAGTATATCGATACTTTGTTTCTTTTCTTGTCTTCTTTCATAATTTCACATTTTGTTTTTATTATTCATTTGGTGAAGTCACGGGGGGTTGCTGTTAGACGATGTTGTTTTCCTCCCAGCAATGATCAGCAGCACTTCCCCATTTTGCAGATTAGCTAGGATTTTTAATTTCACGTAGTTACCCTTAATTAATGTAAATAAGTTTTTCTTGCAATTATGATTAATTAAAGATTTATTATTATTATTATTATTATTATTATTACTATTATCACATACCCCACTTTCTCCCTCTCTCTCTTTCTTAATTAACATTTCGTGGACCTACTTCGCAATTTGATTAAATATGTATTCAATGGGATCAAGCAATAAATTCAAATTGTAAAATAGAGTTAGAATCTAGTTTAATTTGTTTGAAGGTTCCCTAAAATCTCTGTCACTATTGAAACCGAAGTCTTTGGAAGACTGTATTATTTACAAGATTTGATAGTTAAATATACTTAACCCGGTTCTTGACCTACATGTATGTTTATGATATGATGCTGCCCATTCATATAACGCCTGTAATTAACACACCAGATAAAATAAATTATATATAATGAAGATGATATGAACTATATACAATCATAGAGTATAATTTTTTTTTGATACTATATCAATTGGTATCCGGAGTCATATTTTGACTAATCAATTCTGAGATTTATAGTGATCTATTTAGGAAGCTACTCTCTCAATGTAATCTGCTCAATGCCCAAGTCATGAGTCGAATTTTAGATCTTTATTAAGGAATTTAATATCATATCTCATTAAACCAACTGAACATTGGTATAAAGTATAATTTTTAAGTGTTAGCATTTCAAGAATCACTCCATCTGGTTCGACTAATGCAAACCATTCCTGAATATCTGGAGAATCGTAACCTATAAAATATACATGATAAAGTGTCTAATTTCATCAATTAACTATAGATAAATTACTTTAGGTTTACGAATCCATGACTCATTTTTTTTTATTTGTACTCTTAATCCGATCAACACATATAAGTCAAGTTAAATGATGTGCGCCAAGATAAACTATCAATATTGGATATAAAAATATATAGCCTCTTTGGACATTCATAAAATTAGTTATTTATTTATTTATTTTTTTTACAAAGAAATGCAATCAAGCGGGATCGAATTGATAAATAAAAAACGAAAGTGGAAAGTTTCTATCGCTTGAACTGTTTTGACGAATACATTAGTTAATATTTCGATGCAAAATTGGAATTAATTACAACAATTTTCTCTCCACTCAATTTTTTTTCCTTTACATTTAATGCTTCCCCCCCTTTTATGTGTGTGTGTGTGAGAGAGAGAGAGAGAGCATGAAGAGACTTATGCCTCTGCGTCACACTCATTGCGAGAGGAAATCAACCTCCACAAATCTTAATAAAGGCAGGCGCCAATTGATCCCAAATTTCACCACCCCTCTAGACCGTTTCTTCCGCATCCATGGCTTCAATGCCAGTGCAGTGTTGCACTTCCACGATTTCGTCTCTCCTCTCTCCCCCAAACTGTCACATAAAATATATATGTACCCACAAAGTTTCGAACACAAAATCTCAATCTCGGAAAAAATACATGAGTAAAAGTTTTTTTTTTTTTTTTACCATTTGGGTATCCCTCATTTTATATATTATATTGTGAAACTAACATCCGCTGTTAAACTAATTATAGTATGCGCTATTAATTATTTTCTATCTTAGCATTTTCTCTCTCCAAAAATCCCAATTGATAGGCATTACTACCGCTATTGCTATTGCTATTGCTGAACCCTAAATTCTCCTCTTTTTTTTTTTTTTTCCTTTCTTTTCTCTCACTCTCTTTGTCGTTTGTTCTTGTATATCTCTCTCTCATTTGTGAACGAAAACCATGAAGGGTAAAATGGGAAAAAGAGCATCAAGGGCAAAATGGGCAACAAAATTGGGGAGTGCACGAAAAATGATGCCATCCACTTAAGGGGATAGTTTATTTTTAAAGCTTGAGAGACTATTTGATTAGAATTGAAGTTTAGGAGATTTTATAAATTTGATACAGCATTGAGGAGGATTTTTGTCCCTCAATCATAAATAACACTAGCCATTGAAATAACAATGTAAATTTATTTGATTTAAAATTTCAAAATTAGTGAGGTATTCTTAGAGAAGTATATGATTATTGAGATTTAATGGAGGAAAAAAAAGGGATAAAACAAAGGAATCTTGTCACTTATGTATTCTGAAAAGATTCAAATTGTGAAGACTTCTTGTGATCTGATTCATTATCATTTTACTATAACTTACAGATTGTTTAGGAGTTTTAATGGTGGGAGGAGAAAGGAAGGCTTCATGGGGGGTGAGTGGATGGAAATGGTTTGAGGGTTATTTAATTTCTTTAAGGGAAAAGAAGTAATATATATTACTAAAATTTCATTAAAACTTAAATATGCTCCTTGTAATAGCACGAGTTTTTGAAATACAGTAACAATCTGAAACTTAATTCCAAATTTTAAGGTTGATCGTAACGCGACTTTTTGAAATGTTTTGGGAAATTGAAGAGTATTCCATCCTCGTCAATCCCCTCCAGCTTCTTGTTAAAAAGCTCCAAAACTCTATTAGGGTTATGCTTCAATCTCCTCCTTCAAAACATTACAGGCCATTCCATGAGTCACGCTTGAGGCCTCTCCATATGGGATTTATTTATTTATTTATCTATATCCCTACAGAATTTCTATTTGGCTTTGGGGATCTCAAATTTTCTTTGGTCATTTTTTATCACAAGGAATGTCTCATGGTAAAAGTTTCGACAAGGGGGTTAAAATCTTTATCTATGATCCATACATAAAATTTTACCTTAATTTTACATTGGCTACCTAGCGTGACTATCTTTTTTTACCCAGATTTGGGATTGGACACCGCGGAGTTGTAAAGAAGATTCAAAGAACTATATTCTTGCCATGTTTGAGAAGACCATATTATTTAGTTTTGTTAATAATTGTTATAAGCAAAGGGAGACTTTATTTTTTTTTTAAGAAAAAAAAACTAGACATCTAGAATTGAATAAACACTTGATTCTCACTGTGCGTGCATGCATGTGTTAAAGCAACCGAAGTGTTTAAGTGTATGACAATATATGAGGATATATGTACGGATTAGAGGAAGTAATATCCTTTTCAAAAATTCAAATTATTCCTCGCATTGAAATTTGGTTTGGCTAATGTACAAATTCACACGACAAGCCTCATTTTCTCTGGTGTGGGACTGGGGTCCATACAAGCCCTGTACATACATCTGCACTTGCCCAATCAAAAGGAATGCATGTGAGCGATAAGGTACGAGGCCTTTCAAGGTCTTCACAACCATGACAAAGTCTTGACCTGCAGAATTTATTGTAAATCTACGGCAATGTCTCAAGGTAAAATAGTGAATTAAGTAAATGAGAATTTACTGCCAAAGGTAAAAAATTAAGAAGAATGAACAAAAAAGAAAAATGATGAAAAATTTTATACAAATTTCTACTTATATTTGTAGTAGATACACTGATTAGATGCTGCGCATCTTCAAAAAATCTGAAGTTTGTAACTTTAAGAAAATGACCATCTTATATCGTTAGTAGCCCTTGTTGGAAAAAATTAACTTTAATGCAAAATTATGCAAAATATCATGTTAAATAATTAGAATTAAAAATTTAATAATTTAAATTGAAATCTAGATCGGATAGATAGAAGAGTACCTGATTTTACAGTCAAAAATTGAATTGAATGAGATCTTGGTTCAGACAGAGTCCTAGATCTGGCCTTCTAGGTCAGATGTAACCTCATAAAACTCTCTATGTGATGGAGATATTAGAAGAGTAGAGTAATGCATTGACTCGGGGACCATAATCCTCTTATAGTTGTAAAGTGAATTTTACTTTCTAAATCCATATGTTTAGTTTATACCAGTTGTCGTTAAATAACTTTTAGACATTCTTTATTCAATCATCATAAATAGTAAATGTCCATTGGTATCTATACATTCATTTATTTTCATATCCTATGAGATATTTAAATCCAAAATACCAAATTTTTTAATTTAACATATCACTTTCATATGTGTTTACCTTAAATGACAGTTTACATTACATAATTATTTTACATATAACTACAACGTTGGATTAATGATCCAAAAGAGCCCTTTCAAGAAAGGAATTGAGGATAGGAGTGTCCAATGTATTTCCATTTCTATTGGATATTAGAACAATTTTAATGTTTCGCGATGAATTTATCAGATTTGGCCTGGGGAGCTTGTTATTATTTAGTGTGCTTTGTTTGTACTTCTTTAGATTTGCAACATAGTACTCTTTTTCGAGAACTTAATATCTAAAATTAAAGTTATCTTCAGTCCATGATCATTCATCTCATACCATCATAAATTCACAGAAACAACAACCTGTTTGCATGATTTCCATAAAAGTAATAATTGTGGAACATTTCCATTCGAAAGCATCGTATGTATTCAATATGATGAGTTTAGTTTTCAAAATTCTTTAATTTATTTTTCAAAATTCTCTAATTTTAATAAATATTTTATGAATAGTTTGTGCAAAAATGAACTTATCATCCTTTAAACAGATTCGTAACTTATTAATTATGTATGAATTATGCAGATAATAATTAAATTATAATGGTTTTGGTACTACTTATTAGAAAAGTATGCATGGGAGCCGGTGTTGAAGCATGTTTTATTTAAAAATCAGTATTTTCAAAAAAAAATTCCAAATATAAAACTTTGTTCCTTCCGACTGCCTCCAAACCTAAGCCAAGTTTTCCAAAACTTAGACAATGTTTTTATCCCTCTGAGAATTTTTTTGAATTTTCTATTTTTGGAAAATCTCTCTCTAGAGGAGGGGCCCCATTCGTCATGAGACACAAAGAAAGGACAAGTGCAGCGCATGTGGTTGCATGGGCGCCACATGCCCTCCCACACTCGCGTGCACACGCGCACGCAACGCTCGTGGACCTCCCTTTCCTGACCTTCAAGAAGACTTTATTTAAATTTATTAGAAGATTATCTTTTTTTTTTTTTCTTTCTTGAAAACACTTTCTATACGTAAAATTATTATTCCGGTTTTCTTTAATTTATAAAATTACCTTTTTTTTAGAAATAATTATCAAAATAAGAAATTTTCTTGAATTAAATATTTCTCAGTTGGAAAAATGAATTTTTTTGGGATATTTTTATGAAAATGAAAACATATTAGGATCCTTGCAAAATACACTTTGCATATTCATAAAATTCAATTTATAATTGAATTTTATTCTTGAGCAGATAATATTTTACCTGTGGAACTTTCTAGATTCACCACCAAATAGTAAAGAGACCATTATCATTTTTTTTTTTTGGTTTTCACTCGTCGGATTTCAAGTTATGTCGATTAATCTGATCTGAACACTGTATGATTTATTATGGGGTTGGCTCTTTCAAATCCCTTTTCTCTATTTCTAGAATTCAAACTCGAGATTTCGAATTAAGAGAATAGAGTGTCCGACCACTCAATTCAAAAAAATTTAGTGACTATCATCAAATTTATGATGGTATAGAAAATGCACTCTTTCCATACCTAATGTGTAATTACCAAAATAGTTATCTAACTAGTAATCAATAATTAGAAAGCAACATTAATTAGATTCAATAAATTGATTATCTAAGCACCTAATAAACTTGACGAATTGAACCCAACAAAAAGCATGGTCCAACCAGTCAACACAGGTCAAATATGTACCATATGTTATATGCATTAAGGTGGATCAAAAATTGATTAATACATTTTTTTTTTCCTTCTTACAATTTTGAGGAATACTTGCATCGAATAAGCCAAATCTACGGGGGACAATAGAAGAAACAAAACCTTCTGACCGTCCATAAAATATGAATACCCCCGCCCCCACTATTATTTTCAGCTGCCCTTTCTCTCATTATTCAATTATAGGGTTCTACCTGCTCTGATTTGAAGAAGGTTATATTGCAGAGATGTTTTTGTCATTTTCATGTTGTCTCTGCCCATGGGAGAATTTGTATTCCTAATTATGAAAAATAAAATATGCAACAACTTGATTAAATTATTGCTGGGATCTTATGGGATTATATAATATGCCCCATTGATTTAATAAAATAAATAAATAAAAGAAGAAAAGAAAAGAAAAATGGGTTTACTCCCACTCCTAAATCCTCAAACATGGCAACTTTTGTTAGGTGTGAAGCAGTATTAAATCCAAATGTTCAAGAATAAGAGGTAATCTTTTGTTATTGTAATTTTATCAAAATTACTTATCATATCCTCAAACATGGCAACTTTTGTTAGGTGTGAAGCAGTATTAAATCCAAATGTTCAAGAATAAGAGGTAATCTTTTGTTATTGTAATTTTATCAAAATTACTTATCATATTTATATTTATATTTATTTTTGAAATTTTATAACTAGAGAGAGACTCAATGAAAGAGATGTCCCTTGTCTATATTTTTATTCGAGGGATTGTGTGTTTGTAGATGTTCATTTGGACATGCTAAGAATGTAACAATTACCTTTAAGTATAATATATGTGTGTGTGTGTGTGTGTGTTTGTGAGAGAGAGAGAGAGAGAGAGAGAGAGAGAGAGAGAGAGAAAATAGGTTAGTGCCATTTGGCAGAGCTTTTTTTTTTTTTTTTTTTTTTTTTTGCTTCTTTTCTCTTTATGAGGAGAAGTTCTATCAAGCAGAAATTTTTTTTTCCTCAAAAGTAGTTTTTTTTAATAAAGAAAAATTAAAAATGCAGTTTTTAAGGAAAAGCTACTTTTACTTCTCCGTTTTTTTTTTTTTTTAAATACTGTAGCTTTTCCAAAATTATATTTTTTGTTCCATTTATACCTTCACTTAAATGATACAAAATTTCAAATATATCTATATCATAAATGTGTTCATAAATACTATAATTTGAGTGGATTTAAATATATGTTTTTTAAAAATTTCAAATATATTCATAAATATTTTTTTTATTCTATTTATATGATTTGAGTGTTCATGAATTTATACTAATATAATTTTTAAATTTTTTAGTTGTTTATGTTATATAAAAATGATTTTATATTTATAAATATTTGATTTTAATTGTTTAGAAAAATAATCAAATTTATTTTTATTTTAATTATCAGTATTTATATCTTTTATTTTTAAAATGTAGATATATAAATTTTAATCAATTGACGGTAAAGAAAAAAAATTATAATGTATATACCCTTTATGGTAATTTAATTAAAAATATAGTTTATAAAAAATATTTTGTTAAGTATTTAATTTATAAAAAAGGTATATAAACTGTTTTTAAAAGTAAAAATGATAAATAATTTTTAATTTTATTTTAAAAATTATTAATTTTTATTGCTGTTTAAAAAGGTAAGGAGGAAAAAAACTCAGCCAATTATGCTATAAATCAATATCATATATGAAGCCGACAGCAAAGCACCACAATCGATCACCGGCCCATCAATCACACAAAGGCATTAAATTCTTTTGAAAATATTTAGAAGATGGTTCGTAAACAATTATTAATAATAATGATGAATCGAGTGGGAATTGTTGGTGCTTTTTTGGTATATATTTTGAACTTGGACATTCCATTTCACTTGGCTTTTTCCTCTCATTGTGTTTAAATCAATGGGACCGCAAAATATTCAGGTATATCTCATGACTCGTAGTCATGTGCTAAATATTTAAATTCCCATTAAAGAAAAGGAAAATGGTATTGAGTTTCTTGTTATTTTATTTTAATTTTTGCTAATTAAATATATATTACCACAACTATTTTAGACAAGCGTTTTTTTTTTCTTGATATAAATTATTGATATTCGATAATCACATTGAATTCGATTAAATCTGTTTTAAATAAGTGTGGAGCTTCAGAGATAAAGATCTTCCAACACCTATGTTTGTTATATTCGACAATCATATTAGTGTCTGTCTAATTCTCAAAAAATCATCAATCGAAACCCGATTTAAGAAGAGTCATTAAAAGATGTTGTCCTTGAGAATATGGGACGAGAAGGGGCATGACTGTGGGAGAATCCAAATTGAAATGAAATTCGTGAGAGAACTAATTTTGATAATTTATGAAGTTAAGTGAAATTTTAAGTTCTTATATTTGAAGCGATAAAGATTGTAATGAACTTACCTTGTGGTTGGTTGGACGTGGAGAATGTTGTCATATCCAACTGCCTGTAATTTAAGTTTTGGTGAATGTTTGAAATTTTAAATTAAGTAGGATGATCCTAAAAGCATATACAAGTTATTGTGCTTTATTTTTTTTTAAAAAAAAAAAAAACAATTAATCATGGTTTTGTGGGCTACGAGGATCACCATAGAACGTTGTAAAAGTCCGTGAGGACTTATTAGAGAATCAAATCAGATTATTCGAAATATGATTTCGAATATCAGTTGATATAATATAAAAAATGGAAAGAGAACATACCATAAGATAGGGTATCGCTCCAGGAGAAACTATATTGAGTTGATATTCGATTTTAAAATAATAATTTGATATTGAATTCATGAATTTGAATGAAACTTTTTAACTCTTACCATAGAGGATCAAAGCAATGCAAATGAATTACATACTCAAAAACAAATTAGAATTTCTTGCCAATAAATTTGGAATGACTAGAAAGGCTTGAAAATATTATATTTTGTATAATTACAGTCTTTTTCAAAAGTTTAAATTAGTTGACTAAAATATTATTAATTATTTTGTATTTTAACACTATTATCACGTCTTCAACAATTCATTCAATCACATAAGAGTTCAAATTAATTGAAAATTCGATTTGAACTCACAAATTTTTTTATCTAATGTCATTTATATTTGATGTAACTACTATCCTATTTAAAAGTTTAAATTTGTTGAGAGATGTGTTATCAATTGTCTGTATGCTAGGTTAAGAGCTTGGGTCTCCAAACCCTCACCATCATCCAAAAATGAATTTTAATACAACACAATCTAGGAACATATGTGTTGCATATGCTGAATTATTGCACAATTAAATAAACAACTACTAATCAGAACGCGAACAATCCACCCAATGAAATCAGGACTATTCATTGACGCATTACTGATCCTGTGGCTGAACATTGATTTCTTTTTAAGCATGATCTCATATTCGAATTTTATGTATAGAGAAAATATGTGTCGAGAGAATTTTACTTTTTCAGGATCCAACTCGATTTGAACCGAATTTAATCAAGTTCAAAATGGTTATAGAAATCAATAGTTTATTATTAAAAAAAAATGAAATCAGGACTACACTCACAATTGGATTCACATTTTCTATAAACCATTATTTTCTTGCTTTACAAATACATCTAGTGCCTGACTAGCAAACGAAATGAACCATACAATTTGTATATTAGCTACATTGGCTTATGTATATGTTTTCCTAACTACACATGCAAGCTTTAGATCCCCTTCACTAGCCAATTCAATGGGTTTCAATTGTTGGATCATTAATCTAATGTTGGGTTTATATATAAAAATAATTATGTATTGCATACTTACAAATCTATAAATTAAGTTTATATGAAAGTGATCTGATAAATTTGAAAAATTCTGTAATTGGGTTTAAATATCTCAAAAGATATGGAAATAAATTAATATGTAGATATCAATTGATATTTACTATTTATGATGGATTAAATAGGAAATGTCTAAGGGTGATTTAAAAACAGCTGTTATAAGATAAACAGACAGATTTAGAAGATAAAAGTTACCCTATAATTATAAATAGGGTTATGGTCCCTGAGTCAACGTATCACTCTTCTCCCTAATACCTCCATCATATAGAGAGAATCTGCGAAAATACATTTGATCTGGAAAGCTGTACGCAGGATTCTACTCTGACGAATGTCGAACTCAAGATTTTGTCCAGATTATGATTTTACTCTATTCGGATTCTGGCTATAGAATCAGGTATATTTTTTTTAATCCGATCTAAATTTTCAATTCCAGTTTATTAAGTTTTTAATTCTGATAATTTAACACGATATTTGATATTTTTTGTATAAAGTTATTTTTCCCAACAAATGGTATCAGATCCTCTTGTACTTGAATTATCAGGATTTTTCTGCATATTTTAAAATTTTATATGATTTTAGTATTATATGAACTTTTGAAAATATGTATGAAAAATTTTTTGTGGATATTTCAGTTTTCGACAAAAACCAATTATTCAGGATTTTTTTTATATGGATTTCAATAAAAGAAAATGTTATGGAAAATTTTTATTGAAGTCGATCTTCAATTTTTTTATTAAAAATCAACATCTGGTTTCAAAAAAAAAAATAATTGAGAAAATTTTTAATCAAAGTCGATATTAAGTATTTTATTAAAATTGACATTCAGTGTTTCAATATAAATATATATTTGGGCAAAAGAGAAGAAAATGACAAGTTTTCAAAAGATTTAAAACTTTTGACATTTTAGAATATTTTCTTTCATTCTTTTTTGGATATTTTTAAAAAAGTTGATTTTTTATAATCTTTTGAACTTTCAAAAAAAAGAGGAAAGAAAGTTAACATTTTAAGCAAATATATATATATATATATATATATATATATATGTATATACATATATACATATATATATATAATTACGAAAGTTGATATATTTTTTTTCCTTTGGAAAGGAATCTTTAAGATTTTCCAAACTAAAAAAAATATGTAAGTTTTTTTTTATGGCAAGTAATAAAAATGACTTTTTTTTTTCTTTTTTGGAAGGAATATTTCGGATTTTATTTTTTCATGACACTTTTTTGGAAAAATTCCGATTTTAAAAATTCTTTTGAAATTTGATTTCTTTTAAAAAATTTCCGAATTTAAGTATTTTTGAAAAATATTCAGTTTTAAAGAATATTTTAGAATTTAATTTTCTTTAAGAAATTTTTAGAATTTGGGAAACAAAAAAAAAGGGGAACTTTCAGATTTAGCTTTTTTTTTTTTTTTTTTTTTCTAAACCTTAACTTTCCAATTTTAAAATAAATTTTTCCAATAAAATAAATTTAAGGAAACTTTTCTTTTTGGGAACAAAAAAAAAGGAGAAATTTTCAGATTTTAGTTTCTTTTTTTTTTTTTTTTAAGAATGATATCTCAATTTCAGAAAAAAAAAATTGCAATTAATAAAATTTCCAGTTTTGGGGGGAAAAAAAAGAAACTTCCAAATTTCAATTTCCTTTTTTTTTTAAAGGTTGACTTTCTAATTTCAGAAAATAAATTATAATTAAGAAATTTTCAATTTTTGTTTAAAAAAAAAAAGAAAATGAAATTTCCAGATTTTATTTTATTTTTTTAATGTTTGACTTCCTAATTTCAGAAGAAAACTTTTCAGATTCCAAATAAAACTTTCTTTTTATTATAAATTCACATCACAAAATGATCAATATTTTTTTTTCCAAAAAAAGGTACTTTATAGGCCATTTTGGGCCAAACAGACCCAACTCTGGGTGTAAAAGTATTGAAACTCATTGAATTCAATTAACCCCATTTCTCATCATTATCATTTTAGAATATCCTTTTTATATTCAAAATTGGTCATTCTTTTAGTATGCAACGGTATGACATGTTTAGAAAAGTTTTGTCAACAAGACGGAGATAAATCTAAAGTTGACTAGTTTTTAAATAGTTCTAAATAAATTTACCACCTACCTGAAAACTTTTTTGGTGCTCTCTGCTATAAAACAGGGATTGGCCAAGTTTTGGATCAGTTGTCGGCAAATAATGGAGATTTTGGTTTTATGCCGACAACAAAAGTATAGGGACGAAAAAATACCCACAACTAGAATGGATCAATACTGACGGTTGGTCCCAGACAACTTTTCTCTTTGGTTGGATCTAACTACCGACGAGATGATTTTGTCTCTACACTTCCTCTGAAAAGGGATAAGAGGAGGGGTGAGTATAAGAATATCAAGTGGGTGATATACTCGTTGAATAAAAATAAGATTTTGTGTGGTAGATATATCAAATATATATATTTCAAATCATCATACAAATCACAAGATTATTCAATAATAAATCAATTTTTCCAATCATCATGATTCAATCTCATATACATCCAATCATTTCACATTTTCAAACATGGGGCAGCCAAAAATCATTATTCCCAACAAAAGGTCTACCACGACCTAAGGTGGAACTGCCATGGGTTTTACAAATTTTTAGTTTATAAATTCCTCATTCCTTGGTATTGGCTATAGTATTTCGTTGGTGGTGTAACCAACTTTCCCACGCCCTTTAAATGGTGCGTTATTCGACAATGAATGTATCGTTACGACCGGCCACATACCATGTTTATCAAGATGGACCCCACCACGTCACCTCGTCGAGTCGCATCGTGATGAGAAATGATTAGCCATTTTACGGGGTTCAGGTTCTTCCCCCAATAACCACACCGTGCACCCATTTTATGAAAATTTAATAATCCATTTCATGTGTCATCAAATAAATTAATAACCAATATCATAATATGCTAAACATCAATAAATCAACATGACACATTTATTCAATCAAAACATCAGGATGCATAGGAAATTTCAAATTCATTCTTTGGGATATTTCACACACACTAAAATATTTAAAATCAACTTTCAAAAATCATTTAAAAAATCCAAATAAAACATTTTTCTAATTTAAATGCAAACATATAACCACTCATATTACTAGGGATGATAGTCACTCCCAGACGTCTCTGCAGTAAATGTCTTACTTCGTTTAGTTTTTGCCAACTCCTAAGGGACATAATCAAATACTCACTATCATCAATGTCAATCTCTTCAAGTAAACCCAAAACCCTAATATTCAATACCCAATCTTTCTCTCACTTTTGGTAACTTAAAATCCACCAAATTTATTTTATCAAATTTCGACATAAACTCCAAAGTCATGAAAGAAGAAAATAAACTTAAGTTAAGAATAAAATATTATTTAAATTTTTAGTCTTCGATTTCGCCTCAAACCGAGTCTCGATCAAACTCTAGGTTTTCTTTCACTAGAAAACTTCAAATCTCTCACAATATCCAACTTCCTAGAGTTTAGATTATGAGTTTTTGAGTTTTTAGAGTGCGGATTTTGTGGTGTTTTGATTGATCTTGGATAGAAACAAGAAGAGAGAGAGATGTAGTGTATAAGCAGAGAGAGAGAGAGAGAGAAAAGTAAAAGAAAATATGAAATTTGACATTTGTAGGTTCTGGAACCTCACTTCTCCTTTTTATTTTTAACAAATTTTTAAAATTTGCCTAGTGGTCCTCATCCATTTTCTATTTGTACAAAATGTCCAATTCTCCTTTTAGATTATTAAGAAAGTCTACCCAATAGCTTTAAACTCTTAAACTTGTGTTCTGCTGAGAAGGTGTGTTCGATGCCGAAAAAGAAGAGTTGAAATGGGTATTGCAAATTTATAGGAAACAAAGTAGAATTTTCCAGCAACAATTACCAAAAGGGGGAGACAAAGTGCCGATGAGAGACAGTGGTGTTTAGGTTCAGTTCCCATCGGTTACCGCATAGGGGAAGACAAATGTTCCATCATAATTTAAAAAAATGTGTCATTCACCAATGAGTTACATTTGCTGCACCGAAGGGAGTCTCACATTTAATGGAAATAAATTAGAAAAAATATTAAGTATGAGATATAATTTAAATTTGATATAATAATATTGAAAGATTTAGGTGACTTGGTGGCAAGATATTTTTTTGGATGGCTTGAACAACTTGGGTTCAATTCTCAACCATAGCATGAAATGAGAGATTTTGGCAAGTTTAACAAATGCAAGGCAAGTGTGCGTGAGAACCGAAGAGGCAAAGTGAAGATAAAGAGGCAAATGCACAGGTTTGACCGAAGGAGGAAAATGGTAAGGCAAATACAAAGTTTGACCGAAGGAAAATGGAAAATAGTATGTAATAAAGGCAAAGTGACCGAACAATGGCTGTGAATGGGAAAATGTAGACCGAAGGCCAAAGGAGGCAAAGGCAAGGAAACTCTTCAATGTTCGGTCAATGCAAATGGCAAATTCTGTTCAGTCAATCCTCACCGATGAGGCCCAATCGACAAGTTCCACATCTTAGTGTTCTAGTCTTCTCAAGTGCAAAGTAAAGTTGAGTTCTCCATCAAATGACCAAAGAGGAAGCACAAGAGAAGTGTTTAGTGTTTCAACACCAAGTGGGAGGATGTGAACGGTCACATGTACCAACAGAAAATTTAATTGAGGGACAGTAAAAATGTATCGAAGAAAAATGTTGAATAGAGACAAGTGCCGAAGAGATGAGCCGATGAGAGAAATATTATGTTCGGTCAAATAGAAGAGGACCAAAGGGTGTAGGGATTGTTCATGTGGAAGGAAGAACCGATGGCATGCATGCAACCGATGGGTTCTCATAATACCGACGGGAGTTTCAACACCAATCGATGGCTAGATAATCAACAAAAATTTAGAACTTAATACCAACAGACCATCATTTAAACAATACATTGATAGGATTTTCATTTATAAAATAACAGATGGTTACCTTCAACTATCGATAAGGAAATCAAAACCTAAAGAACTGTTCAACTGAACATTAAAACTCTGCTGAATACCGAACATTTAAAATCCACCAAGTATCGATCACCGAATACTCAAGTAACCGATGGTTTTAGTGATTCGGACTCTAATGATCGGTAATTTAAAAAATTTAAAGTATGTCTACCAAATATCTAGAAGAATTTATGAATAATCCAATAAACAGAAATTCATATTTATATTTAAAATTAACTATTTTTCCAAAATCTTACAAAATGTAAAAAGTTTCAAATAATCTATTTAGAATATTCTTTTTACAAATCCAGACTTATTCGGTGTTACATCTATGGACCATTCCTTTTGGTTCTTAGAATGGTCAAAAATGTTTTATCATGTTTATAGACAATTATTCATGATATGACTCAATCAAAATTACAGTATACATTTTGAACAGGGTTTTCCACTAAGGCAAAAATTGAAACTCCATAAGAACTTTGGACTAACACATGTTCTAATCTAAAGTATCCACACGTTTGGATTTGTCCAACTAATATTATGTCTATTAGATCTACTAAAAGAAAACTAGACGTCAGAACGGTTAATTGATTAGTAGGGTACTCTAAAAAGTTTAAGGGGTATTAATTTTATGATCCTACAAATAAGATCTTTTTTTTATTTTAAGTCGAGAAGTGTCTGGTTTTTCGAGAATGTTGAGTTTACGGGGGAAGATATTGTTAAAGATATTGTTTTCTAAGAACAATATGTTGACATTCTCACAATTATTATTAGACAATGTTAAAGAACCCTTCATTCCGGAAGAATAAACTCAACCACCTTCAAAAACCGATACTGTGAAGAAAGAGATAAAATTCATACAAGTATCCCGACAGTGATATTACAAATTTCATTAAATTTTTATCTCATTAGGTTTTGAGATGGAATTTGATTAATAATTAAGGATATCACAAGTTCTGTGGGAGCAACCACTTAGGAAATACCCCTATGGTAAGGGAGACAAATTTTGTCTTATCACTGTCTCAAGAATGACCTTAAATATAGGAAAATGCAGAAAATTCCTTATACATCAGTAGTATAGAGTTTGATGTATATTTTGATATGTACATATTCGAATATTACATATATTACGAAAATGTTGAGTAGAAATTTAAGAAAATCAGGAATAAAATATTAGAAAATAATCAAATGGATCTTGCAATATTTATAGAGAGTAAAAGGATATATACTCATATATTGAAAGTCAGATCAGTTTGAAATTATTTGGTATACTGATTTCGATTTTGTGGAATATCAAGTTAGTATGAAAACTACAACATACTACACGCTAGCAAGATGAGCCATTTTGGAAGTGTGTTAAACAGTCTTATATTGCCTCTTCCATCATGGCAACAGAATTTATAGTATGTTATCAGACATTCAATTATGGAATACGATTATAATACTTTATCATAGAATTACGAATAGCGAATGGTATTGACAGGCCACTCAGATTATTATATGATAATAGTTCAATAGTTTTATATTTCATTTAAGGAAATGATTCAGAGTGGACAGTTGTTTATAGAGTATATTAGTGCAAATTCTAAAATTACGGATGTATTTATTAAGGGATTATCACCTAAAAAGTTCATGTGCGCACTACTCGTATGGGTGTCATATTATTTCAGAATATTCAGTTTTAGTGAGAGTTTGTAATTTTAGATACTGATTTAATATAGATATTTTTTTAGTTATTTCAGTTTAAAATATTTTAAAATTATTTTTCGCAGAAATAAAAATTCAGTTTTTGAATTACATTCTGATTTGAGTATGGTTGATCTCACTAAAAAGAACCAGTTAGAAATAGGCATGTTAAAGATCACATTGCATGACATTTCCATACTACACATTTATATCATGATCCATGTTATTCGATTATATCAATTTATATGATCATTGAGGGTTGAGTTACGAAAAAAATATAACAGAAGTCACCTTGATTCTAAATTGATATGATTGATGGACGGGATTGGTTGGAGATACAATTTAGTATTGACAGAAAAGTTGAGTTCATTTGGTTATATCGTAGTTACATAATTATAAGATTTCATATATAATCCAAGTGAGCGATTGTTGGATCATTAATCCAACATTGAGTTTATATATAAAAATAATTTTGTATTCCATACTTTCAAACCCATAAGTTAAGTCCATATAAAAGTGATTTGATAAATTTGAAAAATTCCATAATTGGGTTTAAGAATCTTAAAAGATATGGAAATAAATTAATGTGTAGATACTAATGGAAAATTACTATTTATGATAGGTTAAATAGAGAATGTCTAAAAATGATTTAAGGATAACTGCTATAAGCTGAACAGATAAATTTGGAAGGTAAAAGTCACAATATAATTATAAATAGGGTTATGGTCCCTGAATCAATATATCACTCATCTCCCTAATACCCCCATCATATATAGAGAATTTGTGAGAATGCATTTGACCTGAAAGGCCGTACCCAGAATTCTACGCCGACAAAATCCGAATTCAAGACTTTGTTCAGATTATGAATTCACTCTATTCAGATTCCGACTATAGAATCAAATATATTTTTTATCATATCTAAGTTTTTAATTTCAGTTTATTAAATTTTTAATTTCGATAATTTAACACGATATTTGATATCATTTTGTATAAAGTTATTTTTCCCGATACCAATTACCAATTTTCCCTTTTTCCTTTTTCTTGATTGACGGACGCATGTAAGGTTTTTAGCTACAACATTTTTACGAAGAATAATAAAATAGGAATTGGAATCAAGGTTAAATGAGAATCTAAACTGTAAAATAATGCTTTCTTTGTGATCCTCTTGAAAGTGAAATATTCTTTTGGTTCGATTTGATTTTATGTTATTATATAGGAAGTGCCATGCTTTGACTACTGGGTTAGTGTTGGTTTTTATTTGTTCCCATATTTCAAATGTGAATTTGCCGTATGCAAATTTCTAATTTAAGAGATTAATCAAAGATGTTATCAAAAATCTCAAGGGAAAAAATAGGTATAAGGCGGGAGTGTATCTTGCCCTTGGGTTTTAATCTACGAGAGAGAGAGAGAGAGAGAGAGATGGATATTGACGATTTTTTTAAACAAAATTTTGCAATTCTTTTTCTTTTTTGTGTTTTTTTGGTGAAAACAAAAACAAACCCGTCATATTGCAAGGGTCAGGTAGATTGGATTTATCCTCATTGTTGCATCCAAAATATCTACTAAACTTATTAAATTAAAAAGTATTTAGGAATCGAGAAATGACCTTCATCAAGTTATCGACAGCTGAAACAAAATGGAAAAAATAAAACAAATAAAATCTTGAAAAATTCTTCATACTGTAGGATCAGTTTTTCTGAATAAGCCTCTCTTTTTTAATTGATATGCTTGCTTAAAAATAAAAATAAAAATAAAAATCATTGTGCCTGCACCTATATATTGGTTAATGCTTATCTACCATTTGAATGTAAACTCATTGTTCTACCCGTAATCCTTAGAAACGTATTCAACAAAAAAGCCTTAATGATAGCACTTTGGAATGAAAGCATTTTTCTTAATGCAAAACATACTTCCTCCCCCCCTGAACATAATCTTGATGTTAGTAATCTTAATGCTTTTATTTTTCATGAAATTAGTCATTACATGTCCCATGATTACTTTTTTTGAGTTTTGAATTTTTTTTTTTTTAAGGGGTAACCATTGAGAAGATAAGCATTCAAATAAAATGACTTATTTTACCTATGATTTCTAGGTATTACCTTGTTAGATTGATAGAAAATACCACTAAAAGGCACAAAAAAAATGAAAAAGAAAGAAGAAATTGACATATATACCCACTAGAGATGACCCTGAATCTTCTATCCGTGAGACAAGAAACATTACCCTTTTTCACACTAAAAAAGTTCGAAAAAATATACAAAATATTCTCTTATAAAAATGAAAGAAATATAAAGAAACAGTGAGTTTCAGTGGCAGCGACAAGTAACATTCTCCAATTTTCAAACTCTCTTACCTTATTATACGCCCGGATTACATGAGTATGCTTCTTTTAAATATAAAACTTATCTGATACAAATTTCATTGGTCTGTACTCCTTTAAGATATTTTGGCACCCAGTGCCACGTGTGTGTGTTAGAGAGAGAGAGAGAGAGAAAGAGAGAGATGTGTTTTGTTTACTTCGTTCTTAACGACCTCGATTGACCTGCACTAACTAAGGTTACGATAAAGTAAAAGGTACCCAAAAAAAAAGAAAAAAGAAAGAAGAGAACAAATATCTGAAACAGAAAATTTAGTGGCAATGAAGAAAAAAAGTCAAAAACGAAAAATGAAAAGCATAAAGCACACACCTACATATTCACCAGAAGTGTGCATACTAACCCGTGGCTTTCAAATCTCTCTCTCTCTCTCTCTCTCTCTCTCTCACTGCAATTTGCCTCCACCTCCGAAAGCTCGACTACCCGAGTGCGCCAACTTGATCTCGGAATCCAAATTTCCAATCTCGATCCCATGTTGATGCTCTTGTGTCAACCCACTTCTCACTCCAACGCCCAAGAAGTCTAGGGTTAGCTTATCAGAACCACCTATGCTCATGTTCCTATGCAACTTAGCTTGATCATCCATGTTGCTCATCAAGCTTGGATTGTTGTTATTGTTGTTGTTATTATTATTCTCACCAAACCCATTAAACCCATTCATGTCCTGATCTTGCCCTCCACCGAACATTACGGAAGACCCTCCATTTGCTAGTGAATTCATTAGGCCTTGTAGATGATTGTCATGGTCCAACTGTGATGTCCTCATGTTTTCTCCGCCTCCTACTACTCCACCAAATCCACCGGAGATGAACTGCACCCTGTCCGATTTATTTGCAGTCGACGAAGAGCTTCCCAAGCCTCTCAAGAGGGAAGTGCTGTTCCCGCTTGTAGTTGATCCCATTTGAGCCGCCTTTTGCAGAAGCGCAGTCGCGGACATGTGAGGAGAGAGGCTCTGTTGTGGTGTGGGGCCGTAGAGAGAAGATATTCCGGTTCCCATATGATCGGGGAAGAGGGTAGTTCCTGTTTGGCTCCCTCCACCACCATTCCCACTGTTGAACTGGTCAGTGACTAAGAAAGCAGAAGACGAGAGATTTGCTGCGGCATTGTTGTTTGCAGTGTCACTATCGGCCATGCTATTAGTGTTGCTACTACTTGAAAAGAAGCCGAGGTTAAAGAGATTGGCTGATGCACTGGAGTTGCTAGGGTTTGCTTGTAGGTCAGAGAGTTGCATTAGTCCATGCAATGCCTTGTTAGGCAACAACCCATGATGGGATTGCTCTTGAAACCCTTGATTGGTATCCTGGATGAAGAGGGCAGGCGGCAACGGTGGCACAGTTTGTCCAAAGGAGTTGCTAGGGTTTGATGGGGGAAGCAGGTGCTCAAATTTTGCTCCGCCGGCCGCGCTTCCGAGACGAAGGATGTTTGTTGAGGGATGGTGGTCTTGTTGTAGGTTTGAGATTTGCGTTGTCACTTGAGATCCGGTGAGGCCAAGGTGGTTGCCTCCAAAGAGGTGGCTGGCCATGGTGTTGAGGTTGGTTGGGTGTCTAGCACTCTCTTGAGCAAGGGCATCACAAAAGGCTCTGTGAGTGATAAAGCTGTCACGCCTGCAAATATGTCAGCCAAAAAAGGTGGATTATTTAGTAAGGTTACTAATTGTAGACAAAAAGCTGGATCAGAAATTATAATTGCATTTTAGATTAGAGATAAAAAAGTTTTGGAGTACCGAAAGAAGAGGCCAAAGCTAAAAACAACTGTTGAACTAACACTCCACTCATTCCAATGCTTAAGACACATCTTGAGACCACTTGTACTGAATATTCCTTTCTGATTTTGTTTTCCTCAATTCAAAATCTTATCACTAAAATGCAAGAACGATTGTGATCATTAACATGGAGAGTCAGCTTGCACCCCTAAATAGAATTAAAAATAGAATTGTACATGAAAACTAACAAGAATTTTCTCAAAAATGATAATAAATATGTATAATTATATTTTCAAAATCTAAAGGAAGAATTAGCAACAATTATGGTAAGAACTGGGAAACATTAACTTATTAAGTTTATAGAAATGAAAATTTTGAAAAAGGCGGGCTTCACATTCCCAAAAGAAGGAAGAAAATTCTGAAAGACTGGTATTGACAACTTACAACAAAAATGAACATGTTAAATCAATGGAGAACCAACAACAGCTTACCCTTTAAGGGACTGCAGCTTAAATAAATGTGCAAGAGAATTATTTTCAAGATTGGTGAAAAGCCAGAAACTGAGAGAAGCTATTTCGAGGACTCATCTTCATTAATTGCTCAATCTATAAAATGTGTTTCTATTTGCCAATCTACTAGTTTGTTCATGACCATAAAATTGAAATTTTCTTTTCTAGAAATTCCATAAAATTCAAGGAAAAAACACAAGAGTAATTTCCCTCTCATCCCACTTGGTTGTTTTACCGTCCAAAAAGAAAATTTAAAATTTTTATGACAGTAAACATGGAAAAAAGTGCACCTTTGTAGAACACAGATGCACAGAGAGAGAGAGAGAGAGAGAGAGAGAGAGAGAGAGAGAGCATCTTTGTTCCCATAATTGAATTCTGATGTTTTTGGGGGATGAGAGAAGGGAAGGGTGTAAGAGAGGAAAGGCCTGAATGCATATAGCCAAGGCATAAGAGAACAAACCCACTTAACGGCATCCATCACACCTTCCCTTACATTGTAAAACGGCACGTGAATGGGAAAAGGGTGAAGAGCGGTGTTTCCAAGGAAGGAAGAAAGAAAGAAAGCTCATATATTTTTTCTTTTTCTGAAATTCAAACCCCAAGAGACTATTGTACTTGCAGAGTTTATTCACGTGGAAGCAGTCATTCTGCCAAGTTTTCTTCCACATAATATATGAGAGAGAGAGATTAATCTCCAAGGACATGACTGACTGATGGTGATGACCCTAAAGGCCCATTTAAGATTTCAAGAATGGAAGAAAGAAAAAGGCATCAAAGGAGTTCCCCCCCCCCCCTTCTTGAATATCCAAATTAATGAAAAAAAAAAAAGTAAAACTAATATTCTTTTTCTATCCATCATTTGGTTGTCAAATTCTTAATGATGACCAAATTATTAAACTCAAATTTCAAAAAACAGAAAGAGAAAGAAAGTGAGAATAGCTACCTTGAGAAAAGAGTACCACAATCACATCTGTATTCTCTAGTACCACATGTTTTAGAGTGAGCTTTCCAATCGGATTGAACAGCATATCTCTTCGAACACTTCTCACACTTCCACTTCTTCTCGCCATGTTTTCTAGAGTAGTGCTTTTTAATCCCAGTTAGGTCTCCAAGAGCTCTTGAAGGGTCATGGTGAACACATGTGGGCTCAGGACACAGATAAACCTTTCTCTTCACCTCTTTTGTAGTCTTCTGCTTTAGCTTCCAAGGCAAATTATGTCCTCTTCTGTGCAGTTGTAGATTTTGCTCTCTTTGGAACCCTTTGTTGCATACCTCACAAATGAACCTGTTTGTGGCCATTAGAGTCTTGGGAGATAGTGCTATTACCTCTGCATCTGGATCTGTTAAGGACAAAATCCAAACAAACAAAAAACCCACCCAAAAGAATAATAATTAAAATAAAAAATAACCTAGAAAGACTCCCTAATTAGAACAGACAATATAGAGAGTGAGATAAACTCAAGTCAATTCTAAAAATTGAAATCTCAGAAGGAAAACAAGCCAAAATCCACTTCACAAAAGTAAAGAGAGAGAAACCCTAATAATATTGAATGGAATAAAGGGTTTCAAGCTACTTGCTTGGTGTTCCCGGTAGATTTCTCTTTTTCTTCTGAGGTGCAGTATTTGTATTGGAAACTGATGATGTGGTTGAATGTTGCATCTTGCTGTTCTGATCTTCTTCTCTTGAGGATGTTCCTCCAAAGAGTAGCTTAGACGATGAAGAAGGTGCAGCCATCATCAACAACAATTTCTCTTTTCAATATATATCAACCTTCTCTCTTCTTCTAATTCTTCTTCCTTTTCACTCAAGCCAATCTAAAGGGAAAAAAAATTAAATTACATGATAAGGGATAATTTTTTGCTGTAACCTTATATTAGGGTTAGGATTGAATCTACCAACCTCTAGCTTGCCACTTGAAAAATCTGTGAGAGAGGAAGAGAGCGTGAGTTTTTCAAAAGGCCAAGAAGCAGAAGAAAGAAAGGGAAAGTGATGTTCTGGAAGAGAGACAACTAAAATCCGGAGATCTGAGTAATAGGAGAATAAAATCAAGAAACAATGCTCTCTCTGTCTCTCTCTCTCGCTTCCTCTTCTACTGCAGCGAAACAGACTAGCTCCTTTTTTTTTTAAGAATAATAATAATAGTTGATCCAAGTTGCTGCGTGTGTTTCTATTCCTGTTCTTCTATGATTGAAATGTCATGTACATAAACCCAAACACATTCACATCGGTCCCCCTTCCCGGTTCTCTCTCTCTCTCTCTCTACAGTTTTCCTAATTAGATTTTGCTCTCCACCGTAAATAAAATTACAAAATAGGCAGAGTGAAAGAGAAAGAGAAAGAAAAATAAAAGGAAAAGAAGGAAAATTAATTGGGGGGGGGAGGGGGAGGTGTTGCTGTTCATGCAGCTCATACGCATCCTAATGTGTCGTTATGCGGCGATGGTTTTGGGGCCACCGACCTGTAAGCCTTACCCTCTCTCTCTCTCTCTCATCTCAACCCCGTTTCTCCTTCTCTTATTTCGTATCTTCTTACCATGCACCAAGACAACTTCTCCTTACGTCACTCTTTCTCCTTGGAATTCTGTCCTTTAGTTTTTGCCTATTTACAATATTAACCATTCTCTCTATTTTTATATACGTTTTAATCCATTTCCCTTGCTTTTCCCTCTTTTCTCCGCACCATATTATAATTTATATTTCACAATTTATTATTTTATCCCACTTATATATAAAAATAAAAAGAATTTTAGATTAATTCTTATATGGGAAAAAAGAAAATGACCCTTTACATATTTAATTATAGGTCGGCAAAATAGTGAAAATCAATAATACAAAATATTATTTCTTTTTATCAATTTGAATTTTATTAACACTAGGCCAAAATGGTGATAATTTTCTCATTCACAAAATAACCCCTCTAAATCAATAAATTAATTAATTAATTTTCATTTTCTTCATCCATATCTATTGTTGTTAATTAAGTGGCAAATTCTAATTTGAGTTTGAGTTTCCAAAAAAAAAAGTCTATAATTAAGTACGACAATCATTATATTTAAATAAAATAATTAAATTTACACTCTTCCAATGTCTTGGTTAAGTGACCGAGCATTTATACATTTTAAATAAATTTTTGAATTTGAGTTTTGTATATAAAAAAATAGAGTTTTTCTTTTTAAGAATGTAACCTCTCTCGAACTGGATTTACTATGGTTCAAAGTGGTTATCCCATATTAGAATTTCTATTAATAACTTTTAGTTTCTTTGAAGGAGAAATTTCAAATTAAATAAAAATTAAAAAAGCTAAGTTTGCTTTTGGTTCTTTCTTGGTTCATTAAGTGTTTTTTGAAATGATTAATTAATGTAAGAAATCTCGAGAAACCAGATAGATTCCTTCGAGGAAACTCTGCAACTTCATAGGGAAATTACATTATGAAAATACAAGGTCATGAAAATTCCTTTTCTAGTTACAGGTTGAATCTCGTAGACTCCTGTTTCAAAGTGAACTTCTCAAGTACCTTTTTTTTTTTTTTTTTTTTGAAACTTTTAAGGCTCTTCATGAGAATCATGGCATCCGAAATTGAATTTTGACAATCATATTGTCTATTGAAGTTTTTATTACAAGTAAGAAATTCTCATTACACTTTATTCTCTTCTTTTCTTTTTCTTGGTCTTTAATTTTCCCTATTGAAAATTATGCCATTTGAAAATTGCTCTTTGGCAATCATATCATTTGAGAATTTAGGGATTTGGGTATATTTTACTTTTCTCTTCATAACAATCTTTAAAATGGTTAAAGATTTCTCCAACCAAAACAAGTTTTAAATGCTTAATTGGAATCAACCTGATTTCTTAAATTTTCTGCTAAAAGAAATTTGACCCTTTTTTATCTTTCTTTGAAGCTCCCTTTTACTTATTTTAAGATTATATAATTTTAATTAATTCGATAATACCTTAATTTTAGATATTGTACAATAACATGAACATTCTTTTTTAATAATGATTAAAACCACAATATGCACTAATAAAACTAATTGATTATATGTTGCAAAATAGCCCATATAAATTATATGAATTAGGCAAGTACAATTATTAAATATCAAACCTTAGATTTTGTTTGGAGAGAGATAAAGTGAGCACCAAGGCGTTTCCCATAATTTACTACAATGACATTGATATGAAAAAAAAAATTGTTCTACAACAACATTAAACAATGGTTTATATTTTTGACAAATGTCCAAAACTTTGAGGATCAAAAGCAACTCACAAATGGGCTAAACCCTCCCCCCTTCACCTTCTTTGTGAAACCTTATGTCTTGTAACTTTGTAAGAATTCAAACATTGTCATTTATTAATCTCAAATTTGGGTAGTATTGCTGTATGTGTAGATTATAATGAGAGGCGTTGAATTGAATTATGATAGAAGCAAACAAAAGTGATTTAGTGTTGCAGGGCCAAAATAGCAGAGATACATTAATTAACGTAGATATAAAGATGCTAAATGTATATTGATCAATGCTCTACCAAATTTGTGGGCCAACCAACATTTTACTGATCGTTACTGGATTCGCTTAATTAAATTTTCGGATTCGAGTATTGAGAACAAAAAAATAGATTTCGGAAAAGCTGAACTCTTAATGGACCTGACAGTTAAATCGAACTGAATTAATAGAAACCAATTTAAATTGGTTACCGGATATTGATCAATCAAGCTAAAAAAATAAAATGTGGGCCAACTTTTGTGCTATTCTTTCAGAACCCATTGGCTTTTGGTGTTTGCCTGTTTTCTTCTCCAAATTTATTCTTGATTTGCATCCTTGAAAATAAATCCCATCCCATCATATTCCATTCCTTTGATTTCAAAATAATGAAATTACCGTTGTAGTTTAACATAGGAAATCAAGAGTGTTAAGAACGATTCGTTAGTCACATTTTTTTTTATTGAATTTTCTGAAACAAAAGAAAAACACAAGATATTAAAGATAGGAAAAAACAAACAAAAGAAAATTGGCAGCATTTCTCACATTTTCATAAGCCCACACACTGTTTACGTACGAGACACACAAAGACATAGAGACTAGGTAAGGAGGGAGACAAAAAAACCTCAACTCTTCAATGGAGAGAATTTGGGGAATGCTTCAAATAAACCCTTTTCCATATAAATTTTGTTCCTTGCACTGACGATATTCCAAGAGTGGCTTTTGTTCCTACTTTCAAAATGAGCATCGTTTAGTTGCCTTTGACTTATCACCAAACCAAAGGGAGGTTTTGAGTTTGAGTGTCAATTATTCTGTTTTTGAATGTTTTCATTTTCCTCATACTAATAGAGACAGTCTTGTTGGCTTCCTGGCAAGAGGCCCATTTCTTGGGGCATCAACTCTGTCAACCCCTTTTGAAAGATGCTTTTTACCCTTAATTTTGTAATAATAATAATTTATATGGTACAAGAAGAATGCGAGGCCGGGATCATGAAGCTCATTTCCACAAGTAGGGCTACTCTTTTTTCAGGATTTTTTTTTTTTTTTTTTTTTTTTTTTTATGAGTTGGTATTCTTGAAATAGTAGTGGAGTGGGATCCACATCTTTAATAATGTCCATCCTCTAGACTAAACTCTTTCTTAATATTGATGGCGACTCCAAATTTATTTTCATTCTTGAGGAATCAGTGACTCTTAATTTAAAGTTAGAAACATTAATTAATATAGTTTTGAGTATAATTATTTAATTTTAATTACAAGCTCGAGGCATTCGTGACCTCGAGTTTGACAATTTTGAACTTTTTTATTTTTTATTAAGAATAATTAAAACCAAAATTTTATTAACTTATTCTTATTTATAACCTACCGGTTTTTCCACATGCACTTTGTACCTGACAAAGTTGTCTTCCCAATGAATATAGTAAAATATTTTCACCAATTGCGCCTTGAGTAAGATTGTAAGTTTGAGAGTCGTGTATGAACAAAACAAACCTAGAAAGAATTTTGCTGTTTGAGCGATTAATAAATTCGAATCAAATTTAATTAAATATAATATAATTAATTTATATAAAAAAGAATAAAATATTTTCAATTAAAAGTCTAATAAATCTGTAAATTTAAGTTAGAACGTTATAAAATTAAGTCTTTTATTGCAGTAAACTTTGATATATTGACAGGGTTATAGTTGGAAAAACTGAAACAATATAATGTAATTTTTGTAGTTCTTTTTAATTTACCTTTCCTATTATACTAAATTAATTGTATGTTGATTTCTTTTTTCTTTTTAATCAAAGAAGCACAGAAATTCTGAGCTTTCTTGTAAACAATTCATACACCTCACAAACGACTTGACGTATTGGAACACAAAATTTTTAAACATGTGTCTATCCACAAATATACTCATATCTATAAGTTTCACAAGTATTATGTATGGAAAGACTTGCACATTATAAAGAAAGTTAATGAGAAAAATAAGGACATTCAATGTCTCTGTGTGTGTATGTGTTCATGTATGTATGCGTGTACGTGTGTTTGTTTGTATGCATGTTGGATTTGCGAATGTATGTATGTATGTATGTACATCAATGCTGACAAGTGAAGAAAATTCGCGACTTTAGAAATTGTGAGGTGTATGTATGTATGTATGTTTGTATGTTTGTATGTATGCTAAAATAAAGTATTTGTATAATTAGTTCAAGATGTAACCTTTATTCAGTTTTAACCAAATAATCTAGAAATTTGAACGCCTCACAAAATAAATTCCAAATTTAATGGTGAGGATGGAGTATATCCACCTACTACTAGCTGTAATTGCACTTCATGAGATATTATGATTAAATTCTACCTCATTCTTATGGAAATATTTCCACCAATCCCCTTCCTTATTCTAATATATATATATATATATATATATAGATATATTTATATATATATATATATTTATTTATTTATTTATTTATAAACGATAAAGCAGTATTCGACAGAACAAAATATCATGTATCATGGGAGCTAGGATAGAGTTAGGTTTTTTGTATCCAAGGGTTAAAATAAAAACAAAATATATATTTAAAAACAATAAAAACGTTATTTAAAATCCACTATTCATTTTTCTTAATACTAAGTAAGTTCGTTCTAAATTCCATAGCTGGCATAAACAAAAGACAACACCAATGGTTTGTTGGTGTGGTGGAAAGGGCATCTCGTCCCTTAATCAAGTGCTCGGTTTCAAGCCTCCTTGGACACGGAAAAAACACCATTCGGAGACCTCCCTCTTTTAAGGGCTCAACAGTAGATCGATCCAGATTAATCGAGGTGAAATCTCAGATACCGAGTGGTAACCAAGCTATGATACCAAAAAATAAAAAAAAATAAAAAATAAACAAAAGACAACCTGCACAACATGAAGGAGGCACAGTAATTTTAAAAATTTTAACCTAACTAATAAAAAGAATTAAAAAATTTTAAAGGGATCAAGGTTTCTGGCAGCCCCACCAGTGCCGGCGATGCATAGAAGTGACTTTGCCTGTGAACCAAGAGAACTCCAAAATATATCTCACATGGAGAAATATAGTATATATATTTGTGAAAATAATTTCAGAAATAAAGTTACAACTTTAGAACAGAAAATAAAATTTCAGGCAATAACTTCTAAAATTATATATATTATATAATATTTTCACTGAAAATTATCCCTTATAGCCCACTAGCTACTACCTCCTTTAGCCCTTGTTAACCCCCACAAGCGATTTTTCAAATTCTCATACGACAGCCTAAGTGGATTATGTATCCTTTAGCCCTTGTTTTAACCCCCCCCCCCCCAAAAAAAAAAAAGCGTGTTTGCAATTCTCATACTAGAGCCTAAGCGGATTCAGCTTTTTAAGTACATATCAACTTGTAATGTAATAGTAATTTAAAAGACTCTTGGAGGGCACAGAGAATGCATGACAATACCTTAGAACAAGTAGAAATAGCAGAGTGTTCCAAAGGGAACAGCCTATTGACAGCAGTCCACTCCTCCGACTTTGTGATTTAAAATTTGATTTCTGTTTTAACCCAAGAAAAAAAAAATAACAGAGTTGATTGAGTCTTCAGATTCAGAAGGGCCTTGTGGATGTTCTCATTCCCTCTCCTAGCTACCTAAATTGTTAGAAACATTAAAAGTTAGATATAATTTAGTTGAGAAAAAATAAAGGTGCATGACTTATCATAACTCAGCTTGGATTGCATGAACTTAATTTACACGGTCACCCTAGAGAACACATTAAAACTAAATTTACAGTCATCGTAAAACTAACTAAATTTTTTATTTTTCTTTCGGAGGGACAAAAAGGGAATTGTGAAAATTTACCCTCCAAATGTAAGGCGCCAAACTTACCCCACGCGAATCAAAATTTACCATCCTTCTACGCCAGCTCATACATCCACCGCATCTCACCCTTAGAGCGTGAAGTCACGCACCAGCATCATCCCCCTCATCTTGGAAAAACAAACGATCATTCTCTATCTGTTTGCCCTTTCTCTCTCTAGCTTTCTTTGTTATATGCCTAAACCTCATCAACATTATCATACAACCATAAAAACCCCTCTTTTGATCTCAAATTCTGCCCCAAGATTTCTCAATTTTAACCAGTCTTCGTTTTCTTTCTCCTGCCGCGAACACCAACCACCGACGCCGTTTGTGGCCTTCTCCTCCTTCTGACCTTCAGCAACTGAAGGCAACGTCACCTGAAATTCCATTTTTCCGCTACTGATTCAAGCCCTACATGCCAAGGGCCTGTTTGAAAATATTAGAAGTTGCTTTCGGGGAGCTATTCGTTACAACATCAAAGTTTTTGGGGTCAATGTGTGATTTCATAAAACTTCGTGGTTAAACCGTAAATGCGTATAAATGATATAAATCTCTCTTTTTATCACATATCTCTATACATAACCAATTAAAACTATCAAATGCTCATCCTTCATATATGGTTAGTATAAATGCATAGGAATCGGTAAAATCTAATCATATATGAATCGGTAAAATCTCTCTTTTTTAGGTGTAAATACCGAGATTCGAATTCAAAATTGTTATAAGAAAAGAAGGGGGAGATATCATTTGAACTGAAACTCATCGACGATTATATACAACTGCGTTTTTTATTCAAGTAAATGGCCTCGACAGTTATTACCCAATAATTAAGTTTAGTCTACCCATCTAATAAGTTCCCTCTTAATTGGAACATAAGACTCAATACTCTATTATAATAATTAGGATCAAATGGTAATCATAGGCTTGGGCAAAACAAAAAGGTGATTTTCCGTACTAATGATTGTCCATTCGGGATAAATAATCCTTCATCAGGAACACCTTTGAAGAGATTGAGAAAAATGATTTTATTTCTCATTCTCAATTCTTGAAAATGGCAAGTGCAATCAATATCTTAAATAAAATACACAAATTAAACAGCGATGTATTCAAAATTTTTTATTTTGAAACTTTTTTCAAAATAAGTTTTATTATCTTGAAATTGTCGTAATTTAATTAGATCTCTGGATTCTTATTCGAACTGGATATAAAATTTGATTTTTTAATCCAATTTTAGATTATGTTACGAATCTTGTTATTTAAATAATATTAATAACAAATCAAAATTGAAAATTTTATTCCCCTTTTTTGCTGAGTGTCATCCTATTGTGTATGAGTTACCATGTTTAGTACTAAAATGACAATGAGAAGAATATCATTAGACCATGATGATATTTAAGATTTGCATTCCAAATCCTAGGGTAATATCATCAAATTACCCTTAAATTTCTCACAAGTATGATTCATACTTCGCATAGCATATCATACTACCAAGTTAGTAATTAATATTTCTGAATAGAGTTAAAATATTTAACTAAACCTTTACCATGGACGAATTCTTTCGTCTCAAAATCTCAAATTTAGCTAGTTAAATTCTTTATACTCGAATCATATACTCTTATCTATTTATTGACATATTTGGTTAACTTAATATAAAAACTCTTTTTTAACTAAATTAGTTCACTTTGGTTAAAAAAATTTTAGTGAGTCTCCACTTAAATAATCATAGAAAATTGTTCATGTTTTATCGAAAACGATAGATTCTATATTTGTGATCACCTATATTTATATTGAAATAACTTCACTGACTTACTAACATGAAAAAAATTTGAAATTGACCCCTTTAGATAAAAGAAAGAAGGTGATGTTAAGGTCTTCCCGTTCCTTCATGTGAATCATGTGGTTTATGTTTTTCATGTAGGATTCAGACTACAGAACATTAACACATGGTTAGTACGAATGTGTAGGCATCAGTATCACCTCAGGTCAAAGAATTATATGTACTATTGTGAACTGGATAATTAATTATATTGATTTCATGTAAATGCTCACTTACTCGTAATGTGAGACTCTTTACTTCATCATCATCAGTATCTCATGACTAATCATGAATTAAAGAAAAGATGATGATCTTTTGGACTAATATTTGCCCCATCAAGAGTCTTTTGATCAAAAATTTTCTTTTAAAAGTTTGTGCAATATAATTCCACCCCTTTATTCTTAACTTTTGAGAATAGAACATATCATCAATCTTTTAAAAGATATTCAATTAAAACAATAAAATAAATATTTTAATTTGAAGAAAAATACTTATATTATTAACTAGGATATAATTCTAACACCATGCAGTCATCGTCCGTTATCACGTTCAGTTTACTCAACTAAACAGTGCCCTCTTGCCCATACCATGACACTCATTACTCCGTCCTTATTGGTATATGATATATAATCATGGAAAATAGCAAAATGATAATTTTTTTTTTTGAACTAATATTTACCCGGCGAGCCATAGGTCAAGAATATCCACTTTCGAGTTTGTGCAAAATGATTCCGTCTCTAATATCTTTGACTGTTGAATACAAAATATCTCATCATTCTTTTAAGGGTATATTAAATTTAAATAATAAAATATGTTTCAAAAAGATAATTCTATTTAAAGAGAATATTTATTGTTATTGACAATTGAAATTTATATATGTTAGAGATGGATTTAGAATTCACAGATAGTAACTCTTTAGGTTTGAGAATGGAGGCGAGGTCAATGTAGCTCTTTGGTCACTCTGTGCAAAAGTCTGCTTGGAGTTGGTCTAGCCGAGGAAGTTTCGATACTCAAGTCAAGAGAGAGTATTTGTGAAAGGGAGAAATAGGCTAGAGAGAATTGCATATCCACACTGTGTTTTTGTGTGGTTTCTATATAGGTTTTAGAACATATTTGACTAGTTGCCAATGCTGTATATATAGCATGTATGTAGGATAAGTCTTGTATTAGTATAAACCCTAGTTTCCTTACGAACGTTGCTAAGAATCTTTTAAAATTACTGAGGTTACAATTAAAGACTTATAGGAAATTTAGTATCTTATTTATTAAGGGAAGTCCTAGCTTCCATGGAGGCTTCTTACTATACTGGGAGTGGCCATCAAGATATGCTTCCTTATAATTTTCCCACGAGTAAAGGAGATGCATATCTGATTAAGGAAGATTTGAATTTACCAAAGATTCACTACCTTAATGGTTGGATTCAGTTTGTGTTTATTACATGATGGAATAACTTACGCTTGTAGCAATGGACCGTGTTTACCGAGGGACGGAGCAATCGAGGAGCTCAAGGACCAAAGAGTGCTTGACTGAGAGGGTACTTGGCCGAGAGACTATAAATGTGCTCAGCAAATTTAAAGATGGTATAACCCAAGGGCTCGAGTAGTCTCAGTCCTATAGTAATGGGTTATTGGACCGAACCGTATACTATCATTTGCCCCTCACTCTTAAGGCTAGTACGAAGGTGTAGTGTTATGAGTAGTGTTAGGAGTAGAGTTAAAATGTTGAGATTTGTGTGATTTGAAAGATGTGGTGAAGGTAAATGGGAACCATTTTGGGTTAGTAGAAAAGGAACAAAAGTGGAACCGTCATGGGAGTGGGTCCATTAAATGCAGTTTCATTGATATTTAAAAGTGGAAAAGCCAGAGATGCATTTAATAAGAATAGATTTCTCTAGTTCTGGAGCATGCCATTTCATCTCTTGAGACTGGCTATAAGTAGTGAATCACCATGGTCAAATTTCTTTAACTCATCAATGGGCTATGAGAGAAAGGGTTTTTGGTTTATGGTTGTTGATAAACTATGTGAAAATTAGAGGTTGTAAGAGCCTATTCATGTTAGGAACACTTTATTATCAGTGATTTGAAGATGAGGGGTTTTGTATGTTAATTCTTCTGTGCTCTACCATTGGGATGAACGTATAGGTTCTGTCGATATGAGATTTCATCAATTTTTAAGACTATCGACACGAGATCCCATCACATTATCTGAGAATCCAATACCCTGGTGGCTCGTGGTGGTGCTTTCAAGGGACCTTGTGGTGGGTGTAGGTGCCTTCTCCTTTTTGTATTCCAAATTGGGAGGGGGTGTCTATTTCATGTGAGGTCTAACGGAGATAGCTAAACGTTGGATGCAACAAGTGGCTGTAGTTCTCATTTGATTATTATCAGTGCACTTGCACCCAGATGTAAAGAGAATGAGGGAGCTATACTAAGTGCTGGCTAACTTTTTGGAGCATAAAGAGGATGTGAGAAATTGATGTCGAGAAGAGAGCTTATTAAGTTCCTCCTCTTTCTTTACATCTCATTTCCCTACACTTCTAACATGCCAATACTTGTTTATTCTTAATATGTGTAACGACCTGGTGTCCATACTCTTGAATGAGTTTTGAGTTTCTATGTACAGATGCCATTAATGAATTTTTCTAACTTATGGCCTTTGTCGCAAAATTTCGGATAGGAGTTTAATATCCCTTTGTCGTGTTTTATTGAAATTACCCGAGGGCATAATGTTACTGAGAATCTATAAGAAAGTTCGAGGCCATTACACCTAGCGTGGTTGTTGCATCGATAATATTCTAAGCTATTGCACCTTAGTTTTGTTTAGTGTATCGGCATTACGCCGACGATACTCGGAGGCATTACGCCTCAGATTTGTAAAGTGTATCGAGCGTTGCGCCAACAATACTTGGAGGCGTTGTGCCTTAAGTTTGTGACGTGTATTTGGCGTTGTGCCGATGATATTTGGAGGCGTGGCACCTTAGGTTTGTGAAGTGTATAGTGCGTTATGCTGATGATACTTGGAGGTATTGCACCTTAAGTTTGTGAAGTTTATCGAGTGCTGACAATACTCAGAGGCGTTGTGCCTTAAGTTTGTGAAACCGAAGTAATGTGCAAACAAGTTATTGTTGCTTTGTGTTGAGCAGGGCTGATTCCGCCATGAGGAAAATGGTAAACTCTAGATGAAGGATGAATACATGAAAACCATAATGTTATTACTATAAGACAGATGAATGATCAGAATAATAGAATCTATTGGTAGTAAATATGCAGATTCTCAGAGTCCCGTGTGCGAGGTATAATTAAGCCATCTAAATGGTCAAATAGATAGGTTTTAGGCCAAACCAATGAGCATATTCGGTATGGGACTTCCCAGTTAAGTACAAGTTTGCCTCCTTGTTGGGGTTGCCCCATGGTCTCTACCTTTTGAAGCAGTGGATCTCTTGGCCTAAAGACCCTCGCCCTGACTCTCTTATTGTAGTATCGGGTCATTTGTTGTTAGTATGCCACCATTCGTACACACACAGTGTCTCTTGATTTTGATAGAAGGTCCAATTATTCTCACAGGGCGGGCTCGTTCAGTGCTAGTTGGTGCTATTCTACTCATAGAGCGAATTCCTATTTCAACATACTACTTTCAGAATGCAGGTTAGGGTAAATGGTATCTCCCCTATGGCCTATCTTGGTATGGTATGGAATGCCCAGAGAATTCTGTGGAATTCATCTACCCATCGACCTTTCACCTCATCCAAAGTGGTTTTTAACCCTTGAAGGATTGTCCTATTTGTTACTTCGATAAATCCATTGGACTGTGGGTAGGCAATTGACGTTAAGTGATATTGAATCTCAGCTTTCTATTATCAAATTATTTTTCATAGTTGGTGATCAGTACTTGGAGTAATCCAAACTTGGTAATTGTTGATGACTACACGAATTTTTGTATCTTCTTTGTTGTAATTTGGGCAAATGGTTCTAGTTCTACCCGCTTCATAAAGTAATCAATTGCGACAATAAGGAATTTCCATTGTCCTATTACACGAGGGAATGAGCCTAGTATAACCATCCCCCACTATGCAAATGGCTAGGGACTTTTTATCGGGAAGAGTTTGGTGGAAGGTTGATGAGGTACTAAAGAGAAGCGTTGACACTTATCATACCTTTTGATGAACAAGATTCATCAGCTTTCATAGTAGGCCTATAAAATCCTTGTCTTAAGGCTTTGTTCGCCAAGTTCCGTGCGCCCAAATGATTGCTATATATTCTTTCGTGTATTTCCCAGAAGACGTTGTTTCCTTCTTTTGGAGTTAAGCATTTGAGGTATGGGTGAGTAAAAAATTTCCTATAGAGAGCCCCATTGATGATGGTATATTGCACAGCCTTCCATTTAATTCTCACTCTGGTAATTGGCCGTTGTTGAAGTCAGCTTGTATAAGATCTTTCCAGCTCGAAGAGTTATGTGTTGCTAAAATTTATTTCGGTTCATCGATGGTTGGTAGGGAAGGCTCTCAATGTATATACTTTCAGCTTGTGGCAACTGAATTTGAATTGGCCAACTTAGAAAAGGTGTCCACTTTGGCGTTCTCTGATCTGGAGATCTACTGTATGTTCATCTTGCTGAACTTACGCATTATTTCTTGTAATTTGTCAAATATTTCACCATTACTGGTTCTTTTGTTTCATATATTCCTTCAATTTGCTTAACTACAAGTTGACTATCGATGAATACACCGATGTCTTAGGCCCATAGTGATACCGCGATTTGCAATCTTGTTAGGAGCGCTTTATATTCGATCTAGTTATTAGTGGCTCAAAAGTCAAAACGAAGGGTATATTCAACTTTGAAATCATCAGGGCCCATGATGATGAGTCCAACATCACTTCCTAATGAGTTGGAGGATCCATCCACGTACAATGTCCAGCCTGGCAACATGCATTCTTCTTATGGGATGGCAAGCGCTTACTCAGTGTGGTTTGGAAGTGTGCACTCGAGAATGAGATTGACAAGTGCTTGACCTTTTATAGTGGGTTTCGGTTGATACTCGTTGTCGAATTTACTGAGTTCGATACTCTATTTGATCAGCAAGCCGGAAGTGTCCTTCTTCTGTAAGATTTGCTTCAGTGGTTGATCGATTAGTAACACGATTATATGTGATTGGAAGTATTGGCAAAGATACCAGGCAATTATAACAAAAGTGATCTCGATAGTTCTATAGTTGATTTTTGCTTCCTGGAGGACTCGGCTAACATAGTATGTCAGTCTTAGTATGTGGCCTCCTTTCATACTAACACAGAGCAAAGGTCATAATCAGAAATAGATAGATAAAAATAGAGTTTCTCACTGGGAGTAGGTTGGGAGAGTAGTGGAGGTGGAAAAAAGAATTCTTTGAGATTATCAAAAGCAACTAAATAGTTTGATATCCATGCAAACTTTTGGGATCTCTTCAAAGTATCAAAAAAAGGTTTGTACTTTTCTCTAACTTTAGACATGAACCGACTCAAGGCAATGATCCGCCCTGTGAAATGTTGCATCTCCTTCAGCATTCTGAGCAGTGACATATCCATGATGACTTGAATCTTTTCTAGATTGGTTTTTATCCCTCAGTTTGTGATTAAAAAATCGAGAAACCTACCCAATGTAATCCCAAAGGTACACTTTACCAAGTTTAGCTTCATGTTGTAATGCTCTAACATTTGGAATGTCTCCTCTAGGTTTACTACATGAGCTTCTAGACTAGTGTTTTTGATGAGCACATCATCTACATAGGTTTCCGAATTTCTACTGAGCTTGCTTGCTAAAAACTTTGTTGATCAGTTTTTGAAAAGTTATTCTCACATTTTTTAATACAAATTCGAACCGAAAACCGAATTCAAATATGAATATGGTTTTTGGATATTAAACCAAACCAAATTCAATTTTGAATTAGGGTTTCTTTCTTCACCTACCAAAATATGTAAGAATTCTTTAGAAATTAACTCATTAAGTTTTATGTTAAAAGGTATATAAGTCTTTTTAATATATGATATTAAATAAAAAAAACTAATATCTTATCAATATCAAATCCTAAAAGGTAAAAAGCCACTTCACGAAGACATGAATGCTAAGAGCCACTCCACTTCACGAACCCTAAGAGCCACTGCACTTTCTATCTACTCTCCTTTGTTTCATATCTCTACACTTTGCTCTCTCAATCTCTCATATCAATCAATTAATTGAAGAGACTTCACTTCAACTCAACTATCAAGTATGATTTCTCTCTTTTTTTCTCGTTTCAATAATCAACATCATCTCTCTCCCTCTTGGCTCTCCCCTGTCTCTCTCTCTCTCTCTCTCTCTCTCTCTCTCTCTCTCTCCTCTCTTCCTAGCTCTCTATCTTTCTCTCACTTGTCAATTGTAGATTTAAGCTATCCTAACCATCTCTCTCCCTCTCCACATACCCCCACTCCACTTCACTAGATCTAAGCTCTCCCCTCCCCCACTCCGAGCATTTAAGTTCCTTTCACCTGCAGATCTAAGCTCCGAGCATCTAAGTTCCCTTCGCCTGCAGATCTAAGCTCTCCCGACCATATCTCTCTCTATACACCCCTTCCACTCCACTTTACCAGATCTAAGCTCTCCCCACCCCCATTCCAAGCATTTATGTTCCCCCGACCATCTCTTGCCCCCGATCATCCCTCCCTCCCTCTCTCACTCTCTCTCTCTCCCCAAACCCCACTCCACTCTACTTCATTAGATCTAACCTCTCCCTTCCTCAACTCCAAGCTTCTAAGCTCTCCACGACCATCTCTCGTCCATGACCACATCTCCCTCCCTCTGTCTCTCTCTCCCCCACCCCCACTCCACTTCACCATCTATACACGGGCAACACTCCTCTCTGTGGGCCCCCATCTCTCAAGGACCATGTTATTACCACTATTATTATTATCATTATATTATTATTATTATTATTATTATTATTATTATTATTATTATTATTATTATTATTATTATTATTACCAATCTCTCTCTCTCTCTCTCTGAATACCAAGAGGGCATCTTTGACCTTCATGTTGATAAAGCTCCTGCACTCAAATTGCTACCCTGTGGTAAGCTCTTATTAATGCTTTCGTTGGACCTACCAAAATATAGTGCATTTCTAAAAGTTTTGAAGATCTCCTTTGCTACAACGAGGTAACTATTAATCTTTCATTTTTTTTTGTATCGATCTCTCCTAAGGCCAGTTAATTCATTCTCCCTCTCATTGTCTCTTGAATATATGACTTGTTTATGAGGTTTTGAAGCCAAATTTTCATCTGGATCTTGTCTATTTCTTAATTTTCTTAAAATTTTTAAAAATTACATAGTTAGGTACACACATTGAATTTTTTATCTGCATCTTATTCATTTTGTGGATTTTGTTAGTTTGCTTTGGAAGATCGCTTTTATGGATATTATTTGATAATGAATTTTTCACGAATCTTGTTTATTTGTTGGTTTTCTTGAAGTTTTCTTGATTTTCTTTTATATCTTATTAGATCTTTGAATTATAACAATTTATAAAAATTTTTATTCATTGTCCTTATTTTCTCACGAGATTTTGAAGTTAAATTTTTGTTTGGTTCTTGTTTGTTTTTTGATTTTCTTGAAGTTTTTGAAAACTTGCATATTTGAAAACACATATTGAAGTTTTCAACTGCATCTTATTCATATTGTGGATTTTGTTAATTTTCTTTGGAAGATCACTTATATGGGTATTATTTGATAATGAGTTTCTCACGAATCTTGTCTATTTCTTGATTTTCTTGAAATTTTTGTAAGTTTGCATATTTGATACATTCGATATTGAATTTTTTATTATTTGAAGAACTCCGTCATGGCTGGTTCCAAACCCGAGTAAAGGAATAAGGTTGTGGTAGGTTGACAATTAGTATAAAATCTCTTGTCAAAACAAAAAAAAATGTAAGACAAATATGAAAAATTTGTTAGGACGCTCCCTTCTCAGTGATGCACTGCATCGGATCCTAGGTGCAGTGACAAATTAGTAAGGGCCTCTAGAGCGTCGCCCAGAAGTGACGCGCCACATCGTCGTCTGAATGTGGTGTCAAATAAACAAGGGTTCTCGTATTTATGTAGACGGGTGTAAGTAAAAAAGTTAGTCTATGAAAATAGAATTCGTCTAACTACCTAGAACAAAGGATCTTTAACCAGTAAATTAGGAGAAATAAGAGAAGTAATAATTAGAATGAAGATTAATATTATATATTTCTAAGAAGCAAAGTGGATGGGGGAAAAGTTAAAATAGTAGAGTCTTATGGCCATAAAGTTTGATACACAGGTAGAGATAGAACTAGAAATAAAGTAGAAATAATAGTCTATAAGGACTTAAAAAAATGTGGTGGAGGTAAGAAGGAAGAGAAATAGAATTTTGCTTGTTAAGTTAGTTATTGGAGAAGACGTGATTAATATAGTCAGTGTTTATACTCCCCAAATAGGTATGATACAATTAGTAAAAAATAATTTTTAAAAAATTTAGATGAATTTATACAATCTATACCTAATGGGAAAGAGTAATTCATTGGAAGAGATCTAAATGAACATATAAGAGAGACTAACGAGGATTTTGAAGTCGTACATGAAAACTTTGACTTTGCTAGTAGGAATGAAGGGGGAGATACCATTTTAGAATTTGCTACAGTATTCAATTTGATACTCGTAAACACTTTTTTTAAGAAAAGAGAGTCTCGTACAGTTATATATAGAAATGGGTCAAACGTCAGTTAGATAGATTTGTTTATTACTAGGAGGAGTGATAGAATAGTCAAAAAGATTGCAAAATTATACTAGGAGAAAGTGCAACAACTCAACTTAGATTTTTAGTTTTAGATGTGCATGTACCTAAAGGCAAAAGGAGTATCGCCTATTTATAGAATCAAGAATTAAATGGTAAAATCTGAAAAAAAAATGATGACTTTTAAAGACAAATTTATTCAAGTAATGATATGGTCTGCCAAGGATGATTCAAAAACTACGTGGGTAAAAATATCTAATAATATTAAGAGTATAGGTAGGGAGGTTCTTGGTGTATCTAGAGGTCGGGTTCCAATATGCAAGGAGTTATGATAGTGGAATGAGAAAGTACAAACTGACATACGAACCAAATGAGAGTATTATAGGAGCCTTAAAGGTAAGAGAAGTAGGAAACATTTGAAAAATGCAAGAATGTGAAAAAAGAGGTAAAAAAATTATTCATGAATCAAAAAGTAAGGTATAAAATGAATTATATAAGAAACTAGAAACTAAATATGGAGAAAAAGAGATTATAGAATTGTCAAACTAAGAGAAATGAAAGGAAAAAATCTAAATGGTGTTAGATGTATCTAGAGTGAGATCAACAGTATACTTGTAAGGAATAAAAACATAAGAAAGTGTTGGAGAGATTATTTTGATAATCTCTTTAACGTTGAGGATAAAAGTGATATCAGCGATATCGCGGTACCTATAGAAAAAATCAACAACGATTTTCAATGTAAAGTTCATCCTCATGAAGTAAAAGAGGTCTTAAAAAAATGAACAATAATAAAGTCATAGGATCCAATGGTATTTCTATCGAGATGTGAAAGTGTTTAGGTGAAGTTAGGATATTAATGTTAACAGATTTTTTTAACAAAATCTGACAAACTAAGAAAATACTTCAAGCATGGAGGGAGAGACACTTGTACTACTTTATAAGAATAAAGGAGACATACAAAATTGTTCCAATTATATAAGAATTAAACTCATGAGTCATACTATGAAATTGTGGGAGAGAGTAGTAGAGCATGGATTAAGATTGGAAATAAATGTGTCTTTAAATCAATTTGGATTTATGTTAGGATGATCCACTATCGAAATAATTCACTTATTGAGACATTTGATGGAGACATTTAGAGTACAGAAGAGAAATTTACATATGATATTCATTGACTTAGAAAAAGCATATGATAGGGTTTTTAGAGATGTATTGTGATGGGTGTTGATGAAGAAGATGATCTTCTTGGAATATATTAATCTTATCAAGGTATATATTAAGGAGTTGTTACTAATTAAGAATTTGTGAGGGTTTAAGTGATAGATTTCCAATTAATATTGGGTTTCATCAAGATTCAGCATTAAATCTCGTTCTTTTTATAATAGTGATAGATGAAATCACAAAGAGCATTCAAGATGAAATAGCATAGTATATGCTTTTGGCATATGGTATAGTATTAGTCGATTAAACTAGAGAGAGTATTAGTATTAAATTGGAGTTAATGCACATCTGGAGAAGCGTATCTGGAGTTTTTTGCGATCGTCTGATACCATTATATTTGAAGGGAGAGTTTTATAGAATTACAATAAGACATGCACTATTATATGGCATTGAGTATTGAGTTATTAAACAACAATAAGAACAGAAAATGGTTGTAACTGAAATGAGAATATTCAAGTAGATGTATGGTAGAATTAGAAAAAATAGGGTTAGAAATAAAGAGATACGAATTAAGTTAGGAGTGTATTTTATTATGGATAAAATGTGAGAGTATCACTTGACGTGATCTGGACATATGCAACAAAAACCAAAAAATATACCAATTAGAAGAATCGAGAATTTAAATATAAGAGATTGTGTGAAACGTCAGAATAGACTATTAAAAACATGAATGTAAATTATTCGTAAAGATATGATAGTTAAGAATTTAGTTAAGAAGATGATTTTAAATAGGAATAAGTGGCGTAGAAAAATTCAAATAAGTTAAACAATATCTCTTGTCATTAATTTTATTTTTATTTTTATTCATTTTGTAGTGCTATCTTTTTATTTTGTCTTAAAATTTTAGCTATATATATTTTATCTATCTCATATTTATCTTTCAAATGATCGATCTCAAAATTTGAGATTAACGATCAACTTGTTGTTGTTGTTGTTGTATTATTATTATTATTACCAAACTATTATTATAATTATTATCATTACTTTTAAGATATACAACCTAAAATATTATTACTAAAACATTATTTATAATAATAATAATAATAATAATAATAATAATAATAATAATAATATTATTATTATTATTATTATTATTATTATTATTATTATTATTATTATTGTTACTACTACTACTACTACTACCACCACCACCACTACTACTACTACTATTACTACTACTAATATAAAATATATTATTATGAATTTAAAGTTAATACAATTTAAAATATTTCAAACTCACACCGATATAAGTGTAACAAAAATCTATTATTTTTATTTATTATTATACTTTTCTTATTATTATAGATATATATATATATTATTATATTATATTATATTATATTATATTATTTTATTTTATTTTATTATTTTTCTCTTAATTTTTTAGTTCGTTTAATATATTATTATTTGAAAATTTTCGTCATGGTATGTCCTAAACCTGGGTAAAGGAGTAGGGTTGCAGTATCGACAGACAGCGTAAAATCTTTTGTCAAATGAAAATATAAGAGACAAATGTAGAAAAACTTTTGAAACGTTTCTCTCTTAGTGGCGCGCTACATCGGATTCTGGGTGTAGTGACAAATTAATAATGAAGTTTAGGGTGCGGGTAAATAAGTTAGTCCATAAAAATAAGATTCGTCTAACCACTTGGAATATAAGATCTTTGACTGGCAAGTTAGAAGAGATAAGAGAAACAATATATAGATGAAAGATTGATATTATGTGTTTTCAAGAAACTAAATGGATAGGGGAGAAGGCTACAGTAGTTGAGCCTTACGGGCAAATGTTTTGATACACAGGTAAGGATAGAATCAAGAATGGGGTAGAAATAATTATATATAAGGATCTATTAGAGGATATAGTAGAGATAAGAAAAAAGGCAGATAGAATTATACTTCTCAAGTTTGTAGATGAAGAAAATATAGTTAATATAGTTAGTGTATTTGCTCTCCAAATAAGTATAGATATAATTAATAAAAAAAAAATTAGAAAGATTTAGATGAATTTATACAAACCATACCGAGTAGAGACAACTTATTTATTGGAGGAGATCTAAATGTGTATGTAGGAGTGAAGAATGAAGGATTCGAAACCGTATATGAAAACTTTGGATTTGATAGTAGGAATGAGGTAGGAGGTATTATTTTAGCGTTTGCCACAGCATTCAATTTGGTGATCATAAACACCTTCTTTAAGGAAAAAAAATTGCACATAGTTACACATAAAAATGGGTTCAATTTAGTCAAATAGATTTCTTTCTTACTAGGATTGGTAATAGAATAACCTATAAGGATTTGTACCAGGAAGAGTGAAGCAACTCAGCATAAACTCCTAGTTTTAGATATACGTGTGTTTAAAAGGCAAAAGAAATATCGTCCATTTGTAAAGTCAAGAATTAAGTGGTGGAATCTGAAAGTAAAAAAGATGACGAATTTTAGAGACAAATTAATTCAAATAGCAAATTGATCTACTAATGATAATTTAGAAATAATATAGAGAGAGATGTATACTAATATTAAGAGTATAAGTAGGGAGGTTCTTGATATATCTAAGGGAAATGCCCCAAAAGATAAGGAATCATAATGGTGGAATAAAAAATACAAACTATTATCCTAACCAAATGAGAGTGTTATAAGAACCTTAAAGATAATAGTAGTAGTGATACATATCAAAAATATAAAAGTGTAAAAAAAAGATGTGAGAAATATTATCCACGAATCAAAAATCAACGTGTATAACGAACTATACAAGAGACTGGAGACTAAAGATGGAGAAAGAAAGGTCTACAGAAATGCCAAACTAAGAGAAAGAAAGGGAAAAGATCTAAATGATATTAAGTATATTAAGAGTAAAATTAATAGTATACTTGTAAGGAATGAGAACATAAAAAGACATTGGAGGAACTATTTTGATAATCTCTTTAATGTTAAGATACAATAGATATAGGAATATCAAAATACCTGTAAAAGAGATTAATAGAGATTTTAAATATAATATCCATCCCCATGAAGTGAAAGAGACCTTAAAGAGAATGAAGAATAATAAAACCATAGGATCTGATGATATTCCCATTAAAGCGTAAAAATATTTGAGTGAATTTGGTATAATAATGTTAACGAATATTTTCAACAAAATTTAGCAAACCAAGTGAATACCCCAAACATGGAGGGAAAGTACACTTGTACTACTATATAAGAATAAAGGAGATATACAAAATTACTCCAACTATAGAGAAATTAAACTTATGAGTCATAACATGAAATTATGAGAGATGATGATATAGTATAGATTGAGATTAGAGATAAGTGTGTTTTAGAATCAATTTAGATTTATGTCAAGAAGATCCGCAATGGAATCAATCCACTTATTAAGACATTTGATCGAGACATATAGAGCACAGACGAGACACCTACATATGGTATTCATCAACGTAGAAAAAGCATATGATAGAATTCCTAAAGATATATTGTGGTGGATGCTGATGAAGAAAGAGATCTCCTTAAAATACATTAATGTCATTAAAGATATGTATAAGGGAGTTGTAACTAATATCAAAACTTGCGGGGGTCTGAGCGATAGCTTTCCTATTAACATTGAGTTTCATCAAGATTCAACATTAAATTCTATCCTTTTTGTAATAGTAATAGACGAAATTACAAAAAACATTCAAGATAAAATACCATGATGTATATTTTTTACAAATGATATAGTATTAGTTGATGAAACTAGCGAATGTATTAGTGCTAAATTAAAGTTATAAAGGGTCACACTAGAATCCAGAGGATTTAGATTGAGCAGATTGAAAACTAAATATATGAGATGTAGGTTTAGCAACAATCATTAGGATGATGAAAAAAATGATTAGGTTACATGGACAAGACGTACCAAAAAGTAAATATTTTAAATATCTTAGTTCTATCATTCAAAATGATAACAATATAGATGGAGATGTCAATTATAAGATTCAAGCAGGTTGGATGAAATAGAGAAGAGCATCTGGAATTCTTTGTGATCGTATAATACCACTGCATTTGAAAGAAAAGTTTTATAGAATCACAGTAACACCTATACTATTTATATGGCACTAAGTGTTGACCTATTAAATAACGATAAAAACAAAAAATAGTTGTAGCAGAAATAAGGATGTTTAGATAGATGTGTGACAAAACTAGAAGAGATAGAATTAGAAACGAAAAAATTTGTAATAAGTTTTGAGTTAGTTTAATTATGGTGAGATGCGAAAGTGTCATCTAAGGCGGTTTGGGTATGTACAAAGAAAATTCAAAAACGCACCGGTTAGGAGAATCAAAACCTTAAATATAAAAGATTTAGTAAAACATAGAGATAAACTGTTGAAAACTTGGACACAAGTTATCCATAAAAATATAATAGTTAAGGGTTTAGATAAAGAGATTGTCCTAAATAGGAATAAGTGACGTAAAAGAATTCACACAAATTAAACCAACATCCCTTTTTTTTTTCTTAGTCTTCCCCATATTTGTTTCTTAAATGACCAACCCTTATTGTTGGGATTAAAACTCAAATTATTGTTGTTGTTGTTGATGTAGAGCAATTGTTTAGGTCAAATTCAGCAAATGTTAAGTGATTTGCTTAAGATTTTTAGAGTTAATTCTAAATCTTGTTTGTCATTTTATGATACTAAGGCCACTTATATTATGTCATTTTAATGGTTGCTTGATTGGGTTTAGATTTTTTGATTTTAACTACAATAAAAAGAAATGAAAATTGTGTAAATGGAAAGGGAAAAAATGATTTTGTTTATCAATAAGGGATACAAAGAGAGAATTCATTTGATTTTTTTTTCTTTCAAGAAATTATTTACTGCTTTTGTTTGTTCTTGGCTCTTGCACTTGATTGTGGTGTTATGGACCAAACAAAAGGTTTTCGTTCTCATTATTGGTAGATTTATGAAAGAATGAAATATCTTGTTCCAAGGCAACCCCATTTGAAAAAATCATTTGATAAAACCGGTATATAATTCACTTACAAAATGACTAAATGGGTTGGAATCATGATCTCAAGATGAAATCTAAAGTATGACCAAGAGATGAGGTTTGCTTTGACAAAAGGTGATATATTAAAACCAACCCATTTAGTTATTTTCTATTTACAAGATTTTTGAATATGTAGTCTTTGAACCAAAAAATGTAAATTTTATAAAATGTGAAGTAATGAAGCTTTTATATTGAACTAATAACATTGTTTTCTAGGTATTTTAGTGGTGCTAGTCAAGATGTCTCAATCAAATGAGATCAATCCTATATTACAAATAGGCCAAAGTATAAGCATCAAAGGTGAAAGCCAAGGGTTTACAGGAAGCAATGCTACACTAAAAGGTGCTGGTGCTAGAAAACACAAAGAATATAATAAAAGGTTAGTCATTTGGCAACACTTTATTGAATTTGTAGATGCTGAGGGTAAGAAAAAGTGTACATACAATTATTGTGGTAGAGAGTATAATTATACGTCCAAATCGTATGGGACTTTAACTTTGTTGAATCACATAAGAATTCACACCTCAAACCCTACTAGCCAGCCTTCAAACCAACTCAATTGTCCTATAATACTTCCACAAATAAAGACACCGGGGAGGCAAAGGCTAGTGGCACGAAAATTTGATCAACAAGTTGCTAGGAGGGTTGTAGTTGAAATGATTATTATTGATGAAATTCTATTTAAGTTTGTACAAAATGTGGGTTTTAGGTGTTGTATGAAAGCAATTCAGCCTACACTTGTGATTCCATCTAGAAGTACAGTAACAAGGGATTGTTATCAGTTGTTTCTTGATGAAAAGAGAAAGCATAAGGCTCAAATCAAACATACATCTCTCAAGGTTTGTTTAATCACTAATACTTGGACATCTTTCCAAAGTATTAATTTTATGTACCTCACTGCTCATTTATTTGATAATGACTGGCATTTGTAAAGAAAAAAAAAACATTGAAAATGTTAGAGTAGCAGTTGGTATGCTAGGCAATCACCTACAAGGATTACAAAGTTCATGGGATTTGCTAATTTAGAAAAATATGATTGTAGTAAATCTTTGTGTTTAGATGTCCCAACAAGATGGAACTCCACTTATTTGATGTTGAGTGTGGTCCAGATCTATGAGAGAGCATTTGATAGGCTAGATATGGAGGATTCTTCTTTTTAGGAGGAACTTGAAAATCATGGCTCTAAACTTGAGTTTCTAACTTCTTGGGATTGAGAGATTGTTAAGAGATTGATTGTCTTCCTTCAGCATTTTTATGTTCTCACTTTAAGAGTTTTTGGTACAAAATATATTATTGCAAACACTTATTTAGATGACATTAGTTGCATTTATGGGATTTTGAAAGAAAGTCTTTCAAGTGAAATGATGATTTTAGAAATATGGTATCACAAATGAAAAAAAAAAAAGTTTGACAAATATTGGGGTAATATTAGAAATTTTAATTTGCTGGTTTTCATTGCTTGTATACTTGATCTTAGAAGCAAATTTGATTATTTTGATATTGTACTTTGTAATACGTATGGTGACGAAGATAAAAGAAAATTGGCTGAAAAAGTAAAGGGTGCATTGTATGAGTTGTTTAATGAGTGTAAAAGAATCCATTCTGATAATTCTTCTAGGAGTGTTGCATTTTCATCTTCATCCTCTTCTCTTCCACTTCCTTGGGTCCAAGTTCAGTAGATACACACTCGTACACCAATGTTAGTGATAGTGGTCCTATGCAAAGGGTAAAAGAAAAACATATGGCTGAATTAAAGAGGAGAAAGATAGATTCTGGTGCTATTAGAGACTCTAACTCAGAGTTGAATAGATATTTGACTGAAAATGATGAAGAAGACAATGTTAAACATGAGAGTCTAACCTTTACTATTTTGGGCTGGTGGAAGAAAAAAAGAGCAGTATTTCTTATATTGTCTTTGCTTGCTCATGATGTTTTTTCCATTTAAATTTCAACAATTGCTTTTTAATCTGCTTTTAGTATTAAAAGAAGAGTTCTTGATTCTTTTAGGATTTCTTTAACTCCTAAAATTGTACAAGTATTAATATGTACCTAAGATTAACTCTGCTCAGGTGAATCACCTGTTAATTTAGAAGAAAACATTGAGGATCTTGAAAAGTTTAAACAATGTAACCTCTCATTCTCTCTTGTTTAATTTCAATTATTAATTTTTTTCTAAATATTTAATAACTTTATTTGGTTTTCACTTCCCTAGCTTGGTTTAAACAAGGTAATCTCATTCTCTCTTGCCCTGGAATATCGTGACTACACCTATTAGTTTGTACTTCCCTAGTCTTCAATATGCTTGATAGACACATCAAGCTTCTTCTTTATCTCCTCAATCTTCGATTGCATCTTCCTTGATTGCAATTCAGCACCCTATAGTAGTGATTCGACCTCAATCTCCAACCTATCAATGAGGTGTTTGATCAAATGTTAAGAGAAAAGTTGACAATTGTTGCATGGAATAAATACGATTGAAGTTTCCTTCAATATTAGAAGGGAATGAGAGGAATAAGTTGAATTTGGTATATTTGGTTTAATTTGAATTCAAATCAAAAACCGAATTCGAATTCATATCAAATTAAATTCAAATTTAATCAAATTCGGTTCAGTTTTCGGTTTGGGATTCCAAAATATCAAACTGAATTAATCAAACTAAATTAACTGAAGAACTTGAAAGCCGAACAGATGAACACTCCTAGTCAAGGACAAGGTTGAAAGGAGACGAAGATGTGATCATGCTGAATGTGGTCATTATGGTGGCATGATTCGGGAAAGTCTCTAAAGTTATAGGGAGGGAAATCGTACCTTCTGAGTGTAGCAACTCGTCAGAGAGTCCCTTTAAAGGGGGATTATTTGGGGTTGTAGGTTTGTCGAAACGAAACCCATCTGCTAAAATACATCCCAATAGAGAAGATCATGATCTGCTTTTTGATCGACAAGGACTCTTCTTACCGTGTATGATCTTATCTTGGTGGTGATGATTAATGGGTCATGGTTATCTGAAGTAACTCCAACAAGATCATCGTCTTCAAAGGCAATTGGTGGTCTCTTTCTTTTTTGCGACTTGGTAAGAACAAACAATGGAAGACCAGACATGAAATGAATCTCTTCTTAACTTATTCTCATAGATGGCGCCAATCTGTTAAAGGTAGGTCTAGACTACACAGATAATAACTCCTATAGCTTGAGGACGGAGGTAAGGTCAATACAGCTCTTTGCTCGCTCTGCAAAAGTGTACCTACAAAAGTCCGTCGGGGATTGGTCTAGTGAAAGAAACTCCGACGCTCAAGTCAGGAAAGTGTTTTTTGTGAAAAGGAGAAACATGCTAGAGAGAAGAGAGTTGCGTATCCACACTATGTTCTTGTGTGCTTTCTATGTAGGTCTTATAACATACGTTAATAGTTGCTGATGTTGGGTATATATATAGCATGCATGTAGGGTAAGTCCCGTATTAGTAGAAACCCTAGTTTCCTTACGAAGGTTGTTGAGAATCTTTTGAGATTACCATGTTATAGTTAAAGACCCATAGGAGATTTAGTATTTTATCAATTAAAGGAAGCCCTAGCCTCCGTAAAGGCTTTCTGTCTTAGTGGGAGTGATCATTGAGATATGCTTCCTTATTAAAAGAGATTTTTCCGAGAGCAAAGGAAATGCATATCTGATTAGGGAAGGTTTGAATTTACCAAAGATTTACTACATTAATGGTTGGCTTCAGTTTGTGTCTATCGCATGATGGAATAAATTATGCTTGTAGCAATGGAACGTGTTTACTGAGGGGATGGAGTAACCAAGGAGTTCAAGGACCAAAGAGTGCTTGACTGAGCGGGTGCTCGGCCATGAGACTATGAACGAGCATAGCGAATTTAGAGATGGTATAACGCAAGGGCTCGTGTAGTCTTGGTTTTATGGTAATAGGCTGTTGGACCAAACCATGTACCATCAATACAAAACTAATATTACTCTAGAATATAATTTTAAGATACATAGACTCACATAGTAGCACACTTTGCTTGGTGCCGCCACATGACAACTTTCAAGATCTACGTTGTGACGTAGAAGAACACAAGAATTATTATGTTTTACTTGTTATTTTCTTTCCTTTGAAGTTACTTATGGTCTTATTATTCTTATTCTTATTTTTGTCCTTGTATTTTGAGCTATTTAAATTTCTTAGTACTCGTAGTCACCTAAATTTTTGGACTTCAATTATTCAAATATTGCTCGTTTTACTCGACCCTAATTTGGTTTTTTATCTATTGAGGTGGATTTCTTTTTAAAGCTATAAGATTTGAGCTAATCAAAATCAATCTACATTGGATTCACATCAATATTAGTGTTACCATCAAAATCCTTGCAGAGATGCTATCAATACTTGCATAAATTGCTATCTGAAATCCAATAATAGATGATTACTTAATGGAATTTTAAATAGTTTTGATCTATTATGAAATACTCTAAGAAAAAATAATGCAGAAGGATCGAACTTGGTGAAAGAGTTTGAACATCATAAAGAGATTGAGAGGATAAGATTTCATTTCATTTTTCAGAGAAGAATATACAAATGAGGTTTAAGAGGTGCTATTTATAGATGTTGAATGGAGTGATGAGTTAGCACCTCGAGTTATGAAGTATTGACACATGGCACAAGCTTCTGGTAAGTCAACACCTAGGGTTGCGATGTGCTGACACATGGTAGGAGCTTCGAATAAGTCAGCACCTGGGATTGCGATATGTTGACACATGGCAGGAGCTTTGGGTGAGTCAGCAATAGGTTGAACTATATGTGTACAGAGAAGACACGTGCATGAATATGTGTCAACATGTGATGACATGTATTTTGGACATATATCTCATAATGGACATCCACTAGATTCTTTGACATTCATAACACTCCCCCTTTGATATTTATTATACAGAGAATAGGTTTCATTAAAATGTTACTAGGAAAAAACCCAGTGGAAAAAAAAATTCTAATGAAGAAAAAAAGAGTACGTTATTCAATGTGCATTTATTCACCCTATTGGAAATATCTCTCGAGATCTTTAAGTTGATACATTCCTATTTTTCTTATCAATCTTTCAAATGTTGCTGTCGATAGTGTCTTAGTAAATACATCTGTTAAATTTTCACTTGATCGGATTTGTTGCATATCAATTACACCATTCTTTTGAAGATTGTGTGTAAAGAAAAGTTTTGGTGAAATATATTTAGTTCAATCTTTCTTGATATATCCTCCTTTTAATTGAGTAATACAGACAACATTATCTTTTAATAATACTATAGGAATATTTTCGTTGGAAGGTAGCCCATTATTTTTCAATATGTATTGAGTTATCGATATTAACCAAACACATTCTTAACTTGCTTCATGATTGCGATAATCTCAGTATGGTTTGATAAGCTAGCAGCTATAGATTGCATTGTAGATTGTCATGAAATAGCAGTACCTCCATATGTAAAAACACATCCAATCTGAGACCATGCTTTATATATAACAGATAAGAATCTAGCATCTACACATCCAATCAACTTTGGTTTAAAATTATTAGAATAAAACAATCCAAAATTAATCATTCATTGGAGGTATCGAAGAATATGTTTGATCCTATTCCAATATCGACGTGTTAGAGAGGAACTAAATCTTGCTAATACATTCATAACAAATGATATATCAGGTATTGTACAAGATAGAAGGGAAAGAAAATAGATGGTACTTTTTTGTATTTGGTTAGAGTGAAAAATGGAAAAAAATAATACCTAATTTACTATTCTAGTCCCGTAAAATAATATTTTTAATATTTATTATTATATGATTTTTTTTATTTTTTAATTTAAAATATTTTTCTAAAAATATAATTTTTTCTAAAAAATAGTTATTTAATATATTTTTCTTATTTTATATAAATTATTTTTATTGTTATTTTATATTAAATAAAATTAGAATATTAATGTAAAAACAAATAAAAAGAGTAAAAAAAAGTAAAATTCGAAAAAATAATTTTTCTAACAAAATTAATGAAATAAATTAAATTTTATTAGTTTATATTAAATAAAATTGTAATAATAAAAAATAATAGATAATTTTGTAATTATTAAAAAGGAACAATGACAAAATCATCCAAAAATTTTATTTCTTTCCATTTCTGTCCAGTTTAGGATGAAAATGATTTTTTAAGAGAAAGAAAAAAAGATTACACCTCATTTTTATTTCCTCCCACCTTTAACTTCTTATCAAACAAGTGAAATCTCTAATTTTCTCATTCTTTTACTTTCCCTCCCCTTTTTCTTCTATTTTTTACCCCAACCAAACTACCCCTAAGTAATCGAACGACTATTGGAGTGTTTAATTGATGTGTCTTATCCATGTAGAAACGTTTCAAAACCTTGGTATATAATTTGATTGGTGAATAAATATTCTATCTTTTAAATGTTCAGTTTGTAAACCAAGGCAAAATTTTATTTCTTCAAAATTTTTGGTCCCAAATTCTCTTTTCAAATATTCAGCGGCTTTAAAAATCTCTTCAGAATTTCTTATAAGATTCAAATCATCGACATATATTACAATGATTACAAATCCCATTTCAGTTTTCTTAATAAAAACACATGGACATATTGAGTCATTTGTATAATCTTTTTTAAGTAAACATTCACTTAAATGATTATACCACATTCATCCTAACTGATTTAAGTCATACATAGATTTTTGCAATCTAATAAAGTAAATTTCTCGATTGTTTGGATCACATGTCTTTGATAGTTTAACTCTTTCAGAGATTTTCATATAAATATCATTTTTCAATATCCTACATAAGTAAGCAGTGACCATATCCATTAAATGTATCTCAAGTTTTTCATATACCACTAAGACCAAAAGAAATCGTAATATAATTGCATCTACTACAGAGGAAGATGTCTTATTATAGTACAGACTTGGCTTTTGCCGAAACCCTTGTGCTACAAAACATGCTTTATATCACACAATTTCATTTTTCTTATTTTGTTTTCACACAAAAACCTGTTTATATTCGACGGATTTTATACCTTTGGGTGTTTGGACTACATATCCAAAAACTTCATGTTTAGTAAGTGAATCCAATTCAAATTGGATAACATATTTCCATTTTGTCCAATCATTTCTTTGCCGACATTTCTCAATCGATTTTGATTTAAAATTCTCGATTTCCTCCATAATTTCAAGTGCTATATTATTTACAAAAATATTATCTACTTTTTTTTCCATTCGATCCCAACATATTCTTATACTGGTGAAATTTATGAAAGTTTTATTTATATGCTCTTTAGGAGCTTGAAACTTATGCTCTTCAGGAGCTATATAAGCTCTACAGGAGTATGAGTTTTGTCATTAAAAATCTTATGAGATTCTTTATTATTCAACTCTTTTAAATGATCATAATCAATAGACTCTCTTTTCTTTCAAGAATTTTTATCTTTGGCACTAAGAGGTCTACTATGTTTTAAACATGTTTTAGATTCATTTGCTAAAATACTTGGAGATTGTTCAATTGGAACATCAAGTTTCATTGGCACATTTTCAATAGAAAAATGTAATTTTGTAGCTCTTTTTGAGTCAATAAACATATCAAACAATTGATTTACAATCCTTTGCAAATGTATTATTTTTAAAACTTTTAGTTCACAAATATTATTACGAGTATCAAGTGGAGTTAATGATGATGTGTGCCATATAATTTCCTTTTTTGATTGTTCATTTCCTCTCCCTAATGTTGGAAATTTTGATTCATCAAAGTGATAGTTTGCAAATCTTGCAGTAAAAATATCACTTGTCAGAGCTTTAAGATATTTAATAATTGAGGGTGACTCGTACTCAATGTATATTCTCATCTTTCTTTGGGGTCCCATTTTAATCCAACGTGTTGTCAATATAAGGATATAAAATGTACATCCAAAAATTCTTAGATAGGAAATATTAGGCTCATAGCCAAAAGCTAATTGTTAATATAAATATTTGTGATAATTTGTTGACCTCATAAGTATAAATACTACTACATGTAAAATAGCATGTCTCCATGCAGAAGTAAGAAGTTTTGTTCTTATTAGTAATGGTCTAGTAATGATTCAGTTAAACCATTTTGTATATGAACATAAATTACAGGATATTCAATACTGATACTAATAGACATACAATAGTTATCAAAAGTATGAGACGAATATTTACCAACATTATTTAATTGAATTGTTTTAATTGGATAATATGAAAATTGTGCTCTTAACTTAATGATTTGAGCAAGTAATCTTGCAAATGCTAAGTTGCAAATTGATAAGGAACAAACATATGACCATCTTGTAGATTCATCAATTAATATCATAAAATATCTAAAAGGTTCACATGGTAGATGAATTGATCCATATATATCATCATGAATTTTTTCTAGAAATCCAAGGGATTCAATTCCCACTTTTATTGGTGAAGATCTCGTAATAAATTTTTTTAGAGAACAAGCAACAAATGAAAATTCATTTGATTTTAGCACCTTAGATTTTTCAATGTATGACCATATGAATTTTTAATTATTTTTCTCATCATTATCAATCCAAGATGGCCTAGTTGATCATGCCAAGTGAGAAATTCGTTGGGATCAGTAAACTTCTGGTTTACCAAATTGTGCATTTCAATTATACTACTTTGGTATGGTATAAGATAGATGAAAGAGAAGGCAATTTTTTGACAATATATTTCTTTCTAACAATGATACTTATAATACACAAATATTTTATATTTGCATCACTCATTGCCTCAATATGCCACCCATTTCGACAGATATCTTTAAAACTTAGCAAATTTCATCGTGACTTAAAAGAGTGTAATGCATTATATATAACTAATTTTGCTTTTTTAGGGAGACATATATTTGCTCCATCAGAACCCTCTATTAATTTTGCAGTACCACTTATAGTATTAACGTTTGTTTCTCCTAACTTCAGGTTAGAGAAATAATTCCTATTTTTAAGTATGGTATATATTGTAGTACTATCAATGAGACATATATCTTCTTCATTTCTCATAGATTCTAAGTTATTGCTAATATCTATATCTTATTTAAGAAAAATAAAAGAGAGTATTAATCCTTTTGTACACAATTATAAATAAGTATAATCAATTAGAAAATAAACAATAAAATACATCATATAATAAAAACATTAAAATTAAATTTATTTACTCATAATATTGATCTAGATATTTCCATCATTGATCAAATGATCTATTTTTCCTTTGAGATTTTCAAAAAAAAAAGGGACATATCAAGATGAATTATATACATATCATTATCACTACATAGGTTGATAAAATTCATTTCTATATCTTTGTCTTTCTTCATTAAGGAGATTTGATATAATTCGACAAGATATTTCGGAGTTTGACATATATGTGACTAATGTCCTCTGGCATCGTACCAATAGCAAATATTATCAAAACTCTTGAGGATTTTTCTTTTCCTTTTTCATTATTATTGACCCACTTCTGGTGGTGATGCTTGTCCTTTTGATTTTATGAGCCATGGTTATAAGTATCATTATTGTAATGATTATTTTGTCCTCGACCTTGTCCATGACCATTACCATGGACACAATTATGACCCCAACTTTTTTTATATTCATATCTAGTCATATTCGCTTCAAGGAATAGACTGCTATCAATTGGTCAGATTTTGTGATTTTTTGTTAATAATTTATTATTCTGTTTGGCGAAAATAAGATACGAAATAAATTTGGAGTAGTTTTTGAATCTCTTTTCTCGATATTATTACTATAGGAGTAAATTCGAGACACGAAAAGTGGAGAAAGTGTTTTTTTAACATATTTTCTTTAGTAATGTTTTTTTCACATAATTTCAATTGGGATATGATTCTGAATATTACAGAGTTATAATCACTAATAGACTTAAAATCTTGTTATCTCAGATATATCCAATCATATCGAGTTTTAAGAAGAACAATTATTTTCAGGTGATCATATCTTTCCTTTAAGTTCTTCCACAACTCAAGAGAACTTTTAATAGTAAGATATTTTGTCTTCAAATTTTCATCAAAATGATGTTGAATGAAAATCATTATTTTTGTACAATCTTATATAGTAACATTATTTGTTTTAATGGTGTCTTCAAGACCCATTGCATTAAGATGCATTTCAATATCAAGAATCCATAATAAATAATTCTATCTAGAAATATCAAGAGGCAGTATTTCAAGTTTAGCAAAATTAACTATTAGAAAGGAATTGGTAAAAATGTATATGATTGTTTTAATGATGAAACTTCCTTCTCTATTATATTTTTCGAAAGTAGAGTTTTGTACTGATAACGTATTATGAAATATTCTAAAAAAAATAACGTAGAAGGATCTAACTTAATGAAAGAGTTTGACTATCATATAGAGAGATTGAGAAAATAATATTTTATTTAATTTTTCAGAAAATGATATACAAATGATGCTATTTATAGATGTTGAAGGAGTTGATGAGTCAGCACCCAGAATTATGACGTATTGGCATATGGCACGAGCTTCTGGTGAGTCAACACCTAGAGTTGCGACGTGTTGACACATGGCAAGAGTTTCAGGTGAATGAGCATTTGGGATTGCGATGTATTGACATGTGGCAAGAGTTTGGATGAGTCAGTAACAGATTGAATTGTATGTAACACATTTCTTGTAAGTTGCCACGCAGGATATATAGGGGACACGTGTACGACTATGTGTCAACATGTCATAATATGTGTTTTGGACATATGTCTCATAATGAAAATCCGTCGGATTTTTTGAAATTCATAACATGATCTTAGTAATATGACATTACTATGTATAATTTTTAAAATATAAGTAAAGAGTCGGTTTTCTTAATAATTTAGGTAAAGCAAAATATTAAAGGGAAGGGAAGTCGACGTGGGGTACGTTGATCTTATCTTAAAGAGTAAAAGAGATGCACGAATTGCTCACGAGATTGCGAATGACCCACGGAAGGAAGGGTGACATATATAGAATAGAGAAGACTAACAGTGACCTTTTGTATTTGGAGGAAAGAGGAGTCGGGCCCGCTCGTACCCATTGGAAGAATCCTTGCCGGCAGGGCACTACCATTAAAGCGATGCCATACATATAAAGACAATTCTTATCTCTCACCTGTCATTTTACCCCATTATTCCCTTCCTTTTCTTTCCGTTTCATATTCATATTTCTCATTCTCTGTCTATGTAAAATTTTCATTTTGGTTTACCTAATACATTATTACTTGATAATTAAAAGTGTCTTTATCATAAATTCCAACCAAAGATATTGTTTGTTATAAGGAATTTATCAACTATAGTCAAACAAGATTTAGTAGTTTTTGAAAGCAACTTTTGAATTAAAAATGGATACCCATTTCTTCTAATGCATCATGGAAAAGACAGAGAAAAGAGAAGATTGAATCTGCGGGTTAGGTTGGCTTAAAATTCTACACAAAAGGTTTTAACTATGGGTTTTCTCTCTTTTATTTATGTTCATGTATAACTTTGCATGTGTTCTTTTGCCAGTCCTATATGTCCGAATAAATGAGAAGAGTTATGATACGTTGATAGTTAGTTAGCGTAAAATTTTTATCAACATCATAAGATGCTAGAACAGGAAACCTCTCTCCTACACTGATCTCGACTCCAAAATTTGGGATAAAACCTCAGTTTGTTGTCGTTGTTTGTTTATATTCCATGTATCACAATATTTTCAAATGGGTCGTTTTTTTTTTTTGCCTTTTGGATAAAAAAATTATTGACATTATACAAGAGAAGAGAAAATAAGCAATCCCTTTAATTTTTATATTTATTGTTTTATGAAAGAATTTATCTCAAGTTGTTTATAGGATAATGTATTTGACAGTTATGTTCAAATTTGATAGAGGGGCAAAACTCTACTTTTTTGGACGTATCTAATTTCTTTTGAAGGGAAAACGTGGGAGTCTCTCTCTCTCTCTGGACATATGCTCCATAATCACTTCCTAAAAGCCTTCTTTTTCACCTATGGTATCTTAGCATGCTTCAAAACATCATCTCATTAGGCTATCAAAACAAATCTTCTTTTTTATTTTCCTTTTTAATGATGTTTTAAAATTAGAATGGTGAAAAATGAAAATTAGAAATCATAAATCATAAATCAATTAAATTTCATTTTCATTTGGTTCTAAATAAAGGGCAGTGCACACAATAAATAATTAATTAAATAATAAAAACTTTTATTTTTGGTAGCAATCTACCCATCTCAAACACATCTTTTAATATTTTATAGAACCTGTTGGGGGTGGGGTTTCTTCCTCACGGATATTTCCTTCTTCTTTCTTGTCATTGGCCGCCCCCCTTTCGCTCTCAAATGGTAAAAAACTCCAACATCAAATGTACAACCCCATTCATGGACTTGACAGGCATGATTATAATTAGTAAAAGGTATGAATTTAGCTTCTTGAACCTTGTAAAGAGAAAACGTAGGAGAAATTACCTAGTATTGCCCACTCACAAATCACATCAAATCCCAAATTGCTCCCTCATAGTTAAAAATAATAATAAAATAAAATTCACACATGCACTTCTCCTTTAGGCTGTCTATTTTTTTGGTGGGTGACCTTTTATCCCTCCCAACAGTAGAATAAGAAAACACAAGTAGATCTTTTTTAATAATAATAATAATTTTAATAAAGAAAAAAGAAGGTTTGTCTTCGGGTTGGGTTGGTTGAGCCAAAGGAGAAATGAGGTTTTTGGATTTGTTTTCAAGCCCTTGCTTGAATTAACTACGTCCAAAAGAATAATTTAGTGGTCACAATCACTTCTTTCAATCCGATGATTTTAAATTCAAAATCTAATTTAACAAAAAACAAAAACAAGAAATACGTTGACCCACTACCCAATCTCAACTTGGCCTACCTAGCAACTAGTTTTACGTTGATCTAAGCAACTATTTCTTTTTTCTTTTTTTTTGAATTGAATTTTAATAAAATTTATGGTTCTTCCCTGATTCTCTTGGTTAGCAGACACGAAAAAGGCGGCCATCAACCAACCTTAAACGTCTTCATCTCCTCATCGACTGATGAGTAACTCGGGAAACTTGTAAACAAGAAAATTTTGAAGTCTTGACGGATGAAACACCTAAAGTTAGAAAATAAATATAGCTCTTATGGACGAAACAATTGATGGTACTCAGCCCAAATTGTATTGGGCTTTAGGCTAAACAGGTCCGAGCTCATTAAAGCGACCCTATCTTGGTACTTACCGGCTAGACCCCTCTCGATGGTCAATTGCCTTGTACGATGTTGATCAGCATTTAAATCTTCTCGGTGTTCGGATCGACCCGCTAAGATAGTATTTACTTTTCTTAAATCGCAGAAACAACCTTAAGGAAACCTAAAATCATAGCCAAGGAGAAAATGAATCTCCATGATATTAGGGGCTTTTCAAATTGCTAAGAGTTTGAAATAGTTTAGAATCCTACACTATAATTCTCCAAAATTTTGAGACACTTTCATGAGAAAATTAGGGTTTCAATACCCTACATGCACACAGTCGTCACATATGAAAGTTATATATATACTATTTAGCCAACCGACTAAATACATTCTTTTAACTTATAACACACAAAGTCATACTAAGTTCTCTTTCAATCTATTTTTCTCTTTCAAAAATTGTTTTTAAGTTGAGCGTCGAAATCTCAGTGTCGGAGCACTCTCCTGTGATTTTTTGCAAGTCCTAACGATCAAGACCATCAGATGGCCAAATCACCCCGTTTAAATTAGCAAAATCATTATCTATGAAGTCAAACCCACATCAAACAACAATGAACCTAAAAGTTAGAAAATCCAATCAATTTTCAAACTTGACTACTCCCAAAAATTTGAGAATTTCTCTTCGAAGAGTCTGATCCCACTTTTCGGCTTCTCTTTCTCCTCTTTACCGATGGCAATCACCCCAACCCCAAGTAGGAAAAAGTTACCTCCGGCCCGAAAATTACTGGGGCCTGAATAAAACCGAGACCGAGACTTGACCGTGTGGACCGTAGGGTACAAAAGTATAATTATGGTCACGCGGATATTTCGAGTGCAAAATCCTAATTTTATCAACCAAATCAACAGTACACACAACTAGAAAATATCTTAAAAGATTAATCCCAAATATCGCATTAAATAATATTTCAAATACAAATAAATAAAATACATTATTAAGTACCGAAACTCTACGAAACGCATCTACAACATCTCAAATACAAAAATAAGTGTTAGAAAATTTTGTAACTAAGGTGGAGGTAATTTTCTACAAAATTGAGGGTAATCAAAATGGGCCTAGGTTATCGGTGGAATACCGATCGTGCGCGGATAAATTACCATCCCTACTACTGTGGAATGAATTTTAAGAGCACCTACTTATAGAGGTAGAACTAGAATAACCCCCTTGAGCAAGAAAGAGCAAATGGGAAAGGGGCTTGAGTCGCAGGAAAGCTTTAGAGGTCTGCCTCGTAGGCAGAGAAAATCCCCATTAAGTGATTGTGAGTACCATTCATCACTCATCTCTATATATATCTATATCCAATTCCAAGCCAAATTGAAGAATTATGGTGTAGGAGTGATGTGGTCCATGACAGCCTCGCCTCTCCCCCCAAGAAAAGAAACCAGTACCTATAAGATTTTGCGGTGATGGTTTTGTAATCATAGAGTGAAGAGATGCATTATAACATGGTAAAAAGCCCAAGTATAGAGGTGTAGATATTAAACGACAAAGATTTTAAAAGAACTAAATTAATGATGCCTGATGCGATGCATGTGAGTGATGGTGACACCCGATTGACACGTGGTGTGGGGAAGACCCACTTTCATTGTGAATTGTGATGGTTCCATTGCATTGCTACTAGTGTCTTAACGTATTTTTTCTTTAATTGCCTTGCCCTTGCTATGGTGTTTTGTCAGTCAGGTAACTGGTAGAAAATGTTTTTATTTTTTTTGGGGGGGGGGGGGGGAGCTCCGAAAAAAGAGAGCTACCGGATTCCCATACCATACAAGAGAGAGAGAGAGAGAGAGATGGTGTATAGGATAGGCCAAGAGACTTCCATTCCTCTCACTGATAACACGCTGTGACATAAAAATAAAAACAAAAATAAGCAAGGGGTACGGAAAAAGTTGTTAGTTGTAAATGTCAGGGTTGCTGATGACTCATTATCAGAGAGAGCTACACCAAAAGACATTTTATAACGTCACCCTGACTCTCTCTCTCTCTCTCTCTCTCTCACTCTCTCTCTGTGCGCTCAACCGTGTTTACCATTAACAAGCTTTTCAAAATGAACCCTTAATCCATAGCTCTCACGCAAAGATTATAGTGGTAGGAAAAATCAACTTGGGAATGAGAGAGAAATGTCAGCAATAATTTGTTACATATTACAAATAAAAATATTATATTCTTGAAAACGTATACAAGACAGAATAAGGGCAATTCCATAAAAGAAAACAGCAATGGCTTTGCATACAAGGACAACAAAATATTGAGTGATCAATTTCCATGGAACATACAGCAGGCCCTGTATCCTTCTAACAAATATATAGTTACATCCAATCCAATCATTCCCTTGTTTACTCCTTTTTCTCTCTCTAGACTACAATAGAGAGAGAGAGAACACCAACGCCCACCTTCTCTAAGATAGCCTTTTCGAAATACTTACCTCGACGGGGTCTATGGGTGATCAAGAAGACCCATGGCCTAGGCTGGTGACATCCATTGCACTTAGGATGGGTACCGGTCTAACATCTCCCCAAAGTGGGAGAGTGTACCTCATAGCCTTTTCGAATCAAAATTTGTAACATACATAACTCTACGGGTTGGCACCTAATATATAAATTGAAAAGCCCTTGAACTTAGCATAGTGTTAGGTGTTATATAAAACAGTTCAGAACTTATTTCCACAAATTTTTACCCCATTTCCCTTATTTGATTTACAAAAATTACAATTGGGGTAATATTTCAGAGAAATTGATAATATACCCTTGAAAAAGAAGGTAATTATATATCCACCTCCCACCCTTGGAAAAAGATGATAAAATAAGAGTGAACTCTTATTTAATGTTTAGCCCTTTTTCATTAGAACAGAAATATATGCCAAAGGGCTCATGTAGGGGAGGAGGGGACTTTCTTGTGAAAGAATCTAAATATAGTTATTTTAACAAGTGGGTAATCTGTGGGGTATCCCTAAAGAATGAAAAGTGAAGGGCAAGGGATGGATGAGAGAACAGCTGGGGCGTGGGCCAACATACAAAAACAGATCGCAGACAAAATAAAATACATGTTTTTGTAGGGATGGCCCCACCCTCACAAAATACAAGGGGAGATTCTGCCTTCTACATGGCCCAGCCATTTCGGACGTGATGACTGATGTTCTCTCTGTCCCAAACACTTTATTTCTTCTCTTCTCAACCCTTCGTGGGCCACCATCACATCCTCTCTCTCTCTCTCTCTCTCTCTCTCTCTCTCTGAGACGGAATTTACAGTGAAATCACAACTGAGGAACAAAAAAGAAACGAGGGAGGATGATTTTGGACCAAATTACATACGTACGTGTATGTACGCGTACGTACGTACGTAACTCTTAAAACCTACATAGGTTTCAATGAGGAACACTATACCTAGGCTCCAAAGTACAATTGAAAGCCCTTAGAAAAACTCATCTTCTAACCTACAACTCTTCTTTAGGTTGTCTACAAGAACACCACAGGAAAGGGTGAAATAAGATGAAATTGATAGTGAAGAGGGGTAAGGAAACTCGTTGAATTGTCAACTTCGTCAATGAGTAGGATTCACACATACCTTTCTCTACCTTTTGGCTGAGATCAAGTGTTAATGAGTAGGATTCCCACTGGTACATGGGTTTGGTTCAAATTGGGATATCCTCTTCCATGTAAATCACCATCACACACTTCATAGGTGGGCCCAAAAAGAATGCAAACCATCCTAACCCCCCCCCCTCCCCAAAAAAAAAAAAATCTTAGTATCTTTTATTCAATTTTTTATAGTATGTTCTAAATCTAATCTTTGCCCAAATAATTTCTTTTGCACATGAAGCTATTGCCTGAGACGGGGAACACTTTCTCTTGCCTCACCTAATCTTGCGCATGGGCCAAGATCGATATATAAATTTACGTTCTAGGCTCCTACCAACAGGAGGTATCAATGAGAGAATTTTATCTTATGGCCTTTTCGATTTCTGGATACCATAAGGTGCCAAGAATAAGCACATTGGAGATCTAATAATTTCACCATTTAATGATAAAAAAGGTATGAAGCCAGTCTCAAATTTTGTTCATATTTTGAACCTTAATGTAGAATATTTCAAATGAAAAGAAGTTTGTATTTCAAATGAAAAGGACTTCGATTTACCACACCTAACCTGATGAGGGTTTTAAAACCTATCGTAATACTAATTTTTGTTGTGAAAATTGTTATTATACTAAAAACTGCACATTCAATACATTGATCCTTTCTTTTTCCCCTCAACTTAACACCAAAATGAGATGTAGCACATGCTCCCCCTCAATTTTCATTTTATCCCATCTAAGAAATTTTACTCCCAAAGTCATTCTTTCCTTCAACAGCATAGTAGAGTTCGAAACTTTTGGAGAGAAAAATAATAAAGACAAGCATATGGTATTGTTATCTCATGAAAGAGTACAAAGCCTACAGGAAAGCCTTCTAATAGCTGAAACCCCAACCGAAGCCCCATTGGGTAAAGGAAACAGAGACTTGCACAAAGATTAGGCAACGTCGCTACCATGTAATGTAAGAATGACTACGTTAGGATGATGCAAAAGCAACAGCAAAAAATTTGGAAAGTGAAGTGTGCTTTGCTGGGTAAAATTACTTTTCCGAAGCAAAAACGAGAAATATTAGATAACAAAGGAACCCATCAAGAAAATAACATGAAAAAGAAATTATGTTTAAGCTGCCAAATCCAATCCACTTTGCTATCAAGTTTGGTAAACATCAAATAAAAAAAGCACCAATCCTAGACACAAGACACAAACCGACATTATCCTAACGTTCTTAACAATAGCTTCCCTGTATTACCTCCTGTAAATCGCATGAGTAGTTTAATAAAAAAATAAACATAGAAACATGCAATTTCACTCGATAAAAATGAAAATGTCATGCCTCCATGGATGTGTCAAATTGCAAACCTAGGAAAGCAAAAAACTTATCTTAAAATTTATTCACCATTGGCTTCCATCGCCCTACAATTAATTTCTGAGGGCTGTTTTAAGCCCTCCCTCATCTTAAATTTGATCTTTTTTTGTGTGTTTCCTTTGCTGGTTAAACCCATATCATACAAACAGATAAAGCAAACAACAAATATGGAATTCGAATACCTAATTGCTAAATGTCCCTTGCTTGTTTCAGTTCCCTATCTTAACAGCAAAGAAGATAATATCTCACCCATGGTCTTTGCAGGTAAATCTCCTTCATCATCCACCTCTAACCCCGACTCCAGCACTGCAGCATCCAACACTAGCTTCCGTTTTGCAATCTCATAAATATTCTCATCAACTGTATCCTTAGTCACCAACCTGCAGACACCACAAGAAACTAAGACAAATCTTCATTATCAATGAGGTGCAAAGACATGAGTTTCAAGAGATGAACCTGAAGATAGTTACAGGTTTTGTTTGGCCAATTCGATGACAGCGATCCTCTGCTTGTCTATCAATCTGTGGATTGAAGTCCATGTCATGTATGACAACCGTATCAGCCCCAGTCAAGTTCAGGCCCTGGCCCCCTGCTCTTGTGGACAGTAGACACGCAAATATGGAGGTGTCATTGTTGAATGCGTCAACTATGGATTGTCTGTCCGCAACTTGAGTGCTGAAATACGAAAAGCAATCACTTATCAGACACAAATTTCTAGCAAGAACACTAGGGAAAACAACTATACTAGTCTTCTATAACATGACATTGAAATATGAAAATAAAAGTTACAGCCTCTTCATGGATGATGCACCAATGTCTAACCTAAAGCTTCCCCAACTTCTAGACCCCAAACTCCATCAATAACACCCGTTCAAGAGAAGGAATGACCACATTTGATTATTTAATTATGAGCAGTTAAAGAAAGATTGCAACCCATCATGTAAAGGGGAAGATGAATGGAACATCTTTGATGGTTCTGATTCTTAATCACAAACAAAAGCTAAAGTTTATAACTAAACTGAAAATATAAAAAATTAAGGACCAAATTAGAGAAGGTGTGGATGTTTAAGGTTTCGGCCCACTATTAACTCCCATGCCATGTCATGTCCCATGTCCATGTTCGTATGTCATAGGTCATAAGAAATCAACTCAAAACAGCTATTCCCATGTTATAATAAAAAGGACCTACTTAGTTTTCAAATAGAATAAAATCAAAATACCTGCCATCAAGTCGTCTATATGTGACTCCTATTACTTCCAATGTCCATTCCAATATATCAAGCATTGACGTCCACTGACTGAAAATCAAAACTCGATGCCCAGCTCTCTTCAACGAAGGAAGAAGCTCAGCCAATGCCTGCACAGAAGCGAACTGATTTAGCATGCAAGCAGTACCCACAACACCCCTCACCCAAGAAAAAGGGCAGGAGTGCCTTGAGTTGTCTTTCTTTATGGGCAAAATTTTTGTCTCAAGTTCCTCATTGTTTACAATATTTGTTTATGTATTTTTCTTCCCAGTCTGGCAGAAGAAATGAGAATCAATGGATATTATGTAGACATACCCGACACTTAGCTGAAATCATTACATCTTTGTCAGAAAGGGTGCCTTTCTCATCATTGATGCCATAATAGAGTAAAAGCTGCAGAATGGAAGTTCAGTCAGAAAACTTATATAACATGATTTATGGGTGCAAAATTGCAAAATTATAGCAAGAAATAAAAATGCTTGAAGAAAAGGCACAAACTTTAGAAGTCTATCCCTCAGTTTGAACACTATGTAAGCGTGCTTGGATCTGCTAAGGCAATTGCTTGGATGTTCCCCTAACCCAACCCAAGAATAGATTGGAGGGAACCACAGCATAGAAAATGCCTGCGTCTTGTCTAAGGCTTATTTTAAGTTGTGTTATAAGAATGTAGCTTTATCTGATCAGGGCCTGGGGGGCAAAAAGGTCCTCGTACTACCTACTATCTAGGTGCAAAAACCCAGAGATGACAACGAGCCAAAGTCTCACTCAGTAGGCTAGATGACAAACAAGCACTGAAACCTGGAAAAAGGGATGACCCAACAAATGGACGTACTCCAAGGTGGGAGACGAGATGGAGTTTTTATGAATTTTATCTTAACTGAAAGTATAAAAAGCTACACCAAGGGGTCACCCCCCCCCCCCGAAAGGAATGGAGCTGAGCCTTTACTTTCTGCTTATTTTTGTATTCCTCGTTTTATATATCAAGCTAGGGAAAGCTTCTCAACGTGATTTGTTGCAATTAGCAAGGTTAATTGGTCAATATTTTGCATGATTCTGGTGACACGAGCAAAACAGTTATTGCACTTCATGGACAATAATGATTAATGTCAACTACCTTGTGGCGAAATGCTTTTTATTTGACTTAGAGAGGAGAGATGTGCTCCTTTCACTAGCTGATGACAACCACCACTATGCCCATCCCAAATACTAGCTTTATTGTGCAGAGTTTGGCTTATCGTAGGCCGCAGCCTTTCCACAACTTGCAACCCACAGTTACACTCGAGAACAATTCAGCATTCTGGCATTTTCAGATCAGCTGTAATATCTATCATGGATAGATGGCAAATAACACCAACTGGGCCACTTTGGCTTTCTTGTATCTCTCCTCCAAGATCAAATAACTATAGGCCAATAGACTCTGCTTAACATAATCTCCCACCCCCCCAACCAAAAAAAAAAAAAAAACAATTATAACTGCAGCTACTCTGAGAGGTAAAGCATTCAAACTAAAATACATATGCTTGGATCATAACCTTCAGTACAAAGCAAGACCAGCAAGTTATGGATAGACAGATTAACAATGGGGTCACCTGCCCCCCAATTGAAATTCTGGGAAGTTTTTGGATTCCATATTGTGGTACTTGAGAGATATAGTGTGTAAGGTTGCCCTTGCTGATTATTGAAAGAATCTTGACGTCAAACCAATAATTAATTTCCTGTAGTTAGTTACTGGGTTTATTGTTAAAGAGTGAAGCTACAACTTTATCATTAGCAATACATCCATAAAGGGGACAAATTATGGCTAAGACTAGGCTTTCACAACTTCTCCTTTGAGTTTATTACTTTTACCTTTTGTTCCTCAGTCTTATATTTCTTTTCTTTTTGGTTCAATTATTAAACCTTGGATTTTCTTTAACACTTGAATAAGTTTATCTGAAGATATTTATCCAGACTATTTATCCTTTGAGAAATATATATATTTTCAACAAATCCTTAATTTTATAGAAGAAAAGTGTTTGGATAATGTATATAAGAGCATAGAGAAAAATGTTTTGCTTTTTTTTTTTTTCCAGGTTACAAAACACTACACATTTGAGAAGTGCTTATGCCACACTTCTTTACCGTGCATTAAATGCCACCTGATCTTTCGGCTATCCTTTTCCATTTCTTCACTTGTTAGCTTCTCCACTTGAATAAATTTTGCAACCTAACAGAATTATTTAACAGTGTTATGTGATATCTTTTGTTATTTGTTACCAAGTAATTTTCACCAGGAGTCATGTGGTAAATCTTTTGTTATATGATAGCTTTTTGCAGTTCAACATGGCAACCTAGCCCATTCTCATGTTAATTAGCATGAGAATATGCTAAAATTCGTTAATCAGAGTAAAAAAGAAAATAAATGGTGTACGTCAAACAAAATTACTGTAAAACTTTGTGAAGCAAATTAAAAGCATATCTAACTCAAAGTCCCTTCAATTACAAAAATCACTATGTATTTTATCTCCTTACACTTGAAACTTGTATTTTTGAAAATTAGAGTTTAGACCACCAGGTTTGGTTTTAAAAATACTAGTCTCCATAGTAGACATTATGCTTGTGCAACTCCTAAAACATCCATGAAACATCATGAGGAAATTGTGATAATTGAGTAAATATCATGAGGAAATTGTGAAAAAGTTTGAATCACACCGGGTGCAAACAGTGAAGTGATTCCAGGCCAAATCATAGGGATAAAGTGAATTTTTTCCCAATAAAAATATAATTTTGTCTTTAGATTCCAACCAAAAAACGAAGGATATCGGGTGAGAGAAAATGTACCATAAGCCTGCGGCTCATTATCTTGTTAAAATGCACCCTTGAGGTTTTCTCTCTTGTCATTCTCCTAGCCCCACCCGCACCATTTAGTTTAAGGGATTAAGCATAACAAAGAATACTTAAATAGATAAAAAATAAAAAAACAAAATTTTTTTAAAAAATTGGGCTTGCTCTCCCAACCATTGATCCTCTATAAAAGCCTCCCTTGTTCTAACAATCAAAACATCACAATTACAAATGAATATTCAAATTATTTCTATTTGCTTCTTATATTGCACAATATGATATATTTTTCTTTTTAGAAAAATCATTTTCAAATTTAAGTTTGCCAATAATCAGCCATTGAGGTAACAAAATACAAAGTGATGGTGAAGCAAACTCAACTGTTAATTTTTAAGATTTTTTTAATTTATATATATATATATATATATTTGACATTTAGCCCCTAAAGTAGATGAAGGGGCAAAGTGATAATGGAGTAAATCTCAAGTGGAAATTTTTGACAAAGTTTGATCACACTAAACAGTGAAGTGATTCCAGGCCAAATCATGAGGGACAAAGTAAACTTTTTTCCCACTAGATTGTTTTGTCTTTAGATTCCAACCCCCCCCCCCCCCAAAAAAAAAGGGATATCAGGTGAGAGAAAATGCCTCTAAGCCTATAACACAAGCTAACTCTCATTTCAGAGCCACTCTTCTGACCACCTCTAGCATGGGGATTCTGCCTTTTGTTTCTATCTAATCAGTTTACTATTCCCAAAGAATATTTTCCTTTCCCCAAAAAAAAAAAAAAAAAAAAAAATTCAACACTCCCTTTAGACCATCTTTGATAAAATTTAAGTTATAGGCTAACAGAAATCTAGCATGGGTTGAAAACCACCACCCTTCAATTATCTTTTTAAATTCTCTTCCTTCAATTACATGTTTTCGAAACAAAGAGGACCTAGTCCAGTGAAGTGTTCCTATCTCAGACAAATTTATGAAGTTGGCTTTGATAAGAGCCTTTGGATGGCATTGGCATGGCAATCATCTCACTCCCCCAAAATAAAATACCAATGCAAAAAACTGGGTCTTCCTAAGATTCAACCAAGTATTCCAACCCAAGGAAGTTGCTATCTCCTCCACAGCCCAGTCTCCAGTTATTGATGTAGACTGCATTCTTATAATGAAAAGTAAACAGGCTAAAGGTCCATAGTGCGAAATGCAGGCAAAAATATATCAAGCCATGATACATGCACAAAAAGCACATAACTTGAGAACTGGATTTAGTTTATAGAGTAACTGCAAATTAACTAGATCAGAACATACCCGGTGAATTGCAAAGTCATTATAACTTTTGAGCTCTTCCATCACTCTATCCAAAGTACATTCAAAGCCAAACACACCTTTCGGATGCAATTTTTTAGCAAATCGAACAACATCCACATCATTGTATATACGTCTGACAAGTAAAGGATGATTTGCAATCTGAAGATACAAAAAGATGTCCACAATGAGATGACAATAAAGTAAATGTCATATCTTAGCATTCATGTGTTTCAACGTGTATCAATTCAGATCCAAAGATCAGGAGTACCTTTCGGAACTGAACAAAGAAGTTGGAAATCTGGCGCTTAGGAAGGGATCCAGCATTATTAGAATTATTATCTGAAAGCTTTGTAACACGAGCTTGTGAAGCTGCACGATATTCCTCAATGGCTTCCCTATAAGCGTCATTCTGTTGTGTGCCCATAGTCACATATTCAACCTGCAAAAATATTGTTTTGCACTCTAGAATAAGGAGTACAGAAAAATTAGGACTAGATAAAAAAGTAAGAGGAAGTCAGATACATCAGCCTTATAATCATAGCTGAAATAGGCCATTAAGAGTCGTGCATACCCGTTGTATCTTTGGGACAAGTTGCTGCATGACATCAGATTTCAAGCGCCTCAAGATAAATGGTCCCAAAATCATCTTTATACGAGTAATTAGGTCTCTGTCTTCCGCATTTAGTAGTTTCTTTAGATCCACGTCTCCAGTTTCAAAAAGATCAGGCATCATAAACTCCAGCAATGACCAGAGCTCCTGTAACAGGAAAGGATATCAAAATGAAAATTAATCTCGGATGCTAGATAATCAACAAAACACGTCAGATGGATCAGACTTCTAAGATTACCTTTTTTCTTAAATAAAACAAAGATTACTAAGTGTACACATGAAACTCAAGTACAAAAAAGGCCACAAGTACAGGAAAGAGATTCTACAGGAGAACTTACACAGTGGGGGGAAAATCTTTAAAAAAAAAAAAAAAAAAAAAAAAAAAAAATGTGTTCAGTGCTTCCTAGTTAGCCCAGCCCAGTTAGGTTAAAAATATAAGTTCATTCTCCACCCCAAGGCTTGTTTTTCCCATATAATAAAGCTCCACCCACATGCTTTAGTAACTGTATTAACACTCGGTTCTATAACTTTCCATAACATTGATAGTAAATGTCAACCCCCATTCATGGGGTTTCTACATCCCCAGCCACTTTCGAGAAAGAAAACAATTTTAGGAATAACAACTTCTTGCACACTCTCCCTTACATAAGCAGTGCCACAACTCAAGAAAGCTACTACGCCCTCTGCACATGCTCCATCACTACCATCATTCCCTGCATTCCAGATTGAACTATGGAAACCTCCCCCCAACTGGGGCAAAACTAATCTACCATGGAACTCCCTAATCACTCTATTCTATAGAGCCCATTATAACAAGGCACACAATGGAATTAATTGTATTCTCTCCTTTGCTTTAATGGCCAGCACCAAACATCAAGTAACATTTCCATGTCAACTACATTAAAACTGTTTCCTCACTTGATCTCGGGATTCATGAAAAGCAGCACCTTACGATGTTCATGACCAATTGGATCCTGACGTACCAGTAGGTACTAGGAGATCACTATGATCATAGCTATATCCAGGTTGAAAAATTGCAACAAAGTCTTCGAATCATTGTGCAATGTACTATTACAAGGTCATTCATCTTTCTTTGTTGCAAAACTCAGCTTATGCTTATAAGTGATCCAGCCATCTGTTTCAAATACAGATAAATTGTGCCATCAAGACGGAAGTAAAGTGAGATCCTTCCTCCATATTCACTTAGCTCGAGTTATTCCTCCTATCATTCTATCACTAAGTACAAATGCATCCATTGAATTGCCATATCCTGCTATTTACTTTTCCAATTTTACACAATGTGTACAGAATTACTGGGGTATTATTTTGATTTCCTAACGTATCAGTATGAGCCAAATAGGCAGTTCAATTTGTTTGAAAGTCTCACGAAGATGACATCATAGCAATAAATGGATATCTTTTCTTCCAGGGAGCACATGTATATTGCTCAACAGTAGGACATGTTCATCATGCACATTAAACCACAAGCATGATGCAGATTAAATTCAATGCTAGTAGTGCAATCAATGTGGAGTAAATACATAGTTTAGTATGCTTCAGGTGAGTTGGGTCCTCCAGTGTACTCTGAAAGATTTCATGGATATGGACTTTAACAAATTTGGCAAAAGGAGAGAAGCTCAGATATTCAAAGATCAGAGTCTTCCTACCAATTTGTTGTTTGATAAAAATTGTACTTTTTGGCATCACATTAGGCTGCCACTGATGCTTTCCGGAATATTCTTTTTCTGACATCTCCAGAGATTGGCACCTCATCTTTTATTGATTGTTTTATTTGTGATCTCCCCGGAGGACATCTCATCCTCTGAAGCATTTCTTATACACTCAGTTACTGAAATTTTTTTACTTTGCTACCCCAAGAAGTACATGAACATGCAGACTTGATAGGCCATCCAAGCCATCCAAAGAATTGAAAAGAATTTCTTCAAACTAACTTCATAGTACAAACATTTACCTATTCCATCCAAAATATTGCAGTCTAGCGCACTATCATTCTATCTTTACTTTACCATTTTGTTTGATAAAGTTCTTCTAAATATCACTACCCCAACAAAAGTACACAAACGTGTAGACTTGATAGGCTATCCATGTCATCCAAAGAATTGAAAAGCATTTCTTCAAACCAACTTCATAGAACAAACCTTTACCTATTCCATCCATAATGTTGCAGTCTAGTGCACTATCATTCTATCCTTACTTTACCATTTTGTTTGATTAAGTTCTTCTTTATAGAAAATGGTCACTGCTAGCTGAAGACACCCCTTAGGATTCACTTTACCATTTTGTTTGATTAAGTCCTTGAATTTTGTGCCAAAAAAAAAAGATTCATAAAACATTTCAGAAGCTGCAAGATGTGAGCACATGACAACGTCATAAGAAGTCCTTAGGATGCAGATCAAGGAAAAGTGCCTTTTATGCACAAGAGCTGAATAAGAGGATAAGTAGAGCCCTAGCCATTTTTTATTTGCTACTCTAAGGGAAAGAGGGATACACACCAAGACATACTCCTAAAGTCAACAAAATTTTTTTTGAATGAGCCATTTGAGAAAGGGATTGATTGATCTATGTTATCTTTACCAAAATAACCACATGCACCACACCTTGAAAATCTAACATGTGATTACGAACCCTATTGTTACATTGAACACCAGTCATGCTATTCTTGCTTTGGAGAAGAACAAGCAATAGCCTTTCCCACTACTAAGCCATTCCTACATTTTCCCTAAGACAGAAATTACAATCCTATGACACATCAAGGAAGGAATGAATTTATTGCAACTAGCATCTCCATCCAGGCTCCAGTCGCAGAAAAGGGCAAAGAAAAAAAAATAACAAACAGAAATAGATATTTCTGTTACCGTGTTGATGATACCATCCATTGAAAAGTAACTAAAGAATCAAACGTACAATGGTTATGAAAAGAAAATTAATCAAATGCATGCCAGTACACTCATAGTATCTGGGATTATCTTTTCTCTCTCTTATCAGTCTCCCTTCCTACATTTCCTTCTTAGTCTACACTAGTTCTACCTGAAGCTGAAAAAAATCATCACTTGTACCATAAAATAGAGATAATGTATCACATATATAACTGAAAGCAAGTGAACATAGACAACTACTAAATCACCCACATGCAAATCATTCTGCAGTGGTGTCCCTGTCAGCATTAGTCGCTGATTGGCATTTCGTGCAACCGACATTAGGTTTTTCCACCTATAGCTGTTTTTGTCCTTCAAAGCATGGGCCTCATCCATCAACACGCAACTCCAACGCCAGCGTTTTAGAAGTTTACGGTCATCTTTCTGCTGCACACTATTGGAGCATCACACAAAAGTTGTCTTGGAAGTAAAATTTAAAGGCTCACAAGGACTAAAAATACTGGAAACAAACCTGTGGCGTTCAAAAAGTGAGTAACACACTAGAATCACATTAAATGGGGGTGACAAGCCAGCTTTAGCCAGAGTGTTCAATTCTTTTGAGTATGTGGATCGTGCAGCACCATGATATTGAAGTACAGAGAATGAAGGGCACCATTTCTTAAGCTCTCTTTCCCAGTTTTCCAAGACAGAGGCAGGACACACAACTAAATGAGGGCCAGGGTCATTGTTCAAGTGTTTCAGCAAAGTTAGATATGTTATAGCCTGCAGAAAGAGGAGCATTAGATAAAGGTTGAAACGCATACCAAGCCATTGGAAATGGAAAAGAATTAAGGAGAAGAAAGGACCTGAATGGTCTTACCAAGGCCCATTTCATCGGCCAATATTGCTGCATCAAGCCAAAAATAGATATAAAAATAAAGGTGAGTTGTTAATCAAGTTTCAAACTTGGTGAATACTTTCTATGGCCATGTAGAAGCTGTTTAAGTGTTACTCTTGAATGACACTACTAAAACTATGTATTGGATTAAATGAAAAATAAACAACGAACTCCAAAAATCAAACATTTAGTTTTATTACCATACGAGGGGCTGAACCCATGCAAGCGACATAGGTCTATACTTACATTTAGCATACACCATTAAATAAATTAATACCCGCAAGCCATGTCCAATGATTTATAAATATTTAATAAAATTTTGAATGGATAAGAGTTGCCACAAATAAATGGATCCTACACTAATATTTTAACACTTGTTATACAATTAAAAGCATATTATGGCACTCAAGCATTATTTAAATGTCAAACACACTAAAAAGTCAAAGATTAAAAACACAAAATTTGATGTGACGAAGTTAATTGACATATGCTTAGTGTAGTTTGAAGTCAACTCTCTCTCTCTCTATCTCTCCACGAACAATCTTGTATTAAAATCAAATCATATTTTCCCCCAAATCTTACAAGTTGGCTGAGATTATTTATTTATTGAAACATAATTTTTATCTTGAAAAAGTTTTTGAAAAATTTTCCCTCATCAGTATCCTAAAGATAACCAATATTCATATGACTTCATATATTAATTTCTTTCACAAATTTATTTTATCATATATTTAATGCCAAGAATTGCCAAATCAACTCTGCAGTGAAGTCACCAACCATTTCTTCACCCTCCCAAAAAAAAAAAAAATAAATAACCTACCACCTGTTATCTTATATGCAATTGGCACTTCAAAGGAAGACATTCATGCCACAAATGCCAATGTCATTCCGGAAAATTAGAAGTGTTCACTTGCTTTGGAAATGTGCATTTTAGGCTATTTGGTATATTTGGGGAGAGCAGAATTACAGATTTTTTTTTTTTATTAGACCATTGAATCTTCTCTTGTATAGGACAAAAATTATTTTCTATACTTCTCTGTGAGCTGAAACCTCTGGGATTTATAAGAATTATAGTTTAGAAGAGTCAGGGATGCACAGGAAAGGAGTTGTTCATTAGTTCTTTTCATTGTTCTTTCTCTTATGAAGATTTCTTATGCTTTGGAGTTTTTGTACATAAAGGCAACAATTAAAGAGGAAATAATGCATAAATTGCTCAGTTACTATCTCCTTCAGTTCTTCACATTATTCATTTCATCTACAAATACAAGTAAAACCTCATCACCAATTCTCTTAATAAGAAAAAAAACAAATCCTTGATCAAGCAAACAAGATCTATCCTTAATCCGGTAAATTGGCAAGGAATTTTTAATGAAGATGATAATCTCAATTGGGAAGAGCAACCAAGACCTAAAAGGGAGTTTGCAGCTGAGATTTTTTTTTTTTTTTTTTTTGGGAGAAAACAATAATCAAAAAAAATTATAGGGATTTTTACATTATATAATTATTGTTATGAGTGACTGACTAGCATATACTTCTAGTTCGTAGGGGCCTTCCACACCACCTCTGGCATCAGTTAACATGTTTGAGTCAAATCATGGATCAAATTGGAATAAGAATAAAAGGCAAAGGGCCAATTTTGAAACAGAAAGTAAAAAACAATTCTTGGTCACTATGGCTTTTGATAGATGGTATAGAACTATAATTATTAGAAGTGTCTCCACTGTCTTCAAGTCTTGCCAAAGTATTTGAGAAATGTCAATGGTATGATATTTAAAAGAATAATGAAAATTTTGAACATGTTAGTGAGTTAGTGACAAATAAGTATTGCATCCGACAAAGACTGAGACATGAAAACAACTTCCATTTTGGAGTGTCCATTCTTTATTTTTATATTGAAAAACTTGTATTATTCATAATATATATATATATACACACACAGAAACTCTACGGATGAAAAATCCTTAGAAGTGAATGAAAAAAGAGCAAGACATAGACTAGTAAAAAACCACTCTCCAATCCCACCTCAACTACCCTAAACATATAAAAAACATAAAAGGGCAATATTGTCCCAAAAAAGAGAAAGACCAACACCCTCATTCTTAAAAATTTTTGTGTTGTGTTTCCACTAAATACACCAAGAAAGAGCCACAAAAGCACATCTTTAAAGTGAAAAAGTATCTTTCTGCCCTGAACATCCAAGAAATTGGAAAGTTAAAGTTTTTTCTGTTAGTTTTCTTTCTATATTTAGGTTTCTATTTATAAAGTTTCTATAATTTTTTGTTTTTCTTTTCTTATTTTATTTAACAATTTAGGAAATTTCAAGTAATTAGAAAGTTTTTAGTTTAATATTACCATTTGTCCCAACTAGTATAAATAGGAGAAGAGTAGTCACTTATTATGGTATTGTTTTATCTATTAATAAAGAATTTTATATGGTATTCTATAAACCTAGCTATTTACTTTGTTCCAATCACAATCACCAAATTCTAGTCCTAATTGTTGAAATCTAATTTGCCCTAAACTCTTCAGCATGTCAAAAATTTACAAGGAAAAAAAAACACCCACAGTATCAAAATTCCAAATTCTAGAATCAGGAGCATTATGAGAAGTTTTGTTTCCTTATAGTAAGAAAATTAGGGAAGAAAGCTCTATAAATTCTCTGTCAATAAAATATATTAAAAATGAAAATTCCAACAGATAGAATATCCCTCCCAATTAAAAAAAAAAAAAAAAAAAAAAAAAAAAAAAAAAAAAAAAAAAAATTTACAAGAGCCAAATGAAGCATACAAAACCGAATGAGTCCAAGGAAAGCGATGAATAAGAAAGAGTTTCTAATCCAAGAATTCTCATACAAAAGAATATGAAAACCATCACCCACTTTGAAGGTACTAAAAGAAGAAAATTTTAGTATAACTAAGAGATGAATTTCCAAAAACTACAATGACAATCTCTCATCATAGCATTGGATCCTATCCATTTTGTCAAACCCCATATTTGTTCTTGATCGTCTTATGTCATTAAAAATTTGGTCCTAAAGGAAATCCCTAAAGTCATTTGCTTACCAGCGAAATGTTTTTGGACACAGAAATTACTGAGACCCAAACCATTCTCAAATTTAGGTTTTGAAATCTGCTCAGAAATGATCCCTTTCGGTTAACTGCTTCCCAACCAAAGAAATCTCTCATCAACTACGCAAGATTTTCAGCCAACACAACAAGAATCTTAAAAAAAAAAAAAAAAAACAAAACAAAACAAATTAGAGGTGAATGTTAGATTGAGCGGCAATAACACACCCACCTAGACAGGAAAGTCTGCATACTTCATAGCCTCTACTAAAACAATTTGACAAATGTTCCATGGATGGTTAAAATGTTAGTTATCACAAATATATGGTTATCACTAATGTCATTTCTATTTAGCCCTTGAAAATCACCTTAACACTTAATGTCTATCTAATGGGCAAACTGCAAAGTGGGCACCATATTAACAAAAAGGCTGCAAAATGTTGAAATCAGATGCATTCTCTAGGATTGCAGAATAATGATTCATGAACATCCCTGCATATGGGAAGCCAGAACCTAGACATATGTTACTATAATGAGGCCATGTGAGTCACTCTCGCAATCCAGACCAAGTGTCTGAGGTCCAAGTGCATACCCAGATAGACATCGTTGGATGCAGAGTTACATAGTAATCATGTATTGAACTCCTAGTTCGTTGAATGATTTTGTATAGCCTAGAGAGCTAATGACCATCTTGTGTGGAAACTTGTATGTTGACTTCATTGTTGGACTTTGGATGATTTTTTTTTTTTTTTTTTTGTGGGTCTAATGCATAAAATCCATGTTTGCTGGTTGTTTTAGTGAAATGCAGTTGGATATGTTAAATCACAAATTGGATTTTCATAACCTGAAAGCCTAGAGAAAATGGTTGCAAGAAAACATTAGGATTGGAGTACCTCCACCAATACTCTTTCTATACAATAAAAGAAGAAAGTTGACCCCAACAAGCTGGTAAGGTTTCAGTATAGGCTTAAACACTGAATCTTCTCCCTCACAAGCTGCATTAATATCATCCTGCACCAACAGAACACCACCATTACAACCAAACACTGCTCATAACAAGAATGAAAGAAAGCACGAAAGTACCTGAGTGACGACCCTCACTGAAGAAGCATCAACTTCGGCATATCTATCACATGCAGCAACAGAAGAGCCATACAGCTCTTTTCTTAGCTCAGCTGAAATCTTTGAACACTTGTGCAAAGCCTTACCAATCAAATCATCTTCCTCAACCTCAAAACTATCATTCCCAATCTCTTCTTCTTCTTCGTCGTCGTCTTCTTCTCCTTCTTCGTCGTCAGATTTCACCTCAAGAACCCCCGGATATTCACCATCACTATCCTCGTCATCATCATCGACTACAAACCTTCGAGCTCGACTGGTCGAAGGTCGAGCATCAGTGACTTCTTCAAAATCATCATCTTCAAGAGATTCGGGAAATGAATTGGGTTTGATTTCGATTACATCGTCGGAGCTATTGGAGGAATTGGAAGGAGATTTGGAGGGCTTGTAGGCAAACGATTCGAGGGGAGGAGGTGGTGAGTTTGGGGTTTGCTTTTTGAGGACTCGAGAAGGCTTGAACGAGTGATTTTCCCACTCGTCGTCCGAGATCTCTATGTGTTCGAAAAATCGCTTCATTGCACTAGTAGATGGGGAGGGAGAGAGAGAGAGAGAGTTGCAGAGGTAAAAGAACCCTAAAGACGATGAAGGATTGAGAGATGGTCACGTGTGAGAGGGAAAGTCGAAATGTTTAGACTTAGAGCGCCATTTGCGAGAAAGAGCAACACGTCAAGACAAGAAAATCGAGCGGGCCGATCTAGCACCGGATCTTTTGGACTCAGCTATCAAACCGACCGGTCGGTCCAACCACTTAACTTCAGAACCGATCACTTATCCGTTCCAGTGGCACAAAGACCGGAATTTGATCAAACTCTCAAACCCGTGAGCTTTTTAAGTCACTTAATCGGAACCGACATCAGTGATTATAAACCGGACCGAGAGAGGTTGAATTGGTTTGACCGTAAATCTCGTAGTTTGTAGTTTAGAATAACTGTGGACCTAAACAAAAATCACTCAATTTGATGGTCTGACCGGCTAAACCATGAAATCAGAGCCGATCCAAAAATGGGCACAAAAAAAAAAAAAATAGAAACTCAATGAATTTAAAATGAAAAAAAATATATTTACACTACAATTAAAAAAGAAAAAAAAAGGGTAAAATCGTAGGGTCTCTCTCTAAATCCCCAACCCCAAGTTTTCCCCTTGATATCTCTCCCATTATCTCACATATATCTCCTTGAAAGTCTATCTTTTCAAATTCGTATGGAGTTATCATCTTTGTTATTGTTATCTTCTACTTCTTTTTCTTTCTTCTTTCTTCTTCTCCTCTCAAACTTTTGGTCTTAGATTTGAAATTCCATCATTATACCTATGTTATGTGTGTTTATTGGATAAGAGTTTTTTATTTTAGTATTTGAATTAATCAATTATTGTGTTAAATATTTTTAGTGAAAATTATAAACATCTAAATATTTATAACCTAATAATGACATTACCAATTTGACTATGGTTGAACCACTACTTTTTAGATGCAATAGACCCTCACCCAAGCAAAGTGATGCCAAGATGAGGCTTTCTTTTAAATGCGCAATAAATACAAAAATTAAGTGAATATTATTACGGCCTCATAATGGACCTTGGCCAATGGGTAGCCTTAAGCCCAAATCAAGTTCGACATGTACTGTTAGGCAATGTTTTGAAAATTGGATCGGATCAAGGTCAGATCAAGAACCAAATTAGTAGTTGTTCCGATTTTCATTATAAAACTGGATTTTTTAAAAATCAGTCAAAACCGGTCATATCCGTGGTTGAACCGGATAAACCGAATTGAATCGGCCAGTCCAATGGGTTTTCTTAGTGTCAAAAATATGTAAAAATATTACAGTTAGTTGGATTCGAATATAAGAAAGAGATGATAATATACATAATCTTTACTACTAAGCCATGTGTGTATTGTTATTTGAGTTTATTATAATTTATATTCATTTATAATTTCATGATAAAATTATTTTATTTTTTATTTTAAAATTTTTCCGTACTCTAAATATTTTACTCTTACCCACAAAAAATATCTCAATTTTTTATTTTAAAATAAAAATCAAAAATTAAAAAACTATAAATAGCGAGATAACATTTTTTATATAATTTTACTGAATTAAATTAATTCATAATTTATGATAATTCTGAATTTTGAAATTCAGTGTGTGAATTTATATTATTATATTAATTTTGAATTGTTAAATTAAAACTCATAATCATTATTTTTGCTTATTTATTTTGAAAAATTAGAATGATATTTTGATATTATTATCTGGATTTAAAATATTTAAATTAAAATTATTACAGAAAACAATAAGTTGAGGTAAAAATTTAATAAACGTAACTGATTACTCATTTCATAGTATGTTCTTATATTCATGTGCTGTTGATGGAATAAATTCATTTTTTTATAGAGAAATGTGAATTTTATTTTATTTTAAAATATATAATATATAAATTATATATGAGGTCATGATGATATCATCCGATTCATAAAATGGTCCAACCGATCCGATCAATGAATTAATGAACTAATAGGTTGGTCGAGTCATCTATCGGTTCGGTTTTAAAAACATTACTGTTAAGGCAATGGCCATGGATGGGGCAAAGGTACATGTGGTGGTAACAGCCACCAAGTCTTTGTTTCATTACTTTGTGATTTATTTATTTACACCAAGTGAGGTCTTTCTTGTATGTTATATTACTAGGAAATTTACTATTTTCTTTGAAATTTGAAATAAAATTATATGCAATCAGTGTCACATTGCCCATTCTAAAATTGGTGATATAAATTCACTCCTTAATCATTCTTCCATTGAACTCCTTTTAACTTCAACCATTGGTTGAGGTTTAGTCTTCTTTATCAATAAAAAAAGAAATGAGGCAAAAAGTAATCATGTCGACATAGTTATTATAGTATTCAAAATTCAAAAGGTATTTCAAGAAAATTCTTTTTCCCGAGAAACCATAATCGCTCTTACCACTCTTCACCACTAGCAAGAAGATAATGCTATTGCTCCCTTTATTTTGGACAAGTCTCGCAATCATGAGGTTTTAGTATGGCAGTCTTCGCCTAATAGTGTCGTTAAGGTAAATAGCAGTGCAACTTCTGAAGAATGTCTTTGTGGTTGTAGAGTAATTTACTAGGATTTTCTTGACCATGTTTGCTAAGTGCATTCAAAAGAATTTATTCTCAACTCCCCATCGTAATTGCAAATGCTCAAGCAAAATTATATGGCTTGCTCCTTGCTAAGTGATAGGACATGATCGAAAGATCCGTCGGGACAGTGTTCAAAGACTGGAAGGTCCATAACTAGGCTAACATTTTGTCGTGACTGTGACACGGGCTTTATCTCCCCAAAAAACAAATGTAAGCTAATCTCTAAGTTAATTCCTAATGGTAACAACCCAATCAGTTTGTAGAGGCATTTGGTAGGCTTTCTTTCCTTAATCAATGATTGATGGGTCACCAAAGAACCGATCGTTCGACCCTCCTCAGCTTAAGGTAATATTTAACTAAGACCTTTGTTAGTATTTGTTTCCTATCTAGTCACGAAGCACATCTTCTATATGAGAAAAGAAACATCTAAAATCTAATCGATAAAGGAAGAAATCTCTCCATATTGCTAAACTTTCTAAGTGATAAAGATAAAAAATCTCCCAAAAATATTTGATTATGGAATCTCGAGATTTTCAGATCTCCTCACAAGAAAACTAAGGTTACAATACTGTGGGTACACACGGCTCCTAAGAGATCTATATATAAAAGCATTCAGCCTATTAAAACCCAGGTACGCTCTCTGAGATTCAATACTTGACACAAACCACATGGCTCTCAGCTCTCTCTCTCTCTCTTTCTCATGCTCAGTTTGTTTTATTCGTATAAAAAACTGCTCAATCTGATTTGAACGTCGAAATCTCCTCTACCGAAACACCCTTCTAGCAGTCTTTTGCAGATCCCAAATCATCTTTCGAAATAACCGTTTGAAGAGTTGAAGGACCCAGAATCTGTGGAGCTGAAATCTACCTCCAATAGATTGACGCCATCCATGGGAAAACAGACTAACTCTCTAGAAAAACATATTATCTGCCTTTTGCTACCATTCAGAATATGACAGCAGTTAAGAGAAAAAAGCCAATCATTGGTTTCGATAATAACGACCTAATCGGAGTCGATCCTAATCGCAACGACCCTTTGGTTATCACCACAGGAGTGGAGTATCATGTCATTAAGAGAATTCTTGTCGATCAAGGAGCAGATTGCGATCTCTTCACTTGGGACGCCTTTCAGCGAATTGGTCTCAACTTCAACCTTCTACTGGGTCCCTCAAAGGACTTTCTAATGAATACATCTATCCAAAAGGTATTAATCCTCTTAATGAAACCTTAGAAACTCATCCTAACTATGCGGCTGCTAAAGTCATCTTCACGTGGTGAAATTATTTTCGCCTTACAATGCTATCCTCGGTCGCCTTAGTCTAGACGAGCTGGAGTACCCAGTACGAAATATATAAAGATCAAGTTCAAAACACCAGAAGGAATTGCTACTCTTTGTAACGAAACCAATCCCTATGCTCTTCTCACAGTCGAAGATGGATAAGAGAACTTTCTGATTGACACCCTAGAGTTCAGGAATGATATCAAACCAATGACCAAACTTGAGCCCATAGAAGTAGTGATTGAAATTCCCTTAACTAGTGACCCTAGCCTGACCGTTCAACTCGGGGCAAACTTGCCAACACATCTCTAAAAAGCGATTATCGATTGCCTACGTCGACATTCATAAGTTTTCATTTGGTCTCCTAAAGACATGCCCGGTCTTAATCCTTTAGTTATAGTCCACAAACTGATATAGTTTTCACTTGGACTTCTTCACGAGGATGTGTGTGGATTTCCCCGATCTCAACAGGGCGTGTCCAAAATATAGCTACCTACTTCCCAACATCAACAAGCTTATGGATAACTCCTTAGGTCACCAATTTTTGAGTTTCATGGACGCCTATTCTGGCTATAATCAAATACGATGGCACCGGAAGATGAGGAAAAAACAAGTTTTATCATAGAATTCGGTATATATTGCTATCATGTCATACCCTTCAGTTTAAAGAGCGCTGGAGCGACCTTCCAACGATTGGTCAATAAAGTCTTTAAAGACGAACTCAATAGGAACATAAAAGCATATGTTGATGACATGCTCATCAAGAGCACAAGTACAGAGGCCTATGTTGCCGATCTTGAAGAAACTTTTCAGATATTAGAGCGTTACAACATGTGGTTAAACCCGGCAAAGAGCACCTTTGAAATCGTGTTCGGTAAGTTTTTAGGTTTTATGATCACCAATCGGGGAATTGAGACAAATCTCTAAAAGATACAAGTCATACTGGACATGTCACCACCCCAGATATTGAAGGAGGTACAACACCTCATTGGTAGATATTGGCCCTAAGCCGATTTATGTTAAAAGTTGGGAAAAAGTACAAACCCATCTTTGATGCCTTAAAGAGGGCCTAGAGGTTTGTGTGGATGCCCAAATGACAAATGGCCTTCGAGTAGCTTAAATAATACTTTATGTCGCCCATAACTGCTCTCTTGTCCCAGTTTTCGTAAGAAACTATTTATACCTCTCTATCTCTAACTGGACACTTTGTTCTATCCTTGTGAGATAGAAGTTAACCACACAAAAGGCAGTCTACTACATCAGTTGAATACTCAAAAATCTAAAGTCAACTACCGACCTATCAAAAAAATAGCCTACACTTTAGTTATTTTGGCTAGGGGCCTTCGGCCATACTTTCAAGCCCATACTATTGTAATACTCATCGATCAACCACTAAAACAGGTTCTTCAATAGAGGGATACCTTTGGATGCCTCGTTAAATGGAGTGTGGAGTTAGACAAGTTTAACATTTAGTACCAGTCGAGACCTGCGATCAAAGGCTAAGTTCTAGCAAACTTCATTCTTGAATGCACCCTCCCGGTTCCAGCCAAATGCAAGTCTATCGATAACCATGAAGAATGGGCACTACCAGACTGGACGTTACATATTGATGGGTCATCAAACTCCTCATAAAGTGGTGTTGGGTTCATACTGATAGGTCTGGACAATTTCAAGGCGGAGTACGCTCTTTGTTTCAACTTCAAGACTATAAACAATCAAGCAAAGTATGAAACTTTATTGATAGGACTTTAAATCACAAAAACCATGGAGACTTGAAGTATTCGAGTGTTCACTAATAGGCAGCTAATTGTCAAACAAATCGAAGGGGTCTACGAGACAAAAGACCTGATCATGGCCAAATACACTATGTGAAATGATAAACTAGTTAGACAAAGTCAACATCCAATAAATCTCTCAATCAGAGAACGTGCGGGCTGATACACTCTCTAAGTTAGCCAGTTCAGACTCGGTTACCTATTGCCAAACAGTTTACATCGAGAGCCTACCATGCCCCAGCATTGATTAATTTGAAAAGATTCTTGCAGCAGACCAGTCTCCCGCTAGAAAGATCCCATAGAAACCTATTTGAAGTATGATCGTCATTTGAACTCACCATTGGAGGTGGCAAAACTAAAACAGAAGGCCGTTAACTACTCAATTATCTATGAGAATCTATACTAAAAGTTTTTTACTTACCTATACCTAAGATGCCTAACCCCTGAATAATGAGACTATGTCCTCCGAGAGATCCATAAAGGAATATATGGCAACCACTTGATGGCTCAGAATTTAGTTCACAAAACCCTACGTCAAGGGTATTACTGGCTAACTATGAAAACCGACTCTGACAATTACGTCAAAAGATAGACAAGTGCCAACATTTCTTTTTGGTGTCACGACTACCCTCCATCGAACTCAGTCCCATAGCAAGCCCCTGACCATTCATCCAATGGGGAATTGGCATTCTTGGACTATTTCCACCAGCCACCAGATAGCGAAAATTCCTTATTGTGGCTATCGACTACTTCACCAAGTGGGTAGAAGTTGAGCCCCTGACCCAGTTAACAGCAGCCAAAGCCAAATTATTTATATGGACTCATATTATCACCAGATTTGGCATATCCTCCATCCTCATCACTGATAATGGGAAACAATTCGATAACAAGAGCTTCCAAGAGTTCTACAACAAGCTGAAAATCCACCACTAATTTATATCGATTGCTCATCCACAGACTAACGAACTCGTGGAGATAACGAGCAGAACAATTTTACAAGGGTTGAAGATGATGTTGGATGAAGCCAAGAGATGATGGGCAAATGAACATTAGAATATCCTATGGTCATACTATACCACACCCTGAGAGGCAATCGGCAAAGTACCATTCAGTCTGACATATGGAAACAAAGTCGTAATACCTATGGAGATACGAATCCATTTACTCTGAGTGGCCCAATATGACGTAGCACAAAACAAGCCTCCTTACGAGAACAATTAGATCTGCTCCCAAAATTACGGGAATCTACATCTATTGGAATGGTTGCATACCAACAACAGATAGCTCAATATTATAACCGAAGAGTTAAGAACAGAATGTTCAAACCCAACAAATTGGTCCTAAGGAAGGTGGAAGCAATCGGCCAACCTCTACTCGGGGGCAAGCTAGCGCCTAATTGGGAAGATCCCTATCAGATACGTTCTATAGTTTGCACAAAAACAAATCATCTCAATAATCTAGATGGATCGGCTGTACTTAGGATTTGGAACTCAGAAAACCAATGTATCTACTACTAATTAATCTCATCATCTCCCATGATCGGAAGAGTCTCCTATCGAGTAATGCTTCTGTGCTTTTCCTTTATGTTTATTCTATCAATTATTTTCTACTGATTCATCTTATCAATTGATTCTTATTGAACGTAATGTGTCATTAATAAGGGACCTCACTGCCAGACGGATAGGCACGGCCCATTCTTATCAGTTGTTTCCTATTGAATGTAACGTGTCGTTAATAAGGAACCTAACTCCCAGACGGGTAGGCACGACCCAATCCTATCGGTTGTTTCCTATCGAATGTAACGTGTTATCAATACAAGACCTGACTCTCTGATGGGTAGGTAGGTTCATTCCTATCAGTTGTTTCCTATCGAACGTAATATATCATCAATATGAGATCTGACTCTTAGACGGGTAGGCATGACTTATTCCTATCGATTGTTTACTATTGAATATAATGTGTTATCAATAAGAGATCTGACTCCAAAATGGGTAGGCACGGCCCATTTCTATCGGCTATTTTCTATCAAACATAACGTATTGTCAATAAGGGACCTAACTTCTAGACGGGTAATCATGACCCATTCTACCAGTTCATTTCCTACAATCAAAATAAGAGATATATCTCTTAAAAGAATATGGCATATCCTATCGGTTAAATTTCCTATCAGAAGTCATATTGATCTAAACACTTCAGTAGTAAGGAATGTATCTCCCAGTCTAGTATATTTTATCTCATCCGCTAAACAGATGAAGAAAGGGATATTTCCTTGAATAAATACAATAAACATTTGCCAGTTCAGACAGTAGTTGTCAAGACACAAATGATCATGGTTAACTCTCACTCTGCCCAGTAAGCATGTCGTATTATTGCTCCATCAGTTACCTATTCGTTCAGGTATGTGGTTTCTATTGATAGAGATTTGATAGGTACATGGAACAAAACTCTTTTTTGATTTCCATATAACGAATACATATCAGTTTATATGAATAGACATAGTTTACAAGTCCCCAAGACAGATCGATTACACCAAAAAAAATATAGAAGAAAAATTACATTATCGTTCCTAGACAAAGAGGCTATAACGCCACGATCATTCGACATAACTGGAGAGTACAAAAACAATAAAGAGAGAAGACCGAAAAAAGAAATTTAAAAATATCCACAGTTAAACATGGACAAGAAGGCTACAGAAATGGGTTAAGGAGGGCATGAGATGGCTGCGAAGAAACTGTGAGAATGCATCAAGAATTCAAACCTTCTGCCATACACAGACTAACTCGTCTAGTCGCCCAACCCGAGAAAATACGAGTCAGACGACTAACTCAATCCAGAGCAGGAACATATCTAAAAACTCTTTTCTGAAGTTGAGAACCCCAATCGAAATCTTAACAGAGTCTATTATGATATCCGAATATCGAATGACATGACGAGACCTCACATCAACCTTCCCATTCTTGACGAGGCCTTGCATCAACAGAAATAACATATGCTACTAAGCCTTGTGACCTAAGGCACACCATCACAAGAGCTCTCAAGAAGCTAACCCTCAGTAGGAAGGGTTTGCAGACATGAAGAACACACTAGTTTCCTCTGAGGTAGCACAGAGTCATTCGACCCTTATTTATAATTGTAAAGGGAAAGGATATTCATAAATCTTGGGCAGATGAAACAGTTTAATAAGGATTGTGTACAATGCATGAAGGGCTTAAATCTCTCCAACTTCCTACAAAACATTTATTTTAGGGGCACTTGTTTAAAGCTCGAGAGTATTAACACCCTTGGGAAGATGGAACAGTTGTAAGAAAAAAGACATCCACCTATGGTCCGTTTCAACTTGACGTCTTATGAATAGTATTAAAGGCAATTTGCATAACCCGAAGTGACACAAGCTGTATTAAAGACTTTGTGCCTTTCCAATTTCCCAAGGACAGCCATTACTCATGGTACCTTCCTCATGAAATGATACTATGAGTTGGGGACAAATGAAGGAACATGCCCAAAGGCCCATCGGGGCAGTGTCCAAAGACTGGAAGGTCCAAAACTAGGCTAACATTTTCTACGTGACCGTGGCATGGGCTTTATCTCCTCGAAGAACAAACATAAGCTCACCTCTAAGCTAATTCCTAACGATTGCAACCTAATCGGTTCGTTGAAGCATTCGGCAGCCTAAAGCCTATACCCCTCTTTCCTTAATCAATGGCCGATGGGTCACTGAAGAACCGATTGCTCGACCCTCATCAGCTAAAGGTAATATTTAACTAAGATCGTTATTAGTATTTGTTTTCTATATGGTCATGAAACATATCTCCTAGATGAGGAAGGAAACCTCTGAAATCTAACTGATAAGGGAAAAAATCTCCCTGTATTACTAAACTTCCTAAGTGATGAAGATCACAAATTTGAAGAATATTTAACTATGGAATCTCGTGATTTTTGGATCTCCTCAGAAGGAAATTAGGGTTCAATGCCCCGGGTACACACGGTTACTAAGAGATCTACATATAAAAGCATTTAGCCTACCAATGCCCAGGTACGCTCTTTGAGACTCAACACTTGACACACAAACTACATGGCTCTCAGCTCTCTCTCTCTCTCTCTTTCTCTCTTTCTCCCTCGTGCTCAATCTATTTCATTCTTATCGAAAACTATTCTTTCTGATTTGAGTATCAAAGCCTCCTCCGTTAGAGCACCCTATAGCGGTATTTTGCAGGTCCCAAATCATCTTTCAAAGTAATCATTTAAAAAGTCAAAAGAGCCAGAATCTGTGGATCTAAAACTCATCTCTAATACTAAGAATACACGTTTCTTTTGAGTTTCCCTACAATCAATAGTTTTCAATTGATTTAAAGCCTTACGAGTTGTAATTAGAAGATAATTTCTTTTTGAATATTATAAATGATATTAGGGAAGTTATCTCTTCTTTCTTGGTTTTCTCTTGCTCCCCGGTTCCATGAAGTAGCAATCTTATAGCACATGTTCTTGCTTGTCTAGGTTGATATGTTGAAAGGCAATCCATCATGATAAAAGATGTTCCTTCCTCCCTTGTGCTTGTGATTCTTGTTGTTATTACCTTTGTTTCTTCTTGAATGGAATCAATTACATTATCCAAAAGAAAAGTAGTTATATAACTATAGAGTAATTACCCTTGCCACTTTTGAGCAATCACAAAAAGCATTTTTTTTTTGAAAAAAAAATACACTTAACCCCACGTAGTTTTACAAATAGCCACTAACCCTTTACAATTTCAAAGTAAGCTCTTTATCCCATGTCCTTTCATATTTGCCACATTACCCTCCCTCCATTACCACTTTTGTGATGACTAGCTATCTAAGCATTGTAGCTCGTAGCAAAGAGAATCAAATATGTGTATGCAAAAGTAAACGAGCAAATATAATTAAAAATGCAATATCTGGTCTCATGAGATCACCATCCCCATGTGTGATAACACGAAAGAATTAGTTTATTTTAAAACTTCTCTTTTCTTGCTTTTGACAAACTTTCCGTTCTTTAGTAAACAATTAGCCATCTTGGTTTGATACGAAAACCTGATAGAGTAAAACAAATATTTCTATCATCACCAACATATGCTTGCATCAATAGCTCTCCTGGCTACATAAGTCTCTCTGGACCAGAAACTAAACACTTAGTCTTATAACTTATGCCGCATAAAAGAAAACACTTAAATACTTGTCTCAAACCTAACACATAACCATCATGGTACCCAAAGTACAATATCAAAATTAGAATACGGATCTAAGTCCCTTGACTCAATAACCTATATTCTTTGCTTCCTTCTCGACTCCCTGATCACCTAAAAGTAAAGATATCCTTGTCAACATAAACTGAGCAAGTATAGGAGAAGTTAATAATATGCATAACAAGTATAATAAGCATAATTTGATCAATATCATCATTAAAATTCATGAAACCTGATATCAAGATGTATGATTACATAAATATGGTGTATAATAAAAATAAAGTATGTATCATCTCAATTGACTCTCAACAGAAAGAGTATTGCCAACATTTTTGGGTTCATTCTCAATTTTTATTTCATTACATTCTGATGATATATGATAAAAACGGCTCAAACCGTATTGGACTCTAGACCAGTCTATAATGCTACGAATAACTCTTAACGGCCTAGCTGTTCAATCAATCTGTATCTTCCCGATTGATTGACCATCTGACTTGTCACTATCATGAGGTTTTAGATCCTCCAAACCCCTCAACCCATGAGGTACATCGACCGAAACGTGTTGTCAATATAGTATCTATCTCCTAGAATGGGTAGACACGACCCATATTTTTTTTCTCGTAGCATGCGCTGATCTTGTGCTGATCGATAAACCATTGCTTGGTCATAACGTTCACTTAGTGATCGATGATCGTCACCCAGCTTACTAAGATAAATATTCATTTCTCCTACAAACGTGGAAGGAATCACCCATAAACAGAAAGGATAGCTCCGACACATGGAAGGGGACTCACATAACTGCTTGGATTTCCCAAATTGAAGGTCATTGAGATCTTTTGGAATCTTTTCGCCATGATCCCTGTGATCTAGGGATACTTCCATAAGGAAACTTGGGTTTTAATGGCCCGCTAACACACTCTCTTACACCAGGTAACTATTCATCACAAGGACAACCGACCAGGTATGCCTCCCTTTCCTCTGAGCTTACACATGGCATTACGAGATTTCTCACTACTAAAAAAAGGGGTATCAGTGATGAAAATATCCATCGCTGATAGTAAATATTTTGTTACTAAACCTTTTTAGCGACGAAAAATTAGTGACAAAAATTTCGTCGCTGAAAGTCACATCGCTAAATTTAGCAACGGAAATATTTCCATCGAAAAGTTTAGTAACGGAAATTTTCTATCGCTAAAAAATCCGTCGGTAATTTGAAAAGTGTGAAAATGTATCAACGATGGATTAGTGATGGAAATTTTTCTTCACTAATAATCTGTCACTAATATAATTTTATATTTTTTCAAAATATTCCAAATAACCAACAGATTAGCGATGATTTTTTTTTACGACGGAATTATTTCCGTCACTAATCCGTTGTTGAAAGTCGTGCACTTAAGGTGTGCGCCCACGCTTGCCCACATGCACTTGTACGCCTGCCCGAGCTAGTGCCCCTATTTTTTTCTGTTGAAAAAATACTTTCACCCAGATTCGAATCTGGGTTTTCAAGTATGTTTTGAGTTATCTCAACTATTATGCCACAATGACTTATATTTTATTTCTATTTTTTTTTTACTTCTTTACTTTTTATTTCACTCTAATCATTTAAAACACAATACCCAAATGTATTAAAAATATAAAATTATATTTAGTAAAAATACAAAATTATAATTAGTAAAACTACAAAATTATATTTAATAAAAATATAAAATTATATTTAATAAAAATACAAAATTATATTTAATATAAATACAAAATTACATTTAATAAAAATATAAAATTATATTTAATAAAAAACAATACCATAATTTAACAAAAATACAAAATACAAAATTATATTTAATAAAAATGCAATACCCTAATTTAATAAAAATACAAAATCATATTAAATAAAAATACAAAATTATATTTAATAAAAATGCAAAATTATATTTAATAAAAATTCAAAATTATATTTAATAAAAATACGAAATTATATTTAATAAAACTACAAAATTTTATTTGATAAAAACACAAAATTTTATTTAATAAAAATACAAAATTATATTTAATAAAAATGCAATACCATAATTTAATAAAAATACAAAATATAAAATTATATTTTATAAAAACACAAAATTATATTTAATAAAAATACAAAATTATATTAAATAAAAAATAATACCCTAATTTAAAAAAAATACAAAATTATATCTAATAATAATAAAAAATTATATTTAATAAAAAATACCCTAATTTAATAAAAATACAAAATACAAAATTATATTTAATAAAAACACAATTTAATGAAAATACAAAATTATATTTAATAAAAAACAATACCCTAATTTAATAAAAATATAAAATACAAAATTATATTTAATAAAAACACAAAATTATATTTAATAAAAATACAAAATTATATTCAATAAAAAAACAATATCCTAATTTAATAAAAATACAAAATACAAAATTATATTTAATAAAAACACAAAATTATATTTAATAAATAAATAATACCATAATTTAATAAAAATATAAAATACAAAATATAAAATTACATTTAATAAAAACATAAAATTATATTTAATAAAAATAAATTTTTTTTTCAAGTTTTAGCGATGGATTACCGACGGAAATATTTCTGTCACTAATTTATACAATTTTTTTTTTCAATTTTTAGCGACGGATTAGTGACCGAAATTTTAACGATGGATTTTTCCGTCACTAATTCCGTTGCTAATTTGTCCGAAAAATTTTGTTTAAGTATTAGCGACGGATTACCAACGGAAATAATTTCGTCTCTATTCCGTCGCAATTATGTTACTCATTAGCGACGGATATTTATCCATCACTGATACCGTGTTTTCAGTAGTGTCTCTTTTAGTTTATTCTATCCTTTCAAAAACTGCTCTCTAACTTGATTATCAGAGTCTCCTCTGTCGGAGTACTCTCCAGCGATCTTTTACAAGTCTCATCCTTTAACATTGACAAAAGGCCAAGTCTCTTCATTCGAGTTAGCAGAATTATCATTTATGGAGCTAGACCCACCTCTAATATATTAATGTCGTCCATGAGAATAAACTAGAAAGAAACCTATCTCACCATCGTCTCGCTTTGTCAAAAAGCCTCCCCGAAGAGTAACCAAGGCCACCTCGAGCGTAGTGTCCCTGATAGAAGGGTGCATTGCCTCTCCAACGAACACCAAACAATATCCTGTTGTCGCTAATCCACTAAAGCTATAGCCTCCGGCCGGCTACTATAGCCACCCCACACTATTAGTTGCTCTTGCTTCTCCAAAGGAGCCACTCGGCCCCAAGTGGAAGGGTTGGAATAAAAAATATAGAATATGAGCAAAAAGTTGGAAGAACTTAGTTGTACTCTTTAATCGGGAGCCCAACCTTCCTCCCACGAATTAGGCCATATGCGCATAAGGAGACTCGAGCCTAGAGAACATCGAGAACCCTCGATAACATCATGACACGCTCTTGGTGACCTAAGAAAACAGGTCAAATAGCTTACAGCCAATGAGCTTAAATGAGCAAACATGAGAAGAGATGAACCTATCCAATATCCCACGGGTCTCTTGCCTTTTGACCCTAAGATTTCTTCGGAACTGATGCTTCGTGATGTGCTTCTCCCTCCCCTGGAAAGGTACAATGGCACTAACAACCCTAGGGACCATGTTGCCCACTTCATTAGAGTGATAGTCTCGAGAGACATGACAGATGCTGCCATGTGCAAGCACTTTCCAATAACCCTGAAGTGCAATGCACTGACATGGTTTAACTCGCTCCCATATTCAGTGTTAAAAGTTCCTCTCAGTTGTGACAATAGTTTTAGGTGCACTTTGTCATTAGCAAGGGTGCCAAGGGAAAATCTACATCTCTCCTCTCGTTGCGGTAGAGGAACGATGAGCCACTGAGGGACTTCCTCGAGGAGTTTAAAGCTGAGATGATCAAGGTCTTTAGTTTGAACCATTTGATCACATTAGTCACGCTACTCACAGACTATGACCGTCCAAAATAAAGACACATGTCTCTAAAAATCCCCCATCTTCCATCTAAGAGTTCTACGCTCATGCTGAGAAGTACATAGTGACATAAAGTGTCGAGGCCTTCGACAGGCACTGCAATCAACCGACTCCAAAGGAGCATAGCCATTCACTCTGACGGTCCTCCCCTAAGAAGGCCCGTCAAGGGCCTCCACCACAATGAAAATTCACTAGTTATACCCCTTTGAACAAGGCCCCCAACCAAGTGCTCCTCCAAATCCAGAAAAAGTCATATGTCAAGTCGCCCTCTCATCCCACAGAGGATGATCCTAAAAAGGACAAGACTCAATACTGCCATTTTAACCAAGACTATGGACATTTCACTGACGAATGCAAGAAACTAAGGGATAAGCTCAAGTTCCTCATTTGAAGTGGTCGACTCCAAAGATTTATCAGTACAAAGAGAGTGGGCATTCCTCCGCAGGGTCCCCACAATCCAAAATGAGAGAACGAATGAGTTGACCAACCAATTTTAGGAGACACCTTTGATCGACCTCATGGAGTAATTCTCCAGGTATAGGGCGAATATGACCCCTCTAACCTTATCTCCTGACTCATATTTTGTAAGCATTGCACTGGTGTAACCAAGCTGATGCTCGAATAAATCAGGAGGAGCACCTAGTAGCCATTATCTTTCAGAAGACCGAAACGCCTAGCTCCCTATCCAAAGAGGTCCTTGCCACTCGTGTAGGGAAGCCATCCAAAAGAAAGAGGCCCATGATAGGTTTCAATGACGATGACTTAGTAAGGGTTGACCTTGATCAACATGACTTCCTCATCATTACGGCCAAGATTGGATAATACAAGATCAGAAAAATTTTTGTTGGTCAGGGAGTCAGATTTAATCTCCTGCATTGGAATACTTTTCAACAATTGGGTTACATCCTAGGACACTGTAGCCTCATGCTAGAACCAATAGGGGCTTTCAGGCGAATAGATATACCCCGAAGGCATCATCTCCTTACCCGTGAATTTCAAAACTCCGTTCAATCACGCGATAGCTTTGGCCACATTCAATGTGGTTAATCTCCTCTCTCTCTATAATGCAATCCTAGGGCGCCCTGACCTGAATGGCCTGGAAATACTAGCAATCACAAAGCACATGAAGGTCAAATTCAGGACCCCCAATGGTATCAGGACCCTATCCTATAATCCGGAGCCCTCAGCGCCTCCTCTTAAGTAAACTCTAAGTCTTTTTTTTTTTATTTTTATTTTTACAATTATTTATGCAATGCCCCTTGGCAGGCGACCTCTGACATTTAGTCTTAACACTCAATTTGCTTATTATCGATATTTTATTAACGATGTGTTTCGTCCCTTTTCATGAGCAAATTGAGCTAAGCCAGTTCACTGAAGTAAAGCTGATCGTTAGGGATCTATCTCTCCGAACGGGCCAACATCGCCCTATCCTATCGTTAGGGATCTACCTCCCCGAACGGACCAACGTCGTCCTGTCTTATCGTTAGGAATCTACCTCCCTAAACAGGCCAATATGGCCATGTCTTATTGTTAAGAATCTACCTCCTCGAACAGGCCGATGTCGCCTTGTTCTATTATTAGGGATTTACCTCATTGAATGGGACAACGTCGTTCTGTCATATCTTAGAGATCTACCTACCCAAATAGACCAACGTAGCCCTGTTATATAGTTAGGGATCTATCTCCCTGAACGGCTCATCATTGCCCCATCTTATCGACAGATCAACCTCCCCAAATGAGTAAGAATCACCTAGTCCTTCCAAATGGAGCCTATGGATAAGAACTTGACTCCTTGGATGAACGTACAATGCCTAATTCATTCGATGTGCATGACCTATTGAATGAAGCCTACCAGCCACTCACAACCCCTTCTATCAAATGGCTCAAGAAGGGAAACGACTACTCAATAACATTACTCATCAAGGAATCCAACTGACATGAAGCACTAAGCAAGATGAAAACGAAAGATACATTTCATTTACACACTTGGAAAATAATACAATAAAAAATCATAAAAGAAAAATAGAGATCCCTATCAGGGGATAAGTGGATGTAGAGCAGCAAGCTTGGACTCAACAACAAGATCCTTAATACTTGGGGGCACAACGTTCGTTAACCCCACTTGCCGAATGATCTTTATAGCACACTAAAGCTTATTTGACAGTCTGCGCTGAGGGAATATATCCCTTATGACAGCAACCCTCAGTTCGGCCAACTCCCGTTCCCTCCCTCGTGGCCTCAAAGGATGCCTCGCACACCCTAACCTCCGCCTTTAGTTCCTCACACCGCTGAAGGGTAGAATCCCATTGGGCCCGCAACTACTCGACCTCTTCAGCACAAGCGCTCGTAGTAGCCGCCGAAGACCTTGCCACCTCAAGGTCCCTTTCCTTCTATAAAAGGGTCTTCTCCAATCGAGAGACATCTTCCAACATTTGGTCAGATTGACGCCTTATGTAACTTAGAATCTACTCCCTGTGTCACTTCTGGAACTCTGCTAGAGTGATTGTTTACACAATCGAACACTAGCTAGTGAGCTGAAAAGAGGAAAATCCAATTAAATTAGAGGAAAGAAGAGTATCATCATAGCTGCTGAAAACAAGGTCTTATCGCCCTACTCAAGTGAGAGCTTATTCAACTCCAAATTAGAAAGATAGAAATCTAACTGATAGGCTATTTGCCTCCCTTTAATGATGTCCATGTAACAATGTTGATGATCCCCAACACTAATTGTCACCGTCCCACACTCCTTTGAGCCCTTGCACCCATCAAAAGACTGAATGAGGATAGAATGAGGGAGCATTTCCTCCTTGAGCACTTTTTATTTGCCCTGGAACAGCTATGGATGGTCCCGTACTAGGCCCCTCTTTCGAATCGAAGCCAGCACCTTCAGAATACTCTGGGAAAAGTCCCCCTACCTCTGCTGAAGCCTCAGAGAGACGATCCGTTTCCCTTACTGGGGCACCTTCACCAATCCCATAACTGGAGCACTTGCCTCCGCTGGCTCGTTGGTGACCGATCGAGCAGACTCATGTCTCTTTCGACTCTCACCAGACTCTTTCTTAGGGGACTCTTGTAGCTGTACTCACCTTTTTTTGGCTCTCAATGAGGCAAGTGGGGTCGAATCGGGCAAACGGGCCCACGACGTTCTTTTGGTCTCTTTTGGGGTACCCACAAATCTCTCCCTCATCCGTTGGTCAACGGTAACCTCTTTCAAATCCTCTTTTACGGGGAAATGCAAGCAATCCACAAGTTTCTTCTTTGCCTTCTCAAGCAATGGGGCTTCTCGATCCCCTCTTTTCATCAAGTAAAAGACTCGCTAGTGACAATATCTCATTGTCTTGAAGATGATCGATCCAAACGCTCCTTCTCAAAGTCTTACAGTACTCTCTTACAAATTGCACAAAGCACGAATTACGACAATCTTTACAGGGCTTTAACCCAATAAATAGGTCCACATCGGGCGTCAGAAACATTGGCATTGAACCTTCTCTCAAGAAATTGACGAAAAAGTACTTGTACATCCAACTTTTGTCGATGGTCTCACTATATGAACTTTTATTTTGACTTTGGCCAAGTCTGTAGACAAAACCAGCGTCTGGTAGAGCCCTTCTTCTCATATTTCTTTAATGTAAACATAGATACTACGACTTCAAAATCAAAGCGTAATTAACAAAAACTTATTAGAGAAATAAGTGTTACCACCTAACGCCAAGCACTGGGGATCAGCAAAGTGGAAAATATGTTCCAACATAATAGAAACCTCACAATAGGGCCGGTGTAAGGCACCTTCAAACCATATATTACTGATTGTTTGTACATCAAGACTCGATTCCCAAAGGCCATATTGGCTCTATTGGCATCAGTCGTCGATACGATCTCAAGGTTGTTGCTCAACTGGATTGTGCTTTTAATTTCGCGCAGTTCCTTTTGTGACATGGTACTCCTAATGTCTCTGATGCCTGGAAGAGAACCAGAATATGAACCCTTAGCCATTTCTCTTCGAAGATCCTCACAGAAAATTGAATCACCGAAAAGCTTAATTGCCAAAAAGGTGAAGAAGATGATAGGGAAACAATCGACAAACATGCAAAATAAAAGTGCGTTGGAAACAGTTTGCGGTAACTGAAGTTGCACATGCCGCATTTAATGCTTTGATTAACAAGATCCAAAGAGTCTCATCTAGACTATACTCCTAACTTTCCTTCTCCGAAGCAATAATAGGAGTAGGGGCAAATGATTATAAATAATTAAAACGGTGCAAACCGTATTGAGCTCCATACTAGTCTGCAACACTATAATAATTCTTGATGGCCCAGCTGTTCAATCAATCGGTATCTTTTCGATCAACTGACCATTTGATTTGTCATTATCATAAGGCTTTAGACCCTTTGAACCCCCTAGTCTGTGGGGTATATTAACCGAAACATGTCGTCAATATGGAATCTATCTCCCATAATGGGTAGACACGGCCTATACTTTTTTTTCTCTTAGCATGCGTCGATCGTGTCCAGATCGGTAAACCATTGCTTGGTCACAACATTCACTTAGTGATCGATGATCATCACCTAGCTTACTAAGGTAAATATTCATTTCTCCTATGAACGCAGAAGGAATATCCCATAAACAGAAAGAAGACCTCCAACACATGGAAGGGAGCCCGCATAACCACCTAGATTTCCCAAATTGAAGGTCATTGAGATCTTTTGAAATCTTTTCACCACAATCCCCGTGATCTAGGGGCACTTCCATAAGGAAACTAAGGTTTCAATGCCTGCTAACACACGTCTTTTATACCAAGTAACTATATAAGGACAGCCGACTAGGTACGCCTCTCTTTCCTCTGAGCTTATGCACTGCATTACGAGACTTCTCTTTTAGTCTATTCTATCCTTTTGAAAACACTACAAAAAAACATGAATTTAGCGATGAATTTTGTAACAAAATTAGCGACAAAAAAGAAATCGTCGCTAATTAGAAACGAAATTAGCAACCAAAAAGATTTCGTTGCAAAATTAGCAACAAAAAAAATTTTCGTTGCAAAATCCATGGCTAATTTTTAACAAAAAATTATTGTCTCAAAATTCGTTGCAAATTAGTGACGAATATAAAAATTCATCGCAAAATTTGCAACGAATTCGAAATTAGTCACAAAATTTGCCACGAAACTGAAATTCATCGCAAAATTTGCAACGAAATAAAAATTCGTGGCAAATTTTGCCACGAATTTGAAAATTCATTGCAAATTTTGCCACAAGTTTGGAAATTCGTCGCAAAATTTGCCACGAATTTATATTCGTGGCACAATTTTTGCCACGAATTTGTATTTCATCGTAAAATTCGTCGCAATTTTTTATTCGTCGCAAATTTATGGACTTTAGACTTTCCCTAGCACCCAATATTGAATCTTCAAAGGTAAGATTTATTATTACTATTCATTTTTCCTTTCGATTTTTCTAAACTTTAGACCAGCTAACAATTAATCAGCTCCAACACCAAGAAAGATTCTTACGTCGGACATGAGAAAACTTACTGAAAATCGAACGAAAAGCACAAGGAAAAACCCTTTATCCCTCGCATACCAACATCTTTAAAACCGAAACCATTGAATGTGAGAGAGAGAGAGAGAGAGAGAGAAATGGCATTTGATTCAATCCTTGGTAACAGGTGTGGAATTAAAATTAAGTTTTGGCAATTGAAAAAATCAGTTTTATAAATGAAATGACAGAGAGAGCAACCTTACACTTATCCTCCAAACACTTATCCAAAACATTTTCAAAATTTAATTTCAAAATTCGTGATAATTTCAAAATTTCTAAAATTTAATTTTTGCCACGAATACGAAATTTGTGGCACATTTTGTCACGAATTTGATTTTCATCGCAAATTTTTTATTCGTCACAAATTTATGGACTTTAGACTTTCCCTAGCACCCAATTTTGAATCTTCGGAGATAAGATTTAGTATTACTATTCATTTTTCCTTTTGATTTTTTTAGACTTTAGACTGAGCTGACAATTAGTCAGCTCCAACACCAATAAGACGCTTATGTCGGATATGAGAGAACTTACTGAAAACCGAACGAAAAGCACAAGGCAAAACACTTTATCCCTCACCGACCAACATCGTCAAAACCGAAACCAATGAATGAGCAAGAGAGAGAGAGAGAGAGAATATGGCATTTGATTCAATCCTTGGTAACAGGAGTGGAATTAAAATTGAGTTTTGACAATTGAAAAAATCAGTTTTATAGATGAAATGACAGAGAGAGTAACCTTACACTTATCTAAAACATTCTCCAAAACACTTATCTAAAATATTTTCAAAATTTAATTTCAAAATTCGCGATAATTTCAAAATTCCTAAAATTTAATTTTTGCCACGAATTTTGTCACGAATTTGATTTTCGTCGCAAAATTCGTTGTAAATTTTGTACTCATCACAAAATTCGTCGCAAATTTATGAACTTTAGACCTTCCCTAGCACCTAATTTTGAATCTTCAAAGATAAGATTTAGTATTACTATTTATTTTTCCGTTCGGTTTTTTTAGACTTTAGACTGAGCTGACAATTAGTCAACTCCAACACCTAGAAGACTCTTACATCGGACATGAGAGAACTTACTGAAAATCGAACGAAATGCACAAAGCAAAACCCTTTATCCCTCACAGACCAATATCTTCAAAACCGAAACCAATGAATGATCAAGAGAGAGAGAGAGAGAAAGAGAATATGGCATTTGATTCAATCCTTGGTAACAGGAGTGAAATTAAAATTGAGTTTTGGCAATTGAAAAAATTAGTTTTATAGATGAAATGATAGAGAGAGCAACCTTACACTTATCCAAAATATTTTCCCAAACACTTATCCAAAACGTTTTCAAAATTTAATTTCAAAATTCGTGATAATTTCAAAATTCCTAAAATTTAATTTTTGCCATGAATTTTGCCACGAATATCTGAATTCATGGTAAATTTTGCCACTAATTTCGGAATTCGTGGCAAATTTTGCCACGAATTTAATTTTTATCGCAAAATTCGTCGTAAATTTTATTTTCGTCGCAAATTTATGGATTTTAGACTTTCCCTAGTACCCAATTTTGAATCTTCTGAGATAAGATTTAGTATTACTATTCATTTTTTCTTTTGATTTTTTTAGAGTTTAGACCGAGCTGACAATTAGTTAGCTCTAACACCAAGAAGAGTCGTACGTCAAACATGAGAGAACTTACTGAAAACCGAACAATAAACACAAGGCAAAACCCTTTATCCCTCGCAGACCAACATCTTCAAAACCGAAACCAATGAATGAGCGTGAGAGAGAGAGAAAGGGAGAGAGAGAGAGAAAATATGACATTTGATTCAATTCTTGGTAACAGGAGTGGAATTAAAATTGAGTTTTGGTAATTGAAAAAATCAGTTTTATAAATGAAATGACAGAGAGAGTAACCTTACACTTATCAAAAATATTTTTCAAAACACTTATCCAAAACATTTTCAAAATTTAATTTCAAAATTCGCGATAATTTCAAAATTTATAAAATTTAATTTTTGCCACGAATTTTGCCATGAATTTTTATTTCGTGGCAAATTTTGCCATGAACATTGAATTCGTGGCAAATTTTGCCGTGAAAATTGAAATTTGTGGCAAATTTGCCATGAATTTTGTGATGAAAATATTTGGTCGCAGAACCACTCTTATGCACAATTCTCCCTCTCCTCATTTCACTCACACTTAGACAATTTTTTGGATTTCTCTCAAACATTCGAAGATCTGCGAAGGGTGCGAAGGGTGATGGGCATGGGTACGGATCTGCAATGGTGACTCTCTCTCTCTCTCTCTCTCTCGGCTGTGGGTTGTAGATCCGGTGGTCCAGTCACCGGATCTGTGTCCTAGAGGACAAATCCGGCGGTTGGGCCGCCGGATCTATCTTGTGCAGGTTGATGGGGCTTCCCCTGCGCGTCCCGGTCGCTTGATAGGGCAAGCCACACGCAGGGCCGCTGCCCCTGCATTGCCTGGCCGTGCGATGGGGCGCTGGCCCCTGCAAAACATGCACACACACACTCACTGTCTCTTATTTTTTATTTTTATTTTTCCCTTTATCTCTCCTCTTATAGAGAGCATTTCTTTGATTAAACTAGATTGTGGAGGTGGGTAGGAAAAAATGAAATATGGATGCTCCACTATCCTTTTAATGTTATGGTTTCATTCCCTTTGTTTGGTTAAGCCCATTCAATTTCTTGTGTTGTATAATGTGATAAATTTTATAATTCCCTGTTCTCCTATTTTGACCAAGTTCTTCTAAAAGATGTTAACAGTAATTCTCATGTCCTTTGTCTTCTCCCTCTCAGTCGCTGAACCTTGTTACTCCATTACCCTCACGTCATTTTTTTGAGATATCTCAATAATCTAATTGTCCATTTAAACTATAAAAACCTTGGACTGTAAAATGATTATTCTATTAATCTGCTTGATCAACTAGTTAGATTTGCAGAGTTGCTTGATTTATAATACTTTTTGAGTGTTCATCTATGGAGATGCTCTTACTGCACACAAGTTGGACTTTACACACGACAATTTCCTTAACACCTTGTTTTGTTTGTATAAAGTTTGTGCAGAAAAAAAAATTTTACGAAACAACTTTCATGGCTGAAACTATTTTTTTGGATTACTGGTGCTTTGATATGTTGAGAACTTGTTTTGCTATTCTAAGAAAGTTATAATTTTTATTTTCATGTTCATTGTCTTGAACAAAGGGCAAAATCTACTCTATAATTCAGCAGAAATTTAACTAATTTCTGGATATAGGTTTTACAATTTAATGATTCAATTGCATTAAATGATTCTCATTGTTAGAAGTTTGGTTTTTCATAAAATATTATATTGTTAGAAATTTCGTGACACATACGTACAGCAGCAATAAATAATTTTTCCGGAATCGTAAAAAGATGAATTTGCGATATACCTCAATTGGTGATACCGAAATCTTCGGGAACCGCAAACTCTGAACACGAACCTCTCGAAGTCGGGATGATGGTCACAATAATCGAACTATCACCGCAATATCACAACGATCCAACGCTTAACCCGGTGATTGTTAAACGATCGAAAAACCCTCAATTTTAATTGTTTTTCTCAACAATTAAAATTCTCTCTAATAAATTTCTCAAGACTCAAGTGTTTTCACCAGCTATAATTCAGGAATTATTAATTCATTTCCCATAAGAAAATACAACTCCCGTAGAAGTCCTTTAGAGAGAAAATAGGGGAGAGAGGGGGTAGTGGGAAACTACCCACTACCCTTCATTTTGAAAGTTAAACTTTTACTTTTGGTAAAAATAATCGTCCCACGTGGGTATCAACTAATATCTCTCACTTACACACGATGACATTTTTACTTCCGTCATAAGATCACAACTCATGTGATCCACCACATCACTCTGCAGGGTAGGGCGTCGTGCGACTAGCGAGTACATTTGCAATCAAAGACTTCTCGATACACCTGTTAGGATGATCGAGTAGTTGTCACGTCCCGAACCGGGATCGTGAACAACCGCCCGTTGCCCTGGATGCCGCCTGTATTTTTACAGAAAATCGGGCAGAACCTCCCCATAAATCGGAGGTCTCCCATGTACAATTTCACCTGTATATCAACATTCATCCTGTAAAATAAACAAATGGTCATCCCGGCCTCTCCAAAATCAACCAATTCCATAACCGACATCCAGAAAACGCAAGGCTAAATAAATTACCAGCAGTCCTAGCCATAGACCTCTACTGTCATGCCCAACTAGAGCATGAGCAGCCGTCACACCGAGCGGGTCTAAATTTATACAAATATATTACAAATTCCCAAGTTAACACTTTAAATATTTACAAATGCCTCAATGCAAGTGAAATATGAGAGTTTCGCAATCAAAAGTTCAAAAATTATACAGTCATCCCATAATATGTACACGGCCAACTACAGACCTCAATATCAAGACCACGCAGAGTCGACATAAAGTACAAAATTTATATTTTCAATTAAAACTTAAATCTCACCGTCGTAAATACCAAATCCACCATCAAGCTATCAAGCCCTCTAGAGCCAAATGCGTTGTCCTAGCACCATGATCCTGTCTGGGGAGGGAGAGAGGAGGGGTGAGTACTCGGGGAAGAATACTCAGTGAGTGAGGGGATTAATCTCAAGTACTAATAGTGTAGGTGAACATTGGAGTGTCAAATAATATCATTCATAATCAATAATTCAATTTTTTCAACAAATCATGATATGTTCGCTAAAATGAACTCATTTAATCATTCACACGATATCATACATATATGCATCCATTTAAAATCAAGTATAACGTAGAGCAAGCTGAAAGAATCCTAACAAGGGTCAACCATAACCAAAGACAGGCGCATCGGGGGTTTTATTATGCATAAATGTTCAAAAGTCGCTCTCTACCCCGACGTTGGCACGTACAAGCAACTCCCAGTGCTAGACCGCCTATTCTGACGGACCTCCCCTTTCGGTTCAACTGGGCCCATACGGAACTCACAATCATGTACAAGCAACTCCCGATGCTAAACCGCCTATGCTGACGGACCTCCCTAATACATGGTTCAACCGGACCCATACGGAATATCACAATCATGTACAAGCAACTCTCGGTACTAGACCGCCTATGCTGACGGACCTCCCCAATACATGGTTCAACCGGGTCCATACATATCACAATCACGACGTTTGCAGATACCTCTGGCCAAAGCGTATTCGGGCAACTCGTGCCTCTACAAACGCCCTTCGTAGCTACGGAATCATCACTGTCATCATCATAGTATCACAAGGGCACAACGTCCCACAGATAAGAATCATATCATCACAAGTGGGCATCCAACCCACATAATTTATCAAAACATTTCAAATCCGCGTGCCAATACATTTCATCAAATCATTTCAAAACAGCATACGAATGCGACGGTAGAAAAGGAAACTTATCAAATTTTTAAGTAATGACACAATTTTTGTTTCATTTCAAACATGGATGCATAGTCATAGAAAACATAAGTTTATGACACTCCAATAATTACAAAACAGATTTGAGATTTAATATCACACGTCGAATCAATGTATATCAAAGCATGTTTTGTTTAAAAACACGGTAAAATCAGATTTTCACTATTTCATGCAAGAGAATAGGGTCCCACTCACAGTATACGGGACGGTGTGCACTCCCAAATTCCAAACCAAACCAAATCAAATTCCTCATTTGAAGCCGAACATGTTATCCTAAGGCATTGAACATCAATTCCACTTAAAATCATTTTCTAAAACAATTCAGAATTTGCATTTGTACAGCCACAAAGAAATTGATGTAACTTCTCCTACACATATCGGATCTAATTCAATTTGAGTCCTTTCAAGTCCCTCAAAAGATTAGCCTAATTAAACATCGCAATTATCATCAAATAAAATACCATAACAAGGGTTTTCATATTTTCCTAACACAAAATCACAATTTCGTTATTAATTTCCAAATATTTTTAGGGTTTGACATTTTCCCTAATTTGTACAAGTCTTAATTCCTCAATTTTTGGATATACTCCAATTTCATCAATTTCATTCCATTTATAAGTAAATAACAAAATCAAATCAATCTTAATTCAAATCTAAAACCGTTCAAAATCGAAAACAAATCTAAAATAAATAAATTCCCAACAAGATGGAAAAATCTTTGAAAATTCATGCACTTTTCAATTCTCATCCGATTTTTTCAAACCATATCTCATTTTAAAGGTATTGAAACCTATTTTTATAATATAAAGATTATATTTGACTTACCTATATGCAACACCAACTATAATGTAAAACAACGCATCAATCCTTAGGCTCAAATCCCAAATTTTGACTGTTTTCATGCTTTCGTCAAATTAAACTCTGAGAGAAATTATTCTAAACAAATCAATACGATTCTATCATCTGCAACAGCCCAAATTCGTATATTTTACCTAAACAATTATATATAATGTCCGATAACGCATTTAAATCAAATCTAATATACATCCTATAATATGAAATACATTCTTATTCTAATTTACTCTAAATTTACCCTAAATGAATTCAATTAATTGAATCATTCAAAAATCCCTCACCTAGGGTTTCCTCGATTCGTAGACCTAACGTCCGTGCGCAACTCAGTTTGAAATCCTGCAATGTCTCCAAATTGAAGTACATGTGAGCAAATTTAAACCTAACTACTCAGAATATTCAAACCCTAAAACTAAAATCGGAAGTCTGTTCTTACCTATGCAGACCGCGGCTTAGGGTTTTCAGAAATTTGATTGACGACTGCAGTTTGGGCTTTAGCCGAGGTTGCAGCAAGGGTGTGGCGGAAAGAGCTCTCGGCAGGGAGCTGTGTGCACGAGGGGGTGAGAGGGAGAGAGACAGGGACTGGAGAGTGAGACGAAGAAGAGAGAGAGAGCTGTGAGGGGAAATAGAGAGAGAAGACAGAGAGGGAGGTAGAGAGTGAAACAAAGGGAAGGAGAACCAAGAGAGAGAAATAGAGCTAGGGTGAGAGAGTGAGACGATAGTGAGGGAGAGATGACCAAGAGGGGAAATCGGCCATGGGCGGTGGTGTGCGGTTGATCACGGTGGAAGACCGCGGGAGGGAGAGATTGAGAGAGAAACAGAGAGTCGCGAGAGATGGAGACAGCGAGTGAGAGAGAACAGAGAGGGAAAGATAGAGAGAGAACTAGCGAGAGGTAGAGAGAGAAAGAAAGAGAGCGATAGTGAGAAGGGTAGAGAGAGAAAACAGAGGGAGCTAGAGAGTGAGAGAGGGGGTGTCGGTTGGTGGTTGAAGGCGGAGGAGGGTGGCTCACGGTGGCGGCACGGTGCAAAACCGCGAGAGGGAGATGGAAGAGGGAGAGAAATCGCGAGAGGTAGAGAGAGAGAAAGACATCGGTTGACAATGAGATGTAGAGGGAGAAAGGGTGATAGAAGGTGGTGGTGTTGATGGTGGTTGATGGTGTTGGAGGCGGCAGAGGAATGCTGTTCGCAGCGGGAGAAAACGCAGAGAGGGAAAGAGAGAGAAAGCGACCGTGGGAGGGTGAGCGGTGATGGTGGTTACGGTTGCAGCGGCGACGGCGAAGGGAGGGAATGTTGCGGCTAAGGGAGGCGGCGGCGGAAGAGAAGGAATCGCCGCGGGAGGAAGGTGAAGAGGCGAGTGAGGGAGAGAGAGTAGAGAGAGAGAGGAGAGGAATTAGGGCTATTAGCCCTAATTCGAATTTATTTTTTATTATTTTTTATTTTTTTTCATTATTATTATTATCATTGGTATTATTATTTATTAATATATATATTTTTATAAAAATAAATTTATAAATAAATAAATGAGTAAATAAGTAATTTAATTAATAAAGAAAAAATATATATATTTTTATACTCACTTTACATTACGAATCGCAGGAACGACATTGTAAATATATCAAAAATTTAAATTAAAAACCCAAAAATCGAAAATCAATAAAATTAATTATTATTCTATATATATATAAACCGGAGAATATTTTATTAAATTCAAGAATGAGAGTACAAAGGTACGGCACCGCTGAGTCGGCGTTACAGTAGTCACTGTTAGTATCAAAACAAAAGCTCGCTGTACCCCAGATTTAAAACTAATTACATCTATCGAACTTCTTTCCTCATCGAAAGTAATCCCCAAATAGCGCTCGACTATGTATCCACTATTATGTTCAAATCCCTACATGGACGAACATAAAAGACCGGTCGGTGAATACAACATAGTGATATAATGCCAATTGGTCTTCATTTTTCCAAACTCGAATCTATCGGTCTCAACTCAGCTGCTTTCCTAGACCTGTCTCTTAGACCTCATTTTATCTTTCGGGCCATCGGTAAACAAATTAAAGTAACAAACACTAAATTCAAACCTCAAAAAACAGTCGAAAGTAATAAGGACACAAGAGATCCCCCCAGTGGATCTCAGGTCTCACACAGTGGGGCTTGGGGATAAATTTTAATTTATTGTCTCAAGTAATATAGCTCCCACTATCCCAAGTCATCTTTTCACACGCGGTATGAAACACGTGCCACAGTGTTATTCCCCAATCTCTCAAAAGGGCATATGTCAGATTTTTCTAACACTGTATAGGTATAGGGACTCAGTCTACACATAAGATTTTATCTAGAGATCTCAGAGAGAGTACCTCAGAGACAATATCACAAGTCACAGGTGATATCTGAGATTTCAAACCTAGCTACTCACAGGCAACGTGGATGTGAGTACGTCAATATCGGTCATATCGCATATGACCTCATCCTGAACATATATCAGAGCGACTTATGTTCTAGCAGGGCCACTCTCAAAACCTCTTACAGCTAGAAACCGTCTCATCCCCGTTCACTCAGAGCCGGAGGTGGTCACTCGTGTGAGAGAGTCGATCTCGCCTGCCTGACATATCTATTATCACATCACAGAATATATATATGACAATAAAAGTAAGTGCATTAAATGAAAAATATAAAACAAAAGTGACTGAATAATGCACTATAATCATATATATAGAAAATCAATAAGCATCAATGTCATCAATAAATACAAACTGAGAAATGTCAGAAAATACCCAAACCCAATGACTCTACCCTAGAAAGGAGTCTCTAGTAATGGGTTTGGTGAAGGGGTCAGCCACCATGCTGTATGTCGAAATATACTTTATGGTCACTTCACCCTTCTCGATGATGTCTCTAACGTAATGGTATCTGGTGTCAATGTGTTTGCTCCTACTATGAAACTTAGGGTCTCGAGTGTAAACGATAGTGGCCTGATTATCACAATAAATCATTACTGGCCTCCCACTATCCGCTATAATTCCTAAGTCATTCAGTACTCTTCGGAGCCAAACACTCTCCTGAACTGCAAATGAGCATACCACGAACTCAGCCTCCATTGTAGACAGAGCATCACAGGTTTGCTTCTTGCTGCTCCAAGAGATGGCCCCGCCATTGAGCAAGAAAGTAAAACCTGATGTCGATTTGCGCTTATCCAAATCGCCTCTCCAGTTAGCGTCTGAATAGCCCACAAGGCACAAATCGCCTCCTTCGCAACACAAGGAGAAGTTTGCAGTTCCTTTTAGATATCGGAAAATCCTTTTCACTACTCCCCAGTGACCCCTTCTAGGATTTGCCTGATATCTGCTCACCAGACCAACTGCATAACAAATGTCCGGTCTAGTACACAACATTGCGTACATTAAACTTCCCACTGCACTGGAGTAAGGTACTTTACGCATTTCCCTTACTTCTTCCTGAGTTTTCAGACACATTTCCAAGCTCAGTCCTTCACCTTTGGCGATTGGAGTATTTATGGGATTACAGTCACTTATCCCAAAACGCTTGAGAATTTTCCTAATGTAGATCTCTTGTGAAAGAGCCAACATCTTTCTCAAGCGATCCCTCTGGATCTGAACTCCGAGGATAAACTCAGCTTCACCCATGTCTTTCATGTCGAAACTGGATGACAACCACGCTTTGATGGTCATTAAATACTGAATGTCGTTCCCAGCCAACATTATGTCATCCACATACAACGACAGGATCACAAAAGAGTTATCAGACCGAATTAGATAGACACAATGATTTTCCTCGACCATCGTAAAACCGTAAGATATCACCTCCTCGTGAAATCTTAGGTACCACCGTCTGGATGACTGCTTTAGGCCGTATATCGACTTCCTAAGTCAACAGATCTTGTCCTCTTGACCTACTAGAACGAACCCCGGGGGCTGTTCCATGTAGATCTCCTCATCTAGGCTCCCGTTAAGGAAAGTGGTCTTAACGTTCATCTGGTGTAACTCTAAATCCATACTAGCGACAATCGCTAAAAGTAAACGGATTGAAATAAACTTGACTATTGGGGAGAAAGTCTCCTCGTAGTCAATGCCCTTAGTCTGCGTGTAACCCTTGGATACCAGACGGGTCTTGTACCTCTCAATCGATCCGTCGGCCTTTCTTTTAATCTTGAGAACCCACTTGTTCCCAATGGCCTTTCTATCCTCAGGTAAGTCAACTAGCTCCCAGACTTCGTTGACTCTCATTGATTTCATTTCCTCGTGCATGGCTTGTAACCATTGGACCTTTGCTGAACCCTCGAGAGCCTCCTGTATAGTCCTCGGCTCTTCATCATCCTCAGGAGTCACAATGAGGATCTCATCCTCAATCGGGAAACGGCGATGAGGCATTTGTCCTCGACTACTCCTACGAGGAGAGAGAGCCATCACACCTTCGGATGGACCGCTCCCACTAGGACCAAGATCCGTAATAAGGTCTTGAGTCCCACTGCTGGGCTCGGCTGAGCCACTAGGCTCATCCATCTCATAGAATGTGAAGTCTCGATCAATTTCTCCTCTCTTAGGGAAATCACTCTCGAGAAAAGTGGCATCACGAGACTCTATCTCAGTGACAGTGCCGTCCGTATGTTCTCCTAGGAACACATGTCCCTTGGACTGTTCAGAGTATCTAATAAAGATACACTTCTTTCCTCGCGGGCCTAACTTGCCATACTGATGCGAGGAATCATGAACATACGCGGCGTAACCCCATGGCCTCAAGTGGCTAAGGTCAAGCTGTCTCCCTGTCCAAATCTCATATGGGGTGCTGACTACGGACTTCGTCGGAACACGGTTAAGGATGTAGGTTGCAGTCAACAACGCATCCCCCAATGGGAGATACGTAACTTGCCGTACTGATGTGAGGAATCATGAGCATACGCAGCGCAACCCCATGGCCTCAAGTGGCTAAGGTCAGACTGTCTTTCTATCCAAAGCTCATATGGGGTGCTGACTACGGACTTCGTCGGAACACGGTTAAGGACGTAGGTTGTAGTCAACAACGCATCCCCCCAATGGGAGATAGGTAAGTTGGCCTGCGCCATTATCGACCTCACCATCTCCAACAGAGTCCTATTCCTTCTCTCGGCTACTCCGTTCTGTTGAGGAGTAGCAGGAATAATCAACTGTCTAGTAATGCCTCTATCGAAACAGAGCTCTTTGAACTGCTAAGATAGATACTCGCGCCCCCAATTGGTTCTGAGAGTTTTCACCCTCATGTCTAGCTGATTTTCAACCTCGCTGATAAACCTCCTGAAGCACTCTAGTGCCTCAGACTTGTGCGAGATCAGGTAGACGTAACCGAAATACGTGTAGTCGTTTATGAACGTAATAAAATACGTGGCTTTGTTTCGGGCTCTCACATTCATGGGTCCGCAAATGTCGGAATGGACCAATTGCAATGGAGTCCGAGCTCTCATTGTTTTCCCAAATGGTTTTCTAGTGGCTTTGCTCGCAAGGCAAAACTCACATACGGGCAACTGGACCTTGGTTAGCGAGCCCAACAAACCACTCGTAGCTAACCGGGCCATCCTCTCTTGCCATATGTGGCCAAGCCTACTATACCATACATTCATATCATCCACTGCACTATCAGATGCAAAAGCAATAGTAGAAGAAGAATGAATCTCATAAAATGAAATCATATCCAGTACATATAGTCCCTCATGGATCAAACCGGAACAAATCAAAGAACTGTCATATGTAATGGAAACTCTAGAGTTTCCCAACAACACAGAATATCCTAGCAAATCCAAAAATCGAACATATACAAGATTCCGCCTAATCTCAGGAGCATACAAAACGCCATGAAGATATAAGACTTGGTCACTTCGTAGCAATAGCTTGCAAGTGCCAATCCCCTTCACTTCAATAAATGCTCCATTTCCCACGTATAACCTCCTCGCCTGGGGACTCAAACGGTGGAACTCCACGTATGCGCTCCTGTCGCGAGCTACATGGTCCGTGCTCCTGAGTCTATAATCCACAAAGGAGAAGAGTTAGCGAGCATCATACTAGATGACACGTAATTCAAACCATGTAAAGAAGGACTTACCTTTCGCTTGCCACACTCGCGTGCGAAATGCCTAGTCACGTAGCATTGGACCTTGTTCTTATAGAGCTCATTCTTCTTGCGCTTCTGTCCTTTGTCGTCGGTCTTAGCAAGTTGCTTCTTCTTGCCTTGGCCCTTGGCCTTCTTCTCATGCTTGCGCCACTTGCGCTTTATTCCTTGGGAGCCCTTACTCGACTCCATAATATTAGCATGTGTAGAAGAAGTCTTAGCTATCTCCTGGCGCTCCTCTTCGAGCTCACAGTGCCTACTCACGTCCATGAAAGTACGAATACTCTCAGTGTGCATGGGATAGGTCTTTACCACATTCCAGGAGTCAGGCAAGGACTGGATCACACCCAGTACCTGAAACTCATCAGACATCGGCTCCCCTATATTCTTCAGAGAAGCAATCATACTCGACATATGCATTAAATGCTGCTTCATGGTATGATCGTGCCTCTTCTTGTACGTGATGAATTTATAAGTCAACATCCTTAACTTAGGAGCTGACGGGGCGCCATAATGCTCTCTCAGAGCATGCCAGACGACTGTGCAATAGGATACTGCTCATAGATAGGAATCAGCTCATCGTGCATGCAACTAAGAAGGATCACCCTCGCTTGGCCTTCTTTTTTTCTAAGCATGATACACCTCCTGATCCCGTCGTGCTTGTGCCGTGATACCCTCCCCAGGGTCTACTATCTTGTTCTTAAGTACTTCCCTGAGTTTTTGTTCCTTGAAGACAAACTGAACATTCCGGTGCCAAATATCATAGTTGTCACCATTAAGCTTGTCTCTCTTTACGAGATCTAGAACGATAGTTTTCGTTGCAGCCATTTCTCTGTCACACAGAAAAAGAGACATTAGTGATAAATTGATGCTTAAATCCACAATTTTGTGTACCCTACGAATCACTAATACCAAGATGACTCGAATACAGATCCCAAGGCGAGCGTATGAGTCAACGGACACCATACACCACAATCCGGGATTGCATTTCACCGTTCGGAGTAGGATTCGGTACATAAAAACCCACAAATAATCACTTTTTATCACAAAACCCTAAAAAAAATCAGAAAATTTCAATTTTAGGATGACCTACGCATCGCCGGGAGGGTTCACGCGCCGCCAGGTCCCCGGCGGTACGTCTCACGCGCCCTTACGCGCCAGGGAGGCGCCTAGGCGCCTGGGCGCGTGCAGGACGCGCAGCACATCAGGCACGCGCCTGCAACTCGCCCGCTGAGTGTCGGCGCACACGCCTGACACGCGGCCAGCGGGTGACGTGCTTGCACGCGGGTGGCCCGCGTCCCTGGGCCGGATTTGGATGCGTAGCACGGGTCGGGACCCGAAACCCGGTCCGATCCCCGGTTCGGGTCGGGTCTGGTGCAGTGCACCGACGTGCCTTCTCGCGCGTGTGGTGCATGCGCCCGTCCCCCAGGTGCGACGTGTGCCTTCTCGTGCGTGTCTGCCACGCGCCTTCATCTTCTTCACCCGAATTTCTGCAACTCGGGTTTCTTCGACCCCATTTTCCGGAAAAACTCAATTTTCGGTACAGAATACAAGCAATATATATATCGAAATGTAGATCTAACAGAGGCAAACACAGATCTACCATTTTTATGAACCGATTTGGCCTAAATCTTACCAAATCTGGGGTTGAAGGGTTCTGTCACTATTCACGACTGAATGCTTTAATCGGAATTTTTTTGACCTAAACGTGTTCAGAAAATTATGAAAAAATTATTTTCGTGTTCTACGTGATTTGGGTAACACAGTGGTATAATCAGATTCACGAAACTCATCCGTGATCCGAACCCCAAATTTTATACCCTATATTTTTATACCCAAACTTTATTCCGAAAAATTATTTAAAAATATTTCTAACATGCTCTGATACCAATGTTAGAAATTTCGTGACACATACACACAGCGGAAACAATAAATAATTTTTGAGAAATCGTAAAAGGATGAGTTCGCGATATACCTCAATTGGTGATGCCGAAATCTTCAGGAACCGCAAAATCTGAATACGAAACTCTCGAAGTCAGGATGATAGTCACAATAATTGAACTATCACCGCAATATCACAACGATCCAACCCTTAACCCGGTGATTGTTAAACGATCGAAAAACTCTCAATTTTAATTGTTCTTCTCAATAATATAAATAATTTTTGCGAAATCGTAAAAGGATGAGTTTGCGATATATCTCAATTGGTGATGTCGAAATCTTTAGAAACCGCAAAATCTGAACACGAAACTTTCGAAGTCAGGATGATAGTCACAATAATTGAACTATCACCGCAATATCACAACGATCCAACTCTTAACCCGGTGATTGTTAAACGATCGAAAAACCCTCAATTTTAATTGTTCTTCTCAATAATTAAAATTCTTTCTAATGAATCTCTCAATACTCAAATGTTTTCACCAACCATAATTCATGAATTATTAATTCTTTTCCCATAAGAAAATTCAACTCCCGTAGAAATCCTTTAGAGAGAAAATAAGGGAGAGAGGGGGTAGTGGGTAACTACCCACTACCCCTCATTTTGAAAGTTAAACTTTTACTTTTGGTAAAAATAAACGCCGGCATCAACTAATATATATATTCTAGAAACATAGTAACAATTTCAACTAGTCACTGTTTACATGGTCCTGAGCCTGGGAAGTGCTCCCATCCGTATCCTCATCGTGTCTTCTTGATCTTCTCCGGTCATAAGAAGCCAACACCAAGTCCTTACCTTACTTTTCAAGTTCCTTTTTTTTTTTTATCCTAGATTTGGGATTACTATGCCACCTGCGTGAGGGTTATCCTATCCATTTCTTTTTCTCATGTGGGTCATCCTATGCATTTTTTTCTCATCTTGCTCTCTCTCTCTCTCTCTCTCTCTCTCTCACACACACACACACACACACACACACGCACACACACACACACACAGAGCTTTGTTTAAGCACAAGTCACCAGAATTGGGGCTTTGGCTTGGGTTTATAGCCTGTAATTTCTCTCGAGCAGGGTTTTATGGTGTTTCATTAGTGTTGAGATTTTTAGTGATGCATGCCAATTCGATTTTATCTTTTTCTGATGCTTTCTATATATGATCACTTGTGTCTTATGATTTGCAGAGCATGATCACCATCACCATTCCCACGATCACACTCATGATCCTGGTGTTTCTTCGGTCAACATTGTTTGCGAGGGGAGCTTAGACCTTGAAAATGTTGGTTTATTTTCTGTATTCTTTTCTAATATTTTTTCTCTTTGCTGTTTATGTATTTATTTTTATTATTCTTTTCAAACATTTTTAATTATAATTTTTTATTTGAAGTAGATTATAATAATTTTATAATTTTGTTTTATTAATATATTAGTTATTTATAATTGTTTTTATTGCCTCTAGCTTTGCCATTGTCGAAGATTTGGATTGGAAGTTGTTGTTGGTGAGGGTGAAATATTATTTTTTGGTACTGAAAAATGTGATTAGTTCCTTCATTTATGTTTGTTATAATTGTATTTAGTGGTTGATTTTATGATGTTACTATATTTGTTAATTTTAATTTTTTTATATAAACTTGGGATCCCATGTCTTGAAAATAGGTTAGGAGCAATTTATAGTAAATCTCATTTCGATTCGTTAATCAATCTAATATGTTAAATGTTAAATATTTAAAATTTTATTTGATTATATGGTAATATTTAATGTTATAGAAATGTTTGTAAAATTAGTTTAATATTAATTAATTTTATAATATTATTTATTGTTATATTAAATTTTTACGAAATTAACGTTACTATAATATTACTTATTGTTATATCAATTTAGCAGCAATTAATGATGTTACTGTTGTCGATGAGGTAGTAGCTTTTATTTGTAGTAGTTTTTATTAATATTTTAATAATTTTAAATTTGAAAACAGGAAAAATGTAGAAAGAAAGGAGTTGAATGTATAAAAAGAACTTATCTGAACGTCGGGGTTTAATTGATGAATTTATTATTGGGTTGGAACAATTTTTGGATTTTGTTTATAATAATGTTGAGTTTATGGATGAGAATAAGTTAAGGTGTCAGCGTAAAAAGTGTCATAATGGTAAATTTTTTTAGTGTGATAAAGTTCAAGAACATCTTTGTAGATTTGATTTTACCCCGAATTACTATAATTGGACATGTCATGGTGAACCATTCATATCTGATGACTAGTATGGGCGAAACATACAAGTTTTAGTTAGTGGGGATCAGACTTATTATGATCAATTAAATCCATATAAGAGGATGGTAATTGATGCAGTGGGTCAGAATTTTGTTCCCAAACTGAGCATTGCAAGTTCTAGTTTTCCTCCAATATTTGAACAAATGTATACTAGTTATGTATCACCGTTGGAGGATGTAGAAATACTATGTATTGATGAAAATGCGAATAATGAACCATATCTCCAATTTCAAGAAGTGTTGAGAACTGCAGATGAACCTGTGTGGGTTGGTTGTGATAGTTACACTAAATTATCTCCAACCGCAAGACTATTGAATGTCAAGACAAAGTATAATGTGTCTGAAGATTGTTTTAATAATTTTGTTCAAAATATTGGAGAAATATTGCCGCGTGATCACATAATGCCCAATGATTTCTACAGTATGAAAAAACTTGTGAAAGAATTAGGTCTTCCGATGGAAAGAATTGATGTTTGTGGAGATGGTTGTATACTATATTGGGGAGATGATAAAGATGCATATTTTTATAAATTTTGTAATCAATGTAGGTACAAGTATACCAGGAGGTCGAGTCGTAATAAGCGATATAAATCATACAGACAAATGTTTTATTTGTCTTTAACTCCTAGGTTACAAAGGCTTTATGCATTAAAGGTCACTCTTGAACATATGACTTGGCATGCAAATCATGAAACAAAAGAGGGGCTAATGTGTCATCCATCAGATGCAGAGAGTTGGAAATATTTTGATAGAACATATCCTGAGTTTGCGAAGGAGACTCGAAACATTAGGTTAAGTCTCTGTGTTGACACAATAAGCGATTCAAGTATTTTTTACTTCATATCCTAGTTTGAAACATGACAAAATTGATTGGTGGGCTATTTGTAAAACGAAAGCACAGAAAAAAATTGAGAAACTTTGGGAAGACAAAGCATATCAATAATAGGAAGTTGCGAACACATTTCAGACCGAGGAATATAATATTCCAACGTTACGAGATCCCAGCGGAGTAATGATAGACGTGGACGCAAGTGAAATTCATGAGGATGACGATGAGGAATCTAATTTTGAGACAGATGATGAGGATGAGGATGAGAAGGATGATGATAATGATGTTGAAGAGCCAGATGATGAGGATGAGAATGACAATGAGGACTTTGATTTTTGATGATGGGAAAGTTTTGTTCTCTTAATATAACAAAAATATGATATTTATCTTCATATATGGTAATCTTTTTTTTTATGTGAATAAGTTTAGTTTTAATTTGCAAATTTACAAATCTCGTAACTCAATTAGTTGTTTATTTATTGTCTCATTCTTAAATTTATATATTTTATCTATTAATGTACTGTCCTTTTTTCTATAGGTCATTAAAGGATTTTTTAACATATTTGTGTCTTGTTTCGCGCATTTAGTGTTTCAATTTAAATATGGTAAGTTTTTTCATATTCTTCATTATGCATCCGATGAACATGCAATTTTTATTTACTTTATCATTCTAACAATTATGGTTGATAGTTTCGACGTGGTGGCCATAAACGAAATACTGATGGAAGATCATGCTTTTCACCATCGTAGTCTGCTTCAGCACCTTCGCAATCCCATTCCCTAGCTGGCAATGTACCTTCGCCCCCTTCAGTTATAGGACCTTCCCATTCTCAACAAATGATTAGTAATGTGCTTTCGCCAGTCCCTTCGGTGCAATACTCATTTGTTGAGAGGAAAGACAACTGAGAGTTGATAGCCCCTTGCGGAGATTCGTAAGTACTAAAGATTAAAAGTTTACATGTATTATTTTTTTTATTTATAAAACATATTATTTTTTCAACTATCTTATTTATTTAACATTGTTTGTTTGTAATTTTATGATAGATTTACAAATTCGATACATGTTATTTACGAGCTTAATAGAATAGTGAATAACCATCGGGGATGGGTTTCGATGACTTATACAAGCACTCCGGAACAAACGAAAGAGCTATGGTAGAACGAGTTCAAGGTAAGCTATCACAATCAGTTTATATATGAAATTAAATATAATCAATTGTTTTTTTTTTTTATTGCAGCGGTCATTCACTTGGGACGACATTGAAGAGTTGGAAATAAGGAAGATTTTTAAGAAAAAATGTAGTGATCACATCCGAAACGTACTAAGTTATACGAAGACCAGCAGAAAAAAAGCCAAACTGCATCACCGAGGAGAATTTGGGCATAATTGTGAATTTTTGAGAATTTGAGGAGAGTAGAAAAAGGAGTGAATAGAATAAAAAAATCGAGCTTATAATTCTTGGGAATCGTCTGCGACATATGCGGGAGGCTCGATCAATATCGATAAACATAGACAAAGATTGTTAATTTTTTTTCAAACACTAATTTTTGAATCTAATTCAGACTATTTTATTATTTCTAACAGTGTTTTTTTAGGCCAAGAAAATAGGGATCGATCCATTATTCATAGACACTTTCACACGCACATTTTAAAAAAAAGACAAGAGTGGAGCGGGGAGAGAGTTAGGGCAATTAAGATTTGTAATTTCAAAACTTTCAATTATTTAATAGATACTTTCAATGTTGATTTGAACATATTATATTGAATATACCATAATAATGGAGTAAGATGAATTTATTAGGTTAATCTCTCCGAAATTTATTTTCATTGCTTATTAGATTATTTGATTTTTAATGAAACGCTTGATAGAGATTCTCTTATTATTTTTTCACAAATTTCAACTTATTCAATATTAATATGAATGTTCATAATTTAGATCCTATATAGTCTCATGATTCATATTACTAATTTCTTTTATTTTCCTTCACATATATATATATCTAATCAAGATTATATGCATTTCTATTATATTATTATTGTAAATTTGTTTTAATTTTTTTCATGACAATACAGGAGAGATATGATGAGATAGCACAGAGAAGTTCGAGTGCTAGTGATGATGCTGGCGGATCTGATACATCTATTGATAATATGAGTCATGGATCGAGACGACTGGTGGACCAAAAAGAGGAAGAATATTTAGACTGGGTTCTTTAAGCAGAAGTTATAGTCGCTGGTACATCTTCTTCCACCCCACCAGCAGTAAGGGCAGAAATAAATCAATTGAATAAAGAAGTTAGCAATTTGAAGGAGTTACAAGTGTAAAGGGACAATGAACTTCAAGAGGTTCGCATACTATAGAGGCAAAGGGATCTGGAATTCAACGAATTTCACGCAAAACACATACGAAAAATGGAGGAGTTCCGCCAACAATAGACGTTAATCATGCAACATTTTCAGTTAGCCTCTACTCCAAGTCAGATTCCCCCTTCTCTATCTCCTCCCGGTGATGCTCGTGATGGTGATGATGGTGATGATTTCTTCGATGGTGATGATGATGGTGGTGATGGTTGTGCTTGAAATTATTGTGTATGAATGTTATTTGACTGTTACATTTGATACTCTGTACATTGATTTTCTTGGTTCTGTATAGTTGATCTATGAACATTAAAACTTGATTATGCTTTGCTTTTGTTTATTACTACACTGATGATTTATTATTGAAATCTTAGTTTATTGATCTTATTGAATAGTTAGTTCTATTGATTAGTATACACAACATAAATTTAATGTTGATGATGATTGGATGGTTAGTTATTGATGAAGTTGTGCAGATATAAAAATAGGTTATATAGGAAAAAATGGTCTAAATATTCCAATGAAATATATATTTGCCCAAAAATTACAGATTCGTCACAAAATTCGTTACTGATAGTTATGCTCGTCGCAAATTTCGTTACAAAAAAATATCAAGTTTGTGACAAATTTTATAACGAAAATAAATTCGTCGCAAATTTTGCAATAAATTCTTTTGGTTGCAAAATTTGCCACAAAATATGATTTTGTAGCAAATTTGGACAAAAATAAGATTCGTCGTAGAATTGCGACAAATTATATTTTCATCACAGATTTGCAACGAATGATATTTTTGTCACAGATTTTGCGACGAAAACCTTTTTTTCGTTGCAGATTTGTGACGAAAATCTTTTTAAACATAGATTTGCGACGAATGACATTTTCGTGGGTAAAATTTGCCATGAATTTTTTTTTTTGTGACAATTTGTGACGATTTTTTTTTGTGGCAAGATTTGCGACGAAAAAGTGTCTTGTTGCAAAATTTGCCACAATTTTATTCGTCGCAAATTTTGCGATGAAATTACTTTCGTGGCAAATTTTACTACGGAATTGATTTTCGTCACAAAATTACGACGAAATTCATTTTCGTTGCAAAATTAGTCACTAATTTTGCAACGAATTTTGCGACAAAATATTATTTGTTGCAAATGTTGCGACGACATATTTGCGACAAAAAACTTTTTATTCCAAAATTCGTCGCAAATTTTTTTTGCAACGAATTTTTCTGAGATATTTGTCACAAATTTCCATAACAAATGAAGGTTTTTTTTTTTTTTTTTTTTTTTTTGTAGTGAAACCACTCTCTAACTCGAGAGTTGAAGTTTTTTCTACCGGAACACTCTTTGACGGTCTTTGTAGGTCTTATTCTTTAATATTGACAGAAGGCTAAGTCATTTCGTTCGAGTTAGTAGAGTTATTATCTGTAGAGTCAGACCCACTTCAACATATTCTATTACCTTATTTTGTCTTACAATTAAAGAAATGACTAGAATATCAAATCAAACTAGTATATAAGTATCTCGATTAGTAAAGTTGAAATTTGGAATCCTAAATAAAATTTAGGATTCGTGGATTAGGCACATTAAATACTTTACTTGCTTCTAGCTCTCACATTAGGGGAGAATAAATAAGTTACTAAGCAAACACTTCAAAAAGGTCAAAATTTAACCACGGTATTAGTGACGAAAAAATAAACAAAATTCGTCACAAAAAGATTTGTGATGAAATTTGCGACAAACAAAAATCCATGGCTATATTGGCATCGCAAAATTAAACGATAACAATTAAATTTTTGTTACAAATTTACAACGAAATATTTAGGTGGCCAAGTTCGTCACAAATTAGTGATAAACAAATTCGTTTCAAAAACTATGGCTGTTTAGCGATGAAAAGATTCGTCATTGATTAGCCACGAAATTGGCGACAAAGATTTAGCAACAAAATTTAGGGACAAAAGTTAGCGACAAATTTAGCAACGAGCGCTTAGTAATGAATTTAGGGACGATAACTTAGCGACAGAAGTTTAGGCATGACCTTTGTGATGAATTTTTTATCAACAAACTATTAACGACGAAAATTTAATGATGAACTTAGTGATTAAATATTAGCAATGACTTTTGTGATATTTTGGGATGAAAAGTTAGCGACAAATTTAGTGATGAAATTTTTGCAATAAATTTTGCGATGGATTTTTAGTCACAAATTTAGTAACAAACGTATCGATTATCACTTAGTGACAAATTTACCGAACAAAAATTTATCAATGAACTTCGTGACGAACTGTTAAAGATGAAGATTTATCGATAAGCTTAACAATGAAATATAAGCAACGAGTTTTGTGACAAAAATGTAGCGACAAATTTTGAGACAAAAAGTTAGCAATGAATTTAGCATTCTGATGGATTTTAAGCCTCGAATTTTGTGATGGATTTTTTTATGCTTCGAAAAAAATTTTTGAGTGCTGAATTTATTTAGCTACATGAAATCCACTTCAAGCGACATACCTAATAATGATTAGAGATGGGCAAAGCCAAATATATATATAAAGGACTCGAAATACAACATGCATTTGGTATTATAATTTCAAGGGTTGGGGTTATATTTTTTTAGTGGGGCAAACCATATTGAGGGGCACCCTCCCTTCACCTCTAAGTAGAGATGCATGCTTAGTAATTTGAGACATAATTGCATACTTGAACTAATATTGATATGATTAATTATGGACATAGAGATAATGACAAGTAGTTGCTGCATAATAATGTATAATAATATGCATGAAATAGAACTAAAGGAAGCACTAAGATGGTGTGCTTGTAATGCAAGCCCTACAGAAACAATACTATTCCTTCTAAAATGCTGCCCTATCATATAAAAAATCCACTAGTAATGTAGGGTAACAAGATACGTGGTAAGTGGTAACTTGTTCAGAGCTTGAAGCAGGCTTTTCAACTATTGATTTCTCTCTACTTAAATAGCAGTAAATTACCAAGAAAAGACAACAAAAGAATCTAGTGCTTTGATGTAAGTTGGCCAGCAGTTCTGTAATAGATACTCCAAAAAAGAGAGAAGTCCTAATGTATAATTAAATGTATAGGTTTGTAACTAAACATCGGAAGTTACCTACTACTCTTAGATGACAAATTAGAAGATTACTCCACTTCTCTGAAAAGCAGTCAATATCTCCATCACATTGAGCACTAATTCATGAGAAGACCCCCAAGCACATGACAAATAACACCAAAAATATTCCAATGCACAAATAATCCTCTCCAAAAAACTTTAGAAAATGGAGCCTACAAAAATAGTAACAAAATGCATGCAAGATATTTGTCCATATATTTGCTAGATTCTACTTGAGCCTATATATAAAGTGTCTTCATACAAATACCCGGTGGAAAATTATATGGAGTTAAGATAACTGACCAATATAACTATGTTTTTTCTGATTTGCCAAATGGAGCATATCTATCAGCACAGGGATCTAACATAATATTTCATGGCTCTTTTGTGAACTTGGGATATGGTCTATCAATATGTTTCCATACCTGTATCTAAAGGATGACAAATTACACCCTCTTCTGTTTTATGATTTGCATGTCAAGTCATGTGTTCAGCAATGGCTTAAGATGCATAAAGCCTTTGCAATCTAGAAGTTAATGGTAAGTAAAATATTTGTCTGTGTAGTTTATGCTTCTCGTTATGACTTGGCTTCCTTCTAATCTTGTATCTAGAATGGTTACAGAATTTACAAAATTCTGCATTTTCATCATCCCTCCAAAATAATATACAATCTCGACTACATACATCAATCCTTACCACGGAAGATCTAAGTCTTTGACAAGCTTTTTGATATCAGAAAAATCACTTGGCATGATATTATCACAAGGTATTGCTTCTTGGATTACTTCAATGAAGGAGTTGAGACAACTTTCAGACACATTATACTCTGTTTTGATATTTAACAGTCTTGTCATCACTGATAACTTAGTGTGGCTATTACAACCTACTCACAAAAGTTCATCTACAGCTTTCAACACTTCCCAAAACTGGTTAGATAAAAAGTTTCATTATTTATATCCTCATCAACATATGTTACTTCTACCTCTTCCAACGGTGAGACATAAGTAGTATATATTTGTTCAAATGTTGGAACAAAACTAGTACTCATATGGTTTGATTCTGAAACAAAATTTTGACCACCAACATCAATTATCATCTTCTGATATAGTTTCAATTGGTCATAATAACTAAATTCTCCTCTAACCGAAAATTGCTTACTTCTTCGATATTCTTCATCAGAAATAAACAGTTTATCGTGACAAGTCCAATTATAATAATTTGGGATAAAACCAAATCTATAAAAATGTTTCCTAACTTTATCACACAATGAAACTTACTATTACTACACATTTTACATAGACATATTAACTTATTTTCATCCATAAACTCAGCATTACTACTAGCAAAGTCCAAAAATTATTCCAACCCGACACAAAATTCATCGGTCAATCCTTGACATTTAAGTAAGCTATTATTATACATCCAACCTTTATCGTTTTGTATTTTCTTTGTATACAAACTCAAGAAACAAAAACTTTAACAAAAAAGCTGGAAATACTATGATAATCCACCCCCAACCCCCTTATTCCCCCAAGAAAAAGGAACCAATGGAAAAATGAAACAGATTCTTAAAGTTCTAAAAATAAAGTATATGCAAATAAAAAGATCTAATCATAAGAGAACTCTTAAGAAAATGATCTTCCCTACCTTCTAGTGTGAACATAAACAATGCCTAGTGTAAACATAAATGTAGTTGAGGCTTAAAAAAATTAAAAACAGAGATATCCACTATAAATTCAAAAGAAAAAGCTATATAACATCAAATAGGCATAACTGTTAGGAAAAAATTTTACATCATCTCTATTCAAAGTAAGTACTAGCTTTAAACTGAATTAATTTCTCTCTTACATGTCCAAAATATTAAGTTAAGAAGTACAAGAGGGAAAGGCAAAAAAGAAAAAAAGAAAAAAGCCTTGCAACAGTACTCAATAAACTTATATTTCATCAAGGTGCTCACCTAGTGCCAGCACCTTGGTGCCTAGGCACAAATGCCCTTCGAGCAACACCTTTGAAAACATTGAATTACACTAAAACAATCATCGGATATCAATTAAACCATATAGCTTAAGATAAGTTAAGGGGCCAAAAAGTCTTCTAATGATATTTTTCAGCATATTACACTCACGACTTTTTCTGTTATCAAGATCCTTCATGGATGGAGTATTTGTTGCTTTGGATGAAACAATTAATAATAAGGGACAATGGCAAGTAACAAATCAAATGGTGGAGGAAGCATAATCAATAAGGGTAAGTAAGGTAAACCTAATCAATTGCACAATAAATCAGGCAATGCAGATTGTCTCATCAATTGCATAAGTTATAGATCTTATTATTGATACTGTGTAAAAGCATTTCAATGACAATCAAAAGTAGGAAGCATTAAAACCAAGGTGACATAGGCTAGTTTCAACTATTTTTGGTGCTTCGACTTGAACAACTTTCCTTGCATTACCATGCTATACAAAGGAAATGAATGCAAACAAGTAACAACACATGAATTTGCACAAAAATAAGGGAAACTATGCTTGCCTACAATTACCGGCAAGTGTTCTATTTAAGTTTCAAAAACCCCACTATACCTCAATTTGAGTCCAACAAGCTAAGCCCAATCCCAATCCCAAGAACATTACAACAAACAATGTATATGTGATAGATAACATTATTGGGCTTGTGCCTTGATAATCATGTTAGAAGCAAGCCATAGAAAAGAAGAAATAATCATGTTAGAAGCAAAACCCCAATTGGATATTTATTAAGAAAATGAACCTCAGGCTATCAAAGCTAAAGATTAAGGAATCCAAACCCCGACTGCATATTTACATATCATCAAAGGATTTGTATGTCTTTTTTTTCTGGGGTGTTTCTGACAAATGGTACCCAAAGCATATGCACAGACAGAAATAGCATATTGTTGGCATAAATTCTATAAACCCAAACGTCAAGAGCAAGAAATGTGCATTACTTATATTTAGTGGACCTTTTTCTTTGTCTCAGGCATTTTATTGAGCGGTTTATGTGCCAGGATCCAATAGTTGTATCACTACCACCCCCACACTAATTAGGGTTTCTTCAACGGTTTCGTGAAGCAGACTAAGAAATAATTAATTGATTGAAAATTAAGAGATTGGCATTCCAAATCCAGTAAGAACAAGAAACAATAAACTTTGAGAAATAGATGAGTCAGAGATTACTGACCTTGTATGCTTGTGTTGGGCCTTCAAAGAATTGATCTTCTCCTCTTTCGGTGAGTGATAAGAGCTCCTACTTTAATTTTAACTCCTTTTCCTCAAACAATAAGCAATGATTTTGTGAAACTAACGAATGGTTAGAGCAAGCGAAGTAAGCGATGATGAATGCTAGCAAGGTTAAGAGTAATGAAGGTCAGCGAGGTTGACAATGAAGGTCGGTGAGGGTAAGAGCGGCCAGGGCAAGCAAAGAAAGCGATGATGGGAGGTAGAGAAAGCGGCTAGGGAAATGAGACTTGTCAAGAGAATGAAAACAAAATGAGAAAACATAAAAGTAAAATATCCTCTTTAGCGACGGATGGACTATCGGTCACTAAATTTAGTGAGGAATTTCATTTTATCGCTAATATCAGTGCTGAAAGATGCTTATTTGTCACTAAATTTAGTAACAAAAATAATTATTCGTAGTTAAATTCGCAACAAAAAGTATTTTTGTCACTAAATTAATGATAAAATTTACAACAAAACCTTAAAACGAAATTATCAACGAATTAGTTGTTTGTGACGAAATTAACAATGAAAAAATAGTTTTCCTAAATTTATAACAAAATGAGAGATGGAAAAATATTTTTTGTGTGGTTCATAAATAAAACGAATTTGGTTTTCATACTTATATAATGACTAGATTACTTAAACAAATTTGTATCGTCTCTAGAAATTATGATTGATAATACTTAAAATAAGTACAAATTCCTTTGCTTAATCTCTAAAAGAGTTGTTCAATGCCCAATGTAGTTTTATACTTAGCTAAAAGATAAATTATATACTTATATAAGTAAAATCCTATTATTGTATATGGTAATATATTCAACCCGATTTCATTACTTAGAAAGCATAAAAAAGAGAGATATGGTTGAAAAAATTTCATGAGAAAGTGTAGAAGGAATTTAACCACGAATTCCTAAGAACCATTACCTATTAGCGACGAACTTAGTTACTAATAATTTTGTGTGACTAATTAGCAACGAATTTAGCCATGATACGAAGAATTCTTTGCTAAATTTTGCAACAAAAATATTTTTGTAACTAATTAACGACGAATTTTACAATGAGCAATTGAATTTGTTGTTAATTAGTGACAAATTTAGCCACAAAAAATTATTCATCTCTAAATTTAGTGACAAATATTATATTCCTGGCAAAATTTAGCCATAAAATTGCTATACATCGCTAAATTTGCCATGAACTTATAGTTTCATGGCTAACTTCGTCACGAATATTTTTTCGCGGTTAATTCATTACGAATTTCGTGATAAAAATCTTTTCACGATGAATTAGTCACGAATTTAGTGACAAAATTTTTTCATGGCTAATTAGTCATGAATTTAGCCATGAATGCCTTGTTCGTTGCTAATTTTGTCACGAATGAGTTTTCGTCACTTAATTCATTGCAAAATAGCAACGAAACTATTTTCATCCTTAATTCCATTACAAAATAGCGATGAATTTTTCTCGTCACTAAAATCGTGTTTTTTTTTTTTTTTTTTTTTTTTTTTTTTTGTAGTGAAAGATCTTCAAGTTTCACATGTAAGCTTCACAAAGCTTTTAAAGTTTTGTTCACAGATTTTGCAAAACATTTGAAGTAATAATTAAGTTCTCACTTGTTTATGACAATTCTTATATTTCTCATCCATAAACTACTTTATAATAGCAATTAGGGATATTATATTTCTTTCTCTAAGGTGTATAACATGAATGCAATGCTTAAATCTTAAACTCAAAGTTCTTATATTCTCAAGATTTCTCTTTTTTATTGTGATTCTCAACATATTATTACATGTAAAACCATAGCTTATCAAGAGATCCACACACGTATTCTAATCCAACATCTATTTTAAATATGTGATTAACCTTAAGATCTCATTGAGCATGGAATGAGATGATTGAAGTACCAACATAAAGCTAAGACATAGAGCATTGTTTATGAATAAGTTCAATTCCCTTTACAAAAGTGTGCCTAAGTGAACTAAGTTAAGTTGCAACTCAAAATTTTTGGACACTACAGGAACAATTTTAGTAAATTCAATATAACTTGAGCTACATAATTTAAAATCACTTACTTCCAACTCCTTTGATAAGCTAACACATAGATCTACAAGTTTATATTTTGTGCTCAGCTTAATTAGCCTAGAAGATAGTCCAAATTAGGCTATAAGAAATAGCTGGAATATGACAATATCCTATTATAGAACAAGCCAATTTGATTAAGAGTTACAAATTCAATTTTCAATAAAAATTTTCATCTAATATGTTATTTTAAACCTCTAAACATCTAGTTTATGCAAGAGAGAATTTTGCTCAATCTGGAATTCTATAGTAAAAGTAATGTCAAAGATTGGAAGGTGTTGAGACTACCATAAACATGATAGATTGCATAAACTTACATATACCATATCTTATTCATGATTTTCTCTACTCTTTATCATCCATAAGCCATTCTAACTTGCAAAAGAAAGAGTATATAGATGATCACAAGGCATCAAATAATATACATCCATGATACTTAACTTAAATCTTGATTGCTCACTTAAATCACTTAACTTTTTCTAAAATCTCCAAGGCACCTAAATAAGGATGATATCTATAGATTCAATCGCTTGTTAACTATCTTTCAAAATTGAAACTCTCATTCTAAGGATACTTAACAATATGCTTTGAGCATGTCTTCATAATTTTTGGCAAGAGAAAACCAAAACACAATATTTAAACTCATCCTTGAGCTTCCCAACACTGCAAAGCAAAAAAAAAAAAAAAAGTGGTCCTGCAACTCACAAATTGTGACACCAAAGTGGTGTCACTAATTTTTGATGCAAACTGTGATGCAACACAAGAAATTTGTGAAGAAAATAAATAAGTGTCATAAAAAAAAATCACTTATCCACAGTAAAAACAAGCAAGCCATAAAATTGTGTGTGAAATGATGAGGAAATTTAGCGATGACCCCGACATCACAATACTTGCCTAGGCGTTGCAAATTTTGGGCATGAAAAATTGTGATGTAGAAGATGTTGCTCATTTAATTGCTAATTCATGCACAAAATGGTAGGGGAAAATAACAACAACACTAGGGTCACAAAACAGGATGCACAAAATGTTTATTATGATCTATGAACTTTGCGATAGGGCTAGTGACGTCAAAAAGACTTCGCGATCAGATTGGCATTGCAAAAAGCATTGTAAAATTTTGTGACACAAAAGATGTTAGAAATAAAGATCTTCGATGTTGATTGGATACTACAAGTTTTCCAATGATGGTTGTTGTCAATATTTCTATCATAAAAGTAATCTTTTGATTTTATGATGTATAATCGCATCACTACTTGCATTAAAAAATTTTCTCCGATGCCATGTGTAGTCACCAACATATGCGTTGCTACTACATTGCTATTGTCATTGTAAATTATTTAGGACACATGGTTGCGTCACCAATTCATTAAATGTCCTTGGCAACGAGGAGTTGAATGCATCACTAATTTCATTGCTAATCATATTTCCGATGACAATTGTGATGTCAAAATTTTCACTTTACTGATATTCATTAATTGCATTTGCAGTGTTAATGTTCTTACAAGCATCACTAATGTTGTTGCAAATGCAATTAACAATGCATTTGACACTTCCTATCATTGCAAATATTTGCAATGCCTTATTATTGTTGGCATTGCAAAAGACATCACAAACCGTATTATAGCGGGATTTCTCATCTTCCCATCAAAAGTTATGTTGGAAATGATTAAACTTGAAAACATGGCTCGAATGAACAAGCCATTGCACAAGCCAAGATACACCAGGGGTCAAGCCAGCGTGCCACAGCATGAATAGACCGGTATCAATGCATAGTGCAATGGCCAAGCAGCTGAAAGGCCAAGAGTCATTATGCAATAACTACTACAATAAGTATATTCATTAGCATATATGAAGAGACAAATAACCGCCCAAATAGTTATTAGTAGTTATTAGGTTTTATTAGACATTATTAGGAGTAATCAATGTTTTGAGTTTCTTGGAGTGCAAGGATTTGTGTAAAAATGCCTATAAATAGACCACCCCTCAAGCATTGTAATGGGAGAGTGAACATAGATCAAGGAATGAAGAAAAATACAATTCCTTTCTCCTTCTATCTTTGAGAGTGAAAATCTAGTTTAGTTATATTGTCTTGTTGTTTTCTTTCCACAACACCAATCACCTTCTACTGAGCCCAACAAACTAGAATCAATGCCTTGTTAAAATGCCCACCAGAAATTCAAATATCACCTTCCAATTCTCACAACTCACCAAGACAAATTATAATAGATGGTCACTTCAGATAAAGGCCATTCTTGGATTTCATAGCTTTTGGGACATCGTAGAGAAGGGTCATCAGGAAGTTGCTGATGAAAGTACACTCACAATAGCCCAACTAGATCTTTTGCAAAAGGCAAAGAAGAGAGATCAAAGTGCTCTCTCTATCATCCATCAAGGATTGGATGATGACATGTTCGAGAAATTTGCCAATGAGACCAAGGCCAAGAATACATGAAATATCCTTAAGAACTCCATAGTGGGAGTTGATAATGTGAAAAAGGTGAGACTCCAAACTCTAAGGGCTGAGTTCGAGTCACTCTTGATGAAAGAGACCGAGTCCATAATGGACTATTTCACTCATGTGTTGGCAGTAGTGAATCAAAGGCAAAGGTTTGGAGAAGCAGTGGATGATGTACTGGTGGTAGAAAAGATTTTATGCTCTCTCATTGCAAAATTTAATCATGTAGTTGCTGCAATTGGAGAGTCTAAGGACTTAGAGGCCATGAATATCGATGAGTTGAATAGGTCGTTATTAGCCCATGAAGAGAGAATGAAGCGAAGTTAACTGAAGCCTATAAAACAAGTCTGGCAAGAAAACTTTCCTCTAATCCTAAAGGAGATAGTTCAGAAAGAGGTGGAAGAAACCAAGGACGTGGTAGAGGTTGAGGTCATGGACGAGGCCAAGGACATGGTCAAGGTAGAGTAGAACATAATTACACTCAAGACGGCAGAAACAAGAGTGTCCAAAGAGGCTGTGGTAAAGACAGAGGAAACAACCGGAGAAACAATAAGCCAAAGTGTGACAAAAGCCAAGTTGAATGCTACTTATGTGGTGAATATGGACACTATTCTTGGGAGTGTCAAACCAAGAGTGGTGATGTAGAGACAAATCTTACCTAACATAAGGAGACAGAAGGTAAAACCCTCTTGCTCTCTCTGAGGGATGAACCTTTAGGACAAGATGACATGTGGTACCTCGATAATGCTATAAGCAACCAAATAACGGGAGATAGGAGCAAGTTCGTGGACTTACACATGAAGATGATAGGCTATGTCCGATTTGGTGATGACACAAAAGTTGAAATCGAGGGAAAGGGTTCAGTGACTTTAGCCAATGGAGGCCACAAAATACTACACAATGTCTACTATATACCCAAGATGAAGGACAACATCTTGAGTATTGGACAACACTTAGAGAACAGACATAAAGTGACTATGGAGGATCACTTTCTTTGGCTTCAAGACCGGGAAGATAAACTCATTGCCAAAGTTCTTATGACAAAAAATCTCATGTTTTGCTCAAGTTGAAGATGGCAGAAGCAAAATGTTTACATGCTTGTATCCATGATCTTTCATGGATACGGTACATGAGGTGCAAGGACCTCAACTTTGAAAGTCTTAAGGCTCTAGGAGAAAAAACCATGGTAAATGGGACTCATGTGGTTAATCATCCAAATCACTTATGTGAGGCATGCTTGCTTGGAAAGTATTCGAGGAGGAGTTTTCCCAAAATGTCAAATTCAATAGTTACTAAACTACTACAACTTGTTCATATTAATGTATGCGGGCCGATAAAGCCTCAATCTTTGGGGAACAATTGATACTTTGTTCTCTTCATCGATGACTACTCACGAAAGATGTGGGTTTATTTTTTGAAAAATAAGAGCGAGACTTTTGATGTGTTCAAAATGTTCAAAACTCGGGTAGAGAAAGAAAGTGGCTACCTGATCAAAGCCTTAAGGATAGATAGAGGGGGGAATTTACCTCTAATGAATTTAAAATTTTTTGTGAAGCACATGGAATTAGACATCCTATAATGGTACCAAGATCACCACAACAAAATAGAGTCCCTGAAATGAAGAGCAGGACGATCCTCAATATGGCTAGGACAATGCTAAAGAGCAAAGGCATGCCTAGGGAATTTTGGGTTGAATTTGTTACATATGCAGTTTATCTCTCTAATAGATCACCAACAAACAGTTTAGAGAAAAAGACTCCTGAAGAAGCATGGAGCAGAAGGAAACCAACTATGAGGCACTTGAGAGTGTTCGGATCCATCACATATGTTCATATGCCGGAGCAGGAGAGGACAAAGCTTGATGATAGAAGTAAAAAGATGGTGTTCAATGGGTATGCTGAAGATACAAAAGGGTACAAGTGTTTTGACCCTAACAACAAAAAAATCGATGATAGTATAGATGTGATGTTTGAAGAAAGTGCCTCATGGGACTGGAACACCAAAAATGGAGAGAAATATGAATTTCTTCCTTATTTGGGAGAAGAAGAGAATGGGAAGCAAGGAGTCGAAAGTGAGGACACAACTCCTAATACGTCAACAAGCCCAAGTGAATGGCCTCCAAGATTTCGAAGCATACACGATTTGTATGATGCTACCGAAAGAATACACAATGAAATTTTATTTTGTCTATTTTCTAATGATGAGCCGTTAACTTTCACAAAGGCTGTAAATGAGAAAAAATGGGTACAAACCATGGAGGAAGAAATTCTCTTAATCGAGAAAAATTACACATGGGAATTTACAACACTTCCCTGTGCAATTGGGGTAAAATGGGTGTACAAAGTAAAGAAGAATGCCAATGGAGAAGTGGTAAAGCACAAGGCAAGGCAAGTCGCTAAGGGGTACAAACAACAATATGGTGTGAATTATGAAGAAGTGTTTACTCTAGTTGCTCGATTAGAGACAATACAATTGATCATCACCCTTGCAGCCCAAAAGCAGTGGACTATACATCTGATGGATGTAAAGTCCACATTTCTGAATGGCTTTCTTGAAGAAGAAGTACACGTGGAACAACTAAAAGTGTTTACGACAAAACGCAATGAAGACATGGTGTTAAGGCTAAAGAAGGCCTTATATGGCCTCAAACAGGTTCCAAGATCTTTGTACAATCATCTTGATAAGTACCTTCAAGAGAATGGATTCTCTAGATACATTTATGAATATGCACTTTATGTGAAGAAAGAAGATGGAGATATTTTGTTCATATGCATCTACATGGATGATCTAATACTTACTGAAACAATCCACAAATGTATGAACGTTTCAAGAGGCAATGGCCCAAGAATTCAAAATGAGTGATATGGGTCTCATGTCGTATTACTTGGGGATAGAGGTGAAACAAATAGATAATGAGATTTTTATCTCTCAAGAGGCCTATGCTAAAGGGATTATCAAAAAATTCAAAATGACGGATTGTAATCATGTAAATACCTCAGTGGAATGTGGGGTGAAACTTGTCAAGAAGGATGGAGCAAAGAAAATTGATCCAATGATATTTTGGAGTCTTATTGGAAGTTTAAGGTACTTGACATGTACTAGACCTGATATACTTTTTTCAGTTGGAGTAGTAAGCCGATTTATGGAATGTCCAAGTGAAGAACACATGAGGGCAACAAAAAGAATTCTCCAATATCTCAAAGGTATACTTGATTATGAATTATTTTATTCAAAAATAGAAAATCCTAAATTGAAAGGGTACTATGATAGTGATTGTGTCTGTGATATAGAAGAGCGAAAGAGTACTACTGGGTTTGTATTTTATTTGGGAAACAATGCAATTTTGTGGAGTTCAAAGAAATAACCCATACTAACATTGTTAACATATGAATTGGAGTATGTAGCAGCAACTGCTAGTGTGTGTCATACTATATGACTAAGGAGATTGCTAAGAGAACTTCATTTTGAAGAACAAAACCCAACCAAGATCATGACGGATAACAAGTCAGCCATGGCTCTAGCAAAAAACTCGATGTTTCATGAACAAAGTAAGCGTATTGATGCAAAATTCCATTTTATTTGAGAGTGCATTACAAACAAGGAGATTAAGACAGATTATGTGAAGACTCAAGAACAAGTTGCTGATCTCTTCACAAAACCCTTTAAGTATGATAGATTTCAAAATCTAAGAGAGATGGTTAGAGTTATAAGAATGTCAAGTTTATTGGGGGTGTTGGAAATGATTAAACTTGAAAACATGGCTTGAAGAAACAGGCCACTGCACGAGCCTACATACATTAGGGGTCAAGCCAACATGCCACAGCACGAATAGCTACTATCAGCAAGCAGTGTAATGGCCAAGTAGCTGAAAGGCCAAGAGTCACAATGCAATAACTATCATTAGGGAATGCCCAAATAGTTATTAGTAGTTATTAGGTTTTATTAGACATTATTAGGATTTATCAATATTTTGAGTTTCTTGAAGTGTAACGATTTGTGTAAAAATGCCTATAAATAGGTCACTCCACAACCATTATAATGGGAGAGTGAACATAGATCAACAAATGAAGAGAAATACAATTCCTTTCTCCTTCTATCTTTGAGAGTGAAAATATAGTTTAGTTATATTGTCTTATCATTTTCTTCCCACAACACCAATCACCTTCCGATGTACCCAACAAGTTATTCATTTCTCTCCACCTATTGACACCCTCTCCCATGTTCTCTCTCTGTCCAACAACATCCACCATCATCCTCCCTCTCATTGTTGCTCACTTTATCTCTCCTCTCCACGACCTCTATTTGTCTCCATACGCATAAAGCGTAATCTCCCTGGCGAGTCCCTGTATACTGTGTCTCTCTCCGACAACAACCCCTCTCCCTACACGAACATCTATCTCTCTCTCTCTGTCTCCCAAATTGGTAAATGTTCACTGCACGTTTTTGATAATATTTCAAGCGTATTGAAATTGTCAGTTTGGAGAAGTACACTCAGGAATATCTCCGCAATGTATTTCAATTAATGGTTTTTCTTTTTATGTTTCATTTTTTGTTTATACTCTGTAAATGAGATTTTGCCTCTACGTGCACTCAACACGCTTGAGTGTCTATGTTCTTTATGCGTGTAGTGTTTGCCATTGGGGAATTCAATGTTTATTTCAGATGTTCAATGTTGTATTTTTCATTGTTCATGTTATATATTGAATGTTTAATTCATTTTAATATTCAATATTGAATGTACAATGTTCAATATTCAATATTGAATCTTCATGCAAGGGGTATCTAGAACATATTAAGCTTGTGTGTTGGGGGATCCATTTTTTGAAAATTTATGTCAAACCACATGTGTTATTATTATATGTGTGCTCGAAGTATTTCAGTGTCCTTCGGGGATTGGGATTTTTTTGAAAATTTTTGCTGAAAGATTTATATTGTTTTAAAAAATATATGTAATGTTCTTAATTTTTTTCAAAGTTTTTTAGAAGTTATTCTTAATTAATTTATTATTAAAATTTTTTTAATATTTTTAATATCGCTTTAAGTTTTTCTTTAATATTTAAAATCCTAATAATATTAAGTCGTGCATCTCATTTTTAAAAATTATTGATTATAATTAACTAATTTTTTTGTTCAAATTAATAGAAAATTATTATAATATAACGGATGTGTCTTTTTAAATTTCTAATAAAATTAAGTTATAGTTCGTGAGTTTTCTAATGGTCAGAAATGATTTACTTTGATCATAGGATAAGGTTCATGTTCGGACATGAATCAAACAAAATAGTAGTTATTGTAGGCGGTCAGTAGTGAACATGACTTATAAGTAATTTCTTAAATATTGTACCATGAATGAAAATTGGTATTTTATAACTTTATGTTATGTGCTCTTAATATTGAGTGTATATGGATAAACTTATGAAACTATGGTTACACAATTTGATTTATTATAAGTAAGATTTTTTATAGGTCAAGAGTTTCATACATTAGGTATACGTTATTGATTAGTCGGGCTATGCATATACAATAGAAAATCTAAATCGCTACAAAAAAATATACATTTAGCGACGAATTTTGCGATAAACAAAAATTTGTCGATAATTAACAACAAATTTTTCAACAAAAAAATTTTCGTCATAAAATTTACAACGAACCTAGAGTTCGTCGCAAAATTTATAACGAATAGAGCGTTCGTCGCAAATTTGCAACGAACACTTTAGTTCGTCGCAAAAAATTACAACGAACAATTAAGTTCATTGCAAAATTTACAACAAACCAAGAGTTCGTCTCAAAATTTGCAACCAACCTAGAGTTCGTTGTAAAATTTACAACGAACTACTGAGTTCGTCACAAAATTTGTAACGAACCACTGAATTCGTCGCAAAATTTGCAACGAAAATAGAGTTTGTCATAAAATTTGCAACCAACCTAGAGTTTGTCACAAAATTTGCAACAAACCACTGACTTCATCGCAAAATTTGCAACGAACCCTGGAGTTCATCGTAAATTTGCAACAAACTTTTGAGTTCGTCGCAAAATTTGCAACGAATCTAGAATTTGTTGCAATATCTATTACAAATTTTCTATACTTAGAAAATTTGTTGCTTCCTCCCCATTTTCTATACTTTTGCTACACTTAAAAAAGTTTGGCTTCCTTCACAAATGGGATTCCGCTCCACTCCATTGCTGCTGGTTGCTGGTAAAGGTAAGATCTTTCTCTCTCTTTTCTCTTTCTCCTTTCTCTCTTTCTCTTTTGTGGGTTGAAATGAAAATCCGACGGGAGAGCCACCGGATTTGGAGGCCACGGAGGCGGCGGCCCTCGCGGGGCCGTGATGGCCACTGCTGCAGCGGCCTGCCACAGCCGCGAGGGCCGCGACTGCAGCGGCCTCTCGCGGCCGCCGCTGGAGGGAGGGGGAGCACCCCCTCCCTGTTTTTTTTTTTAATTTTTCTTTATTATTTATTTTAATTAATATTATCTTTTATTTTTATTTAGTGAAAGAGTGGAGATCCTAGTGGAAAGTCTAGGGCTGTGTAAAGGGGAGGAAACTTTGTGTTTCTTTATCACCATCTTTGAAGAGCTAGATCACTTGTGTCTCTATTTTATGCATGATTTTACTACCAATGTGTTCCAATTTTATTCTTGATTGCGTGAAACTCCACGGCTCACTTGGAGGGGGAAAAGTCTATTGTTCCCAACACTTTTGGTTCTTGAAATGAAAAGGAAAAAATTAAATAATTTGATTGTCTCCTACTCTCCTTTAGACGTGAAATGTTGAACTTAAAATGTATCAGTCTTACCAACACTGCTTTGTAAAAGTGCTACTACCACTAACTGGTACAATGAATCAGGATATCATTCTTGTTGAAGGACTAAAATTGGATGACATCCAAGTCAGAATTTATACCATCCACTGCTTAGCTCTGAGATTGCTTAGTGCTAAGGGATCTCCAATAAGATGCATTCTCATCAAGTGAAGTTTGTAAGTTTTGAGTTTTTACAATTACATGGCAGTAATTAAGATCTGTTCATTACTGTTGAGTTGAATGTTTGATCCTTTGCTTAGTATTCATTGCCATGTTTTAAGTTTAATGCATGCCTGTTGTATAATTCAGAATTCTAGACCTATAATTTGTGCCTCATTGTGGATGGAATTTTTCTTGGCTTTGTTTTTGTGCATCTAGTATAAAGGGCAGCCACTAAATCAGGCTTTAGACATATTGTAATCAGGGAAGATTAGATGCAGTCAGTCTAACCTTTGTAAGCAAGAAATTTGTGGAATGAAATTAACCACAAATGATACAAGTATTGGAATGCTGATGAAGTGGGCAAAAGGTTGTTAAGTGATGATGTGAGGCAAATGTGGCTTGGAGACAATTCAAAAATCTTGGAGACATGTTGCAGCGGCTTGCCGTGGCCACGAGGGTGTTAAGATTAGACACATTTGCCACCGATTCCTGACTCTCGTACGCCTTCTCTGACTTCTCCTGGTAAAGATCATAATTTTCATTTTCTTGAAATTTTTTCCGTTGATTTATTATTTACTTTACTTATTTCAAATAAAACCCTAATCTCTTTTGGTTTTTGTTGATTGTTTAATTTCATTTGTCAGTTTATTTCCTATTTAGTGGCTCATGCATCAATTTTTGAATTTTGCTTATTAATACACTGTTTTCTCTTTTATAGATAATTTGAAACAAAATTTTTAGTTTTGGTGTCTTGCGATAAGCTATTATTACATTAATTTAAATATGGTAAGTACTTTTATGTACTCCAATTTTTTTTTAAGTTCACAATTTTTATTTTTTTTATGACCTTAACATTTATATTTGATAGTATCGACATGGTGAGCATAGACGAAGTAGTGATGGAAGACCAGACTCTTCAAGATCGCAGTTTGCTTTAGTTGGACCTTCTAATTCCCCTTTACCTACTAGTGCTGGACCTTCGTCGTCTCTTTCGGTTGCACCTTCGGTGCAACATTCGCATGTCGAGGGGGAAGACACGCGAGAGGTGATTGACCCCTGTAGAGATTTGTAAGTATTAAATTTGATTTTTTCATCACTATTGATTCTTTTATTTATGTAGTATTTAAATTTTTTAACTATCTTATTTACTTACCAATTTTTGTTCGTAATTTTATAACAGATTCACAAATTCTGTACATGTTGTTCATGAACTTAATCAAATTATGAACAACTATTGGGGAGGGGAGTGACTATCTTTCACAAACACTCCAGATGAAACGAAAGAGTTATGGTGGAGAGAGTTTGAGGTAAATTACGTCTTTCAGTTCAAATTTAAAATTAAGTTTATAATTTTAATATAACTAATTATTTTTTTATTTATTGCAGCGACAGTTCACTTGGGACGAGACGGAGGAGCTTGAAGTAAGAAGAATTTTTAACAAGAAATGTGGTCATCACATTCGAGGCGTATTAAGTCATGTAAAGACTAGTAGAAGGAAGCCAAACTGCATAACCGATGAAAATTGTCGCAAGCTTTTGAATTTCTAGGAATCTGATGAGAGCCGAAGGAGGAGTGAGTAGAATAACAAGAATTGCTCTTTTAACTCTGGGGAAATGTCTGCTATTTATGCAGGAGGCTTAATCAATATTGATGAGTATAAAAATAGATTGGTAATATTTATTAAAACACTAATTTTTTTAATTTAATTTATTTATTTTATAACTGTTTTATTATATAAAACAATATTTTTTTATGCCAAGGAAATGAGATCCCAGCCATCATTTATAGACATTTTCACACGAACATTCCAAAAAAAAGACAAGAGCTGGAGTGGAGATAAAGCTAAAGCTGTTGTGGTATTTAATTTGAAAACTTTCCTTTATTTTAATATTAATTTCTTTTAATTTTGAATTTATAAACACTTTCAGTATTGATATTATATATGTTGTTACTTTAATTTCATTTGAAATTATGTAATGACAATGCAGGAGAGATATGATGAGCTACAGCGGAATTCAATCGGTAATAAAGATGCTGGCTAATCTGAACCATCTATCGATAGTATAGTTTTATGGGTCGAGGTAAGTGGTGGTGCAAAAAAGGGAGGAAGAATACTTGGGATGGGCTCTTTGAACCGGACTTGTAGAATCACCGGTCAATCTGCAAACACTTTAGCTATTGTAAGGGAAGAAATGATGCAAATGAATAACCAGATGAGCCAGATGCAGGAGTTACTAGTACAAAAAGATAATCAAATTGAAAAATTACGTGTACAACAAAAGCAAAATGAGGGCGTAATTAGCGAGCTTCGCGCAAATCAGGATTTCATAATGCGACATCTTCATTTAACTCCCGGTTTAAGTCAGACGACTTCATTTCTGCTTTCTTCTGATAATCCTCCTGATAGTGATAATGGTGACGATGGTGATGACGATGATGATTTATTTGATGATGATGGTGGTGTTTCTTGAATATGTGACTTTGTATCGTATTTGTTGTTGACATTATCTTTGAATGTGATTTGTGTTTGTATCATATATTGTTTGTGACTTTGTATTGTAATTTCTTAATGAGATTGATATTGGATGGTTGGTTGATGCTGTTAAATGGTTGATTTATTGATATTAAATGAGAGATAGGAACAAGGGTATACAGGAAAAATAATCAAATTTGTTGCTAAATTTTTTATCAAAATATCTAGATTCGTTGCAAAATATGTTTGCAATGAAATTTGCGACCAAAAGGTTCGTCGGAGATTAGTGACGAGCTACCATTCGTCGCAGATTAGCGACAAATTTGATCAACGACAAATATTAGTGACGAATTTTAATTTTTGGTCGTTAAAATTTGTGACGAGCTGATAGCGACAAAAATTGTTTGTCGCTAAATTTGTCACAAATTGTTTTTCCAAAGAATTTTACTTAAAAATTTATCGTAAAATTTGTTGCAAAAAGGCAACCTTTCTGTAGTGAATCGACTGTCTCAGAAATTGCCCTCTTAAGTTGTCCTAATCAACTATTTAGAAACTGGATCTGTTGATGTGATTTTGTATCGTATCATATGTTTTTAAAATTTTTCAAATTTCATCTTCTAATGGAAAACAAATTGAACATTTTGAATATCCTTTATTTTGGACAAAAGAATTAAAATATTAAATAGTTGAGGAGATCAAGCACAATGTAATAAATTTTTATTACAGGTGTTACATAAAAGTGCAATATATATAAATAAATCTAGATGAAGGACAAAGTAATAAATTTTTATTTATTGAATTCTATAAATAATACAATATTTATTTTGTGGTACATTTCTAATTATTTAGAAAATTTAAAGTAAAATAATTTTATTGGATTAACAAATGTCATTATTATTATCTTAAAATAAAAATAAATATGCTAAAAATACATTCTCTACCCTAAAAACTTTTTTGATATTTATTATTTCCTTGTATGAGATTATTTTTATGTTAAGTTAATTGAAAATGAAGAATAGTGTAAAAAAAGAAATTAAGGGTTGTTGTAATTTTTCAGAATGTTATGGGACCGATTTGTATTTCTAGAAACATTTTATCCTAATTTTTAATTTTTAAAACATGTCGATCCTACTTTATAATTTCAAAAAATTATTTGGGCTATTTTGTAATTTTGAAGAGAATGAGAGCTGGTCTTCATCTTTAAAAGTTCAAATCACTTTTTAATTAAAACCTCCCTCTCTTAGTTAATTAGGTCTTCTAATCGAATTGAAACAATAATTTTTTTTTAATGAGAGATTCTTTACATGTATAGATAGAGATGAATTTTAGAATTCATCTGTATTACTTTGGTATCCAAAGAGAAATACACGAGAGTTAAGTTATGACATGGAGAAGAAGATCGAGGTGTGAGATCTTCTTTGTAGTTATGCATACCAAAGGAATTTTTTATTGCAAATCATATGATAGTGATTTTTGTTTTTTGAATACTTTGTTGAAATACAACATAGAGGGAGGTGAATAGGTTATATGACACTTTTGATGAATTTGGAGATTTTACAATTTTTGTGGGACACTAGTGATATACAATAATTGAAAAGTTAAGGAAACTAAGTTCTCGTGGAAGATGAATATGAAGAGAACAAGAATCAAAGCACATGAAATGTTATAGTGATTTCACCAAACCCGACGTACATCCACTCCTAAGTACCCTCCTGGATTTTTCATTATTATCTCAGCAGCACAAACTGATTATAGGTTCAAATTAAACCTTTACAATGTTTATCCATAAACATAAACTTCCCAACCTAACATAGATTGATTCTCTCTCTCTAAACCCTAAACCATGAATCCCTCAACGATATTTGAAAATTTCAGTATAAGAGAAGTAGAGTGTTACAGAAAGTGAGACTACATTCCTCAGATGTAATAAGATATGAGCTTTCAATAAATTACACTTAGAGAGAAGATCTAAATGAAAAACAGAGTGTAATAGTGTAGAAACAGAGTAAGGAAAGCAGTGGATTAATTATTGTTTTATGCATCAATTAAGTATTCACTCCTTCATTCTCTTTGTCTTTGTATTTATGGTCGAGTAGGAGAGAGCCATCGAGTGGTGGTTGAGTTCGAATGTTGGTAATTAATGTTTGCTTCATCTTTTATTTAATGCTTTCTAACCATTCCACATTTTGCACTGAAGTTTTATCTTCCCACTACCGACTCGTTTGTTTTGGCCAATGGCATGAGTATCTTTTTCTTTTTGCTACTCTACAATATTAGTCTTTCGCATAGAGAGAGATAGATAATTAATCAAATATGAGTTACCATTAAGTTTAAACCATTTTGATTTCTGGGTTTTGAAAGTGATTCTCTCAGGTCAACAAATTTAAAGAAGACATCGACTCAAATTTAAATTTTTATATTATGAACCAGAGCATTGTCGACACATTAATATATCAAATCAATCAGTTTAGTTATCTTAAGACTTTAATGTAGTGAGTCGACAAATTTATGTTCATGTGTCGACCAATTCTATGGGACTATTTGAATTGAATAGTGATAGGTTAACACTTTAAGTTCATTTGTTCAAGAGGCTATCGATACACTAGAACACTTAGGTCGACACAGTCTTGTTTCAGAATCAATTGGTGGACTTGATATGTTTATATTGATCGACATATCATAGTGTGTTGACATAATTCAGTTTCTAGATTGACAAGGTTCTGTTTTAAAACCAATTGATAGACTTGACACTTTAAAATTGATCGACATATTTAGTGTGTCAATATGATTTAGAAAGAAGTCATCATGTAAGACTCACAGAAAGAATAGGATGGGTTGACATTTTTTCGGACATGTCGACATTCTTAATGTTTTTATTAAGATTCTTGTCGACATATCTAACAATGAATTGATCTAGGACTTGAATCGGAGGACCTGTGAACTTAAATAAGTTGACATGATGTGGATAGGTCAACATTAAAACTAAAGAAGTCTGGATGCCCAAAACAAATTAGAACATTCCACTTAGTTGTTGCATGATTCAGTTTACTCCACAATCACCACCATCTGTGATAGATTTTCCCCCTCTCCAATTTAAGGATTCCCATTCCCATTATTGGAAGGTTCCTATACTAGCAATCATACAAGCAGATGGTTCCAGACCAGTTATCTCTCCTGCAGAAAAAATGCTAAATTGGTGGATTCAAAATGTTCTGGCACAAAATCACATATTAAGAGAGATTTATCTCTCGCAATTTGGAGATCATGTCGACAGGTTTTTATTTAGGTTGACAAGAAATGGTTAAGACTCCTTTAGGTCAACATATAATCGGCTATGTCGACATAATGTTACTTGGAAAAATATTATGTTTTAGTTTTATTCAGGTCGATAGGAGATCTAGGCAGGTCGACATGTTTTTTAGCAGATTTAGATTTTGCTCAATTGGTTGACCTATAATTTAAAATAGGTTGACATGGACAGGTTCAGGTATTATCAGGTCAAAGGTAGATATCAACTGTGGGCAGGTCGACATGATGATTTACAGAGCTAGATTTATGCTGTTCAGGTTGAAAGATATATCTAAATGGTTGACTTGTTAAACGGGTTGATTAATTTTAATGTTTGGGTTGACCAATTGTTAGTGTAGGTTGACAGGTTATTGGGCATGTCGATATAATAACAGGTAGCCAATTTTAATGTTTGGTTCAATTGGTTGACCCATAATTCTAAATAGGTCGATATTCTCTTCAGTTATTGTGCAAGTCGACACTTAATTTGTGCAGGTCGACATGACTAACATCAACATATAGGCTTAAAGTATTCAGGTTCACAGGACTCAGATCTAATCTTGTTTACTCTGTAATAATCATTTAAGTAAATGTTTACATTTTATATTTAACATTTTATATTTCTATTTATTTAATATTTTTTACGTAAATAAGAAAATACCCTCCATTTGGATTCAATAAAAATAGTTTCAAAACCTAATTTCTTAAGAATAAAATATCAACTTTCCCTTCAAAAAATAAAATTTTGATTTTGATTTTTAGATGAATTTTGTTCGAAGGGTTAATGAATTAGAAAAATTATGGAAAAATAGGTTTTAAGCTAATTGATACATGGGGAACAAATACCGAAAATTTTTATTCTCATTTTCTTAATATTTCAAAAACTCATATTTTTTAGTATTAAGAGTTTAGCGGATTGGTCAAAACATGGGTTTTCAATGTTCCAAAGTGCCTTATTTCTATCCGACTTCCTTGCCTAAGTAGCACTATAATCCACTATCAGTAATGAATCAATTCTTTTTGTTGTGGACTTGTTCTTTAATGATATAAACTATTAAATTTCATGTCAACTAATCTTATGCATTTTGTACATACACATCTTCATTTTGTAAATACGCATTTTGTCGACTAACCATTAAATTTCTTCTTATGAGTCCACTACTCCTTATGTTTTAGCTAACATACTCCAAATTCTTTCCTTAATTAAACTAACTATGTTTTGCTTATCACTAAAACCTTTAAATATATGCCAACAATCTTTTCCTTTTTTATGATGACAAAACATTCTAGAATTTGGACTCAACTCCCCTTAATTTATGCTCTGAATATGTCCAGCTAAACTTCCTAACCTTAAGCTTCAATTCATCCAATCTATTTAATCCAAATTACACACATTTCTCCGCATTTTTGTCATCAACAAAATAGGGAACAACCATATACATTCAATTCAAGCATAATAGAACCTCTTTCTTCTGTATTGTGAGCTTTTACAGCAAGTTCTAAAATTTTTCCTTTTTGGACCAACTTTTATCTAGCTATCTGTTGAGCCATCTCTCCTGTAGTTCTCATCTTATTCTTTCTCTTTCTTTTCTCCCCCTTTATCATCAGTAGAAAGCGTGTGGCAGTAGTGAAACTATAAGAACAAAAATAGCCCAATCTTAAGGTCATTGATCTATGATAGAGATGAAAAACTCCCCCTGAAAATGTGCCTATATACCCTAAATGAGTTATAAGTTTGATAGCAATAATGTAGACATTGAGCGTACTAAGCCTAGAAATGACTAATTCATTAGAGTATCAACATGTTCTAAATGTAAATAATAAGAATGGAAGCTTAAACTTATGCTATCACTAGTGAAGAGCACGAACATTAAACTACCAACACGTATGATTATAAACATGAGCATACGTATGAACATCTAACCATCAGCACAAGTAAGATCATATGATTGAATATAAGCAACAAGATAATGCATGAGGTTCAAAACAATAAGTTTTAGCGAAGGTTTAGATGTGGGAGAAAGTTCAACACATGATTAAGATTTAGAAACAAGATCAGTAGAAGAGGGATCAGATTGTTCACTTGATACTTCAAGAGCTATGTTGGAAATATGCTCCCCTCAAACTATACTTACATTTTCTCAATATTATATTCATTTAACATATGATTATTTTAGTTACTTTCCTCCTTAGATTGCATTATAGGAATTAGTGTTTTTGGAAGGAAAGATCTTTGAGGAGCTTCTAAAATTTTTGCAGTGATAGTAGTGAGGAGTTTCAGAATATGGTTGTCATTTTCTTTATATGAGGGAATTCACATTTTTCTTTATTTTATTTGATTATTCTTGTATTTGAGAGTTTTGTCCCTCTATCCTACATTCTGTCTCAAACTACTCCAAATCATTTGTAAAGTAATATGTTGAGATTGAGAAAAGTTACCTATCACTCCAACTTCTATTTCAACTTTTTCTTCCATTTGAGCTCTTTCTCCAAACTTCTTTTCTACATACCATGTTTTGCTTTAATTATAACGAAAGCTTCAATGTCATTTTTTATTTTTAACTCTATTGCTATCTCTTTCTTTACATTAAATCCATTGGCAGAAAGAAATTCAGAGATCAAGGAGTAAAAAATAAAAAAAGGAATTTAGGATTGAGACATTGAAGTAGAAATCATAAAATGAAGAATCAAATGATACAAATCAGGTTTTATTATTATTATTATTATTAAGTTATCAACCCGAAATCTTCCTAGATAATAGTTGAATGATTTTCTCTAAAAAATCAAAGGATGCCTTCATTTGTACCTAGAGAATTTGTATTTGTACTTGCTATCTCTAAACTATGATTCTTGGATACTGTATTTTTGTATTTGCTAAGTGTTCATCTTCCATGCTTTCTTCACAGATAATATGAGAAACTATATTCTTATTTCACAATGTTTTGGGAGAGACTATATTTTCTAACATGCATTCTGAACTTACAAGATAAATTTTCAAATCAATAGTAAGATGTTTTTCAAGGTGCATTTTCATTTTTATTATCTATTACCTCAATACCTTGGCTAGTCTCTTCATATATTGTGTTGTTGGAATTAATCAGGAAAGTTGGATATTTCTTCCAAGGGCTCTCAATCTATTATTCTACAAAAGTTTCTCCTAAAGGATTTGAAAGGAGTCATATTGAATATTTCTTGAGAAATTTTTGTCACTTGTAATCTTGTTAAAAGTATTAGTTTTCAGTAAAAGATGATGATGGAGATTCTTGTCAAGAGAGAGAAAAAGATTGATTGAAGCTTTTGCAAAGATCTTCAGAGAGACTTAGAAAGATGGAGAGAAGATAAATTTTGAAGTATGCTTGATAAGTTTTGAAAAGTTAGGAGGTAGGTTGGTTACAAATATTTTTAGTTACAGCCTTAATTTGAGAAGTCGGTTTCAAGCCTAGCAGCTTGTGAGCTTGTCTATGTGTGAGGAGTTTGTGAGATTGCTAGGTGTGAGGATGTAACAAACATCAGAAGCGGACTTCAAGATTTTAAACATAATTGCTACTTCGCTAACAACTATAACTACCCTAGCTAATTGTAGTTAAATCAAACTATAACAAGAAGATTGGTTAGATTGGATTGGTTAGTTGAATAATCAATCCATAGTATGTATAAATAGCTTGCTGAAATTGGAATGATCAGACATGGATGAGCAAGTTCTTCCTCTTTCTCATTTCCTAACTTCTCTCTGTCTCCCTAACTCTTTCTCTATAAATTTTTCTCTTCTTCTCTTCTGTCCTCATTCTCACAATTCTTATCAATCTTGACCACTCTTACCATAATTTACTGTGCACTTTCACCTCTACTTTTCTATACTTTACATACTCTGTTTTCATTCTATATAACTTTATCTAAATTTCTGATTCTATTAGTAACTACTGGCTCACGTAGATTTCTTCATGTTTTAGTTTGTCTAGGATAAACATTTTTGCTTTTTTCTTTCTTATTTGACTTTTGATATTCTGAATTATCATCTGGAGTCATTTCTAATTTCAGATTTATAAGATCATCATCATCAAAACATATATATCTTATGTTAGAGGGATCAAATTTAATAAAGATTATCTATATTTCATCATGGATTGATTTTCCACTATCATGGTCCTTTTTATTGAAAATTTTGTATGCTTTGTTAGACAGGATTTTATCATTCTTAGTATCAAATTTTCTAGGGAACTCTTTTTCACTTTCCTACATTTACACCCAAATTTATAAATAAACTATATTAGGTTTTCTATTTCTATAAAGCTCATAAGGTGTTTTCTTTTACAATTGGTTCAATTAAAGCTTTGTTTAATATGAATCAGGCTTAGCAGGGGTGTGTGAGAAATATCTTTAAGCTCTGGAGACACATTGATATAAATATGACTTTAAGATTTCTATACTTTTCATTCTTAGTCTATCTTATATTCAAAAATCTTATGTTTGTTCTTCCATAAGTCTTTCCTTTTCGGTTTAACTTTGTGTTCTTTTCTCCACTTTCCCATTGTTGCCCTCACAATCTTTGGATTTATATTTCAATCTTATTCTTTTGTTGTGGCTTTTATATGTTTTAAGCTGTTGATTTAGTATTCTTTAATTATTTCTTAGCATCTAAAGTTTTAAGAGGTCTAAGTTGAGGGAAGAACCTAAATCTAGTTTGATCACTTAGGAATTCTAATTTCAGTGTTCGTTCCCTAGGCTAGTGATTTAAATTAGTTTTTCTTTTTATTTGTTTTACACTAGTTCCTGTCCTTAATTCTGCTATGCATGTCACAAATATATGGGAGAACTTATAACATGTAAAGTTCAAACAACTTTTTCTCAAACAAAGTATACAAGGGTTATATAAATGTCACCTTTCAACTTTCAAAGTTCTTCTTCTTGAATCTGTCTGCAAAACACACTTAAACTTTCAAAGTTCTTCCAGTTGAGTTAGTTGAAATAATAGTGCTAGCTACCTTTGACACCTATTGCATTGTAGTTTTCTTAGATGTTTCATTCTTAAAACAGCATGGATTTGAGTTATGAACATTCTTGTTGCAATATATGCATTTTTGAAATTTTGATGGTCTTTTATCCTTATTCACACTGATTTGCTTCTTGAGTTTGCAGTGATTTGCTTTATAACCTAATTTTATACAAGCATGACATCTAGTCTTAGGTCTGCTAGTCTCTGAACATGGAACAAAGAAGCTGTGGAGCTTCTTTTGAGTTGTTGCAGGATCATATCGTAGGCCAGCTTTATCATATGCAACCCTTTAGGCACCAAGTATCAAATTTAATTTTTCTTGCCCCTAAATGAACTTATGTAATAGAGAACTAAGTCTCTGATTCTTGTTCTTTTTATTCTTAAGTTCATCTTTTAAGGTTGATAATTCATGTTCATTCTCTCTAGTGCAGACTTGCATACTCATAAGGTTTTCAGTTTCAATTTTCAGTCTCTAAGCTTTCTCGATTTGGTCATGCAATTTGTTTTTATCTTACTTTAAAGTATCATTTTTTTTTTCTTTTAGTTCATTTATTTCATCATTCAAGAAGTTAAGATTTTGAATCTCTATATTTTTCTCTACTTCTAACAATTGTTTTTCATTTTTCGGTTATTTATTTTCTGTCATAAGATTTTCATTTTCTGCTTTAAGCCTTTTATTTTCCTCAACAAGTTTATTCTTTCTTCGTCTAATTATTGATTATTCTTTTTAAATTTGAGTTTTTATTAACTATCTTTTTTAGTTCATCGAAGGCTTCTATTAGAGTAACTTGCATTTCTTCCAATGAAAAATCATTTTTACTATTTTCTTCTTTATCAGAGGAATGAAATATAGGGTTAGAGCAACTTATATCATGTTCATCTTCATTTGTTGCTATGAAGCATTATTGTTACTCGCTTTGGCTTCTGTCCTCAATGCTCAAGTCAATCAAGATTTTGTTTTTCCCAGTTTTCACAAGCCTTGAGCATTAATCTTTCAAATGTTCCCCTTTTTGCATTGGATGCTTTTTCTTCTTCTAATATCATGTGTCTTGCCCCTGTTTGAGTCATTTGTATTTTTATTTCTTTTCTTGAAATGTCCAGGTCTTTTTTTTGATGAGGAGGCCTCTTGTGATGAGTTAATTCGATTAAATGTCATCTTAGGATCTTGTCTATTGTGGTTAAACCTAATATTAGACACCGCTTTGATACCAATTAAAATACAATCTAAAGAGGTTGAATAAGTTGTATGACACTTTTTTAGAATTTAGAGATTTTGCAAATTTCATGGGACACGAGTGATACACAAGAATCGGAGAGTTAAGGAAACTAAGTGCTCGAAGAAGATGAATATGAAGAGAACAAGAATTAGAACACACAAATTTTTATAGTGGTTCCACCAAACCCAATATACTTCCACTCCCAGACACCCTCTTGGATTTTTCACCATCATCTTAATCATGCAAACTTATTATAGGTTAAAGTTGGACCTTTATAGTGTTTATCTACAAATAAATTTCCAACCTAACATCAGTTGATTCTCTCACTAAAACCCATACCGTGAGTCTCTCAACAGTTTTTGAAAATTTCAAGATAAGAAAAATAGAGTGTTAAAGAAAGTAAGGCTACAATCCTCGGATGTAACAAGATATGAGCTTTCAATAAATTATACTTAGAGAGAAGATCTGAATAAAAAACAGAGTGTAATAGTACAGAAATAGAGTAAGGAAAGTAGTGGATTAATTGTTGTTTTAAGCATCAGTTAAGCATTCACTCATTCATTCTCTTTGTCTCCATATTTATGGTCGAGTAGGAGAGAGTCTTTGTGTGGTGATTGAGTTTGAACGTTGGTTATTAATGTCCACTTCATCTTTCATTTAATGCTTTCCAACCATTTCACATTTTGTACTAAAGTTTTATCTTCCCATCGCCAACTCATTTGTTTTGGCTAATGGCATGAGTGCCCTTTTCTTTTTGCTACTCTACAATGTTAGTCTTTCACATAGAGAGAGATAGACAATTAAATCAAATATGAGTTATCGTTAAGTTCAAACCATTTTGATTTCTGGGATTTGAAAGTGTTTCTCTCAGGTCGACAAGTTTAAATAAGACATCGACTCAAATGTAATTTTTTGTATTATGAACCAAGAGCCACGTCGACATATTAATATATCAGGTCAATCAGTTTAGTTATCTTAGGACTTTAGTATAGTGAGTCGACAAATTTATATTCATGTGTTGACCAATTCTATAGGATTCTTCGAATTGAACAGTGATAGGTTGACCCTTTAAGCTTATTTGTTTAAGAGATTGTCGATACATTACAAAACATAGGTTGACACAGTCCTATTTCAGAATCAATTGGTGGACTTGATATGTTTATATTTGTTGACATATTATAGTGTGTCGACATAATTCAATTTTTGGATTGACAAGGATCTATTTTAAAATCAATTGATAGACTTGACACTTTAAAATTGGTCGACATATTTAGGGGGTTGACATGATTTAGAAATAGGTTGTCATGTGAGGCTCACAGAAAGAATATGATAGGTCGACATTTTTTCAGGCATGTCGACCTTTTTGATGTTTTTATTAAGATCCTTGTCGACATGTGTAATAATGAATCGACCTAGGACTTGAATTGGTGGATCAGTGAAGTTAAATAGGTTGGCATGATGTGGACAGGTCGACATTTAAAAGTGGTTAGGTTGATATGAGAAACAGGTTGACCAATTTGGAGATCATGTTGACAGGTTGTTATTTAGGTTGACAAGAAGTGGTTAAAAACCCTTTAACGTAATTGATATATGGGGAACAAATACCGGAAATATTTATTTTCATTTTCTTGATATTTCAAAAACTCATTTCTTCTAGTACTTAAACTCTAGCGGATTGGTCAAATTTGGATTTTCAATGTGTTAAAGTGCCTTATTTCTATCTGACTTCTTTGTGTAAGTAACACTATTATTCACTATCAATAATGAATCAATTCTTTTTTTTTTTTGTTATGGATTTGTTCTTTAATGATATAAACTATTAAATTTTATGTCGACTAATTTTATGTATTTTGATTGTACACATCATGATTTCGTATATACGCATTTTGTTGACTAACCATTAAATTTCTTCTTGTGAGTTGACTACTCATATTTTAGTTAACATACTCCAAATTCTTTCCTTGATCAAACTAACCATATTTTACTTATTATCGAATCCTTTAAATATATGCCAACATTTGTTTTAAATGTATTGTTTTTTATTTGATGATTATTATTCTGCTACGCATTTTGATGCAATGAGTGAAATAGATATAACTTAGGATCTTAGATACAACATAATTTAATATATCTCTATCAATTGACATTTATTTTGTTACAAATTTAAATTGTAGGAATTTTTCTTTTTAAGATTTTTATAGTTAATTAATCAAAATGATTTAAAAGAAAATTAATATTTTGAAAAAAATATATTCTTTCTGTGGCTATTGTAACGCCATTGTACAAAATGTTAGAACATGATAGGGTATAAATTGGTGTAATAATTATGGTTTATTTTGTTCTATTTTTGAATAAATATTATACTAATTATTATGTTTTATGGTCATTAATATAATAGCAATGATAGAGAAGACTTTTGAAGAAAAAGGGAGGAAAATGAGTCAAAATTGGAAACTTTGAAGATTTTCAAAATCATTGATTTATTCATAATATTTAGAGATAAATTTTAGAATTTTAACTTTAAAAAACTTTTATCTTTTAGAAAATTTTCCTTCTTGAAAATAGGGTTACTACTCTTATTTATAGAATACTTCATTGTGCAATTAAAAAAATAAAAAAAGAGAGAAGGAGCCCTGGAGGGGGCAGCCGCCCCCCCTCCAACAAGCAACCCACATCCCTGTACATCCAAGAGCAATGGGTAGCAAAGGAAGGAAGCCATGTTATTGTTATTTTCTTCTGGCAACAGCAAATCAATTTTTTATGCTCTCCTTCTGACACATCTTTGTATTTCTTTTAGAAGTCTTTTAATTCCAGCAAGATTTCTTTTCATTTGTGAGTTTTTTTTTCCATATTTTAATTTTATTCTCTAGTTGAAGGGTATTGAAATCTTGATTTTTAATAATTGTGAGATTTAATTAGATTTATTAAATCAATATCTCATAGATATTTATTTGATTCTTGCACTTCATGGATCATGATTTTCTAGGGTTTATTGAATAGTGACCAATATTTAATAGTTCTAGAATAATCTACAACTAATTAAAACAATAAATTCGTAATTGTTTGTTAGTTTTAATAAAATGGTAAATAACATTCGTATCATGGGAATTACATTCATGTTGGATTAAATAATCTAATTTAAATGAATCCGTTGTGTGTTTGTTAATTAGAATTGGATCTTTCTAAATTTTAATACTGTTGAGAATTTAAATTCTATGAATTTCTCTAGGGTTGACTTTCGATTAGGAAAATAATTAACGAACTTCTCTTAATTATCGACGAAATAATGAGAGATTAGTCGTTGGACATTTGTCAACGATTATAACCAATTTATTTATGGGTATTAAAATCTTTAGATATATCAATAATCAATCACATAAAATCAAGGTGGATATAATTCATTTGACTAGAAAATTGATTTTTTATTAGTTTTTATTTTTTATTTTTTTTGAATTCTTTATTTTTATTTAATTAGTTTAGTTAGAATTTTTATTTTTATTTTTATTTTCTTAAAAGAAGTAAATCTACCGTTCCCTGTGGATTCGACCCTACTTGCTCTAGACTCGTCTTTCGTAAAATAGATAATTTATTTTTGTTGGTTTGACACCCATCAGAACATTGTACAAAATAAAAATTTAACTTGTGATGCATTTTCCTTCCACATTGCATGGTAAACATATTAGCATTGCGACGCCATTAGACGCAAAAATACATTGCTAAATTAGTGACACCAGATACTTGGTCACAATATTTGGCACAAACAAGCAACGACTTTTGCGCCGATCTGATCCATTGCTAAATTTGTAACGCATTTCCCTATGGTTGAATCCATTGTATGATGCCGAATGAACCTTGTGACAACACGGCATCGTCACAACTTCAGAACTCATTTTTGCATTGAAATGTGCATCACAAAAGATAGTCACATTGATCAGTGTCGCAAAGTTTTGCAACATGTTTCATAACAACCACAGCAGTGTCACAAAGTTTTGTGATACCGTTTCCCATTTGCTATGACTTCATATTAGTGATAAACTATCTTGTGAATTATCTATAGATGGAGCTTGCTTATTTTGAGTATGAATAGGGGTTTAACGGAAAGGAGAACGAAGAAAATAAGATTAGGTTTAAAGAAAGGAAAATGAAATTAATGTAGGGAGGAGGTGGCCAAAAGATGTTGTTCTTGGTTGGGTGCGAGATCCCCACTAAGCATACCTGTGGTAAGGTGTTAGGAGAGAGTCTGACATGTGCTCTTGTGGGTCCTACAATAAAGCCTACATTAAATGTTACTTCGGCTTCTCTCGCCAACATTAATACCCTCCCCTAACCCTAGTTGTGTACCTAACCTGAGATAAACTTATAAATTTAACAATCAAGACATGTATTACACAAGAAGTATTATAAAACATAATTTAGTATAATGTTTAAAATAAACTTACATATGAAATACAAATAACTATGCATGCTCTAGGGTAGTTCACTACGTTTGTTTTTTCCATCAATTTTCTATAACTTTCTTTTGTTGTGGTTAGATTCCACATACCAAAACTGACAATATTAAAAGGCCAAGTTCAATATTTTTTTTATATATTAAAAGTTTAACTTGTAACTTTTATGTTAAATATGCCTAATTTTACTAAATCTATCTCAGGAAAAAAAAAAAAAAGTTCTAATGAAATATGGTAAACATGGTCTTCTAGATTTTTTCACTCGACTGTTTTTCGATGAGACAATAATTGAGTAGTTTTGCATAAATTTTCGATAATATCCAACTAATAAGCTAAGAAAATTTTGATTTTTTGATACTATTGTTAGTGTAAACTAGTCCTTGATGGCTTCGATCTTCTTAGGATCTGTTGAGATTCTAGCGCTGATAACATGTCCCATGAACATCACTTGGGCTTGCCAAAATTCACACTTACTAAATTTGGCATATAATTGTTGCTCCCTTAGCATGTTCAATACTATCCTCAAGTGTTTTTGATAATCTTCTTGAGCCTTGAAGTAAACTAAGATATTATCAATGCACATGATCCTGAGCCAATCTAAATAAGGTTAGAAAACTTTGTTTTTCACATCCATAAACGCTGCTCATGCATTAATTTACCTAAGTAGTTGAAAACGCCTCAAGTACTATTCCTAAAAGTAACAGAAAATACATTTGTCTTACCAATAGTACCTAGGTGAGAAACATTTGTCATAGTGTGTGGTGTCTTTTAAACTTTTTTTAGGCTCCTTTCATATCTGTAACAATAGATTTTCCCTTCTTACCATTTAGATATCCAAATATTTCATACTATCATTGTTTTGAATAGCCCAATTCACTATAATAACTGCATACCATATTGTTAGGCTTTCTATTTAGATTATTTTGATTCTTCAAATAGACGAATGACGACTCTTGCTGAGGTTGATTCAATAGCATGGCAGAGTTTTTAGACACTGAATTGAGGTCATCCTTTGTCTGTCTTTGTTGATACTCGTTCCTCACAAATGCACATATGCTTTCTAGATCCTCAAGATTTCTCCATGAACCTGATCAAACTTAGAATCGAGTCCACTTAGGAAAATATGAACTCGAACCTTAGTCATCTGGAATGTAACTGAACCACTTTTTCACTGTCCCTTACTAAGAAGAAGTCTTATGATCAATTTTCTGAAAAATAGCATCAAGTTCGTAATAGTATATAGACAATGATATACAATCTTGTCTGTTAGAAGATGATTTTTGGTTCAATTCGAAAAGAAGAGTTTCGTCAGCCTCTTGTGTTTCTTTGGCCGTGGAAAGATGAATAAGCCACTTATCAATATTGGACTCATTGAGCTAATAAGCAAACCTTTTACTTTTGTGATTTTCACAACCCATGTTTAAAATTTTGGATCTTTATGTGCAAACTTGCTTATTGCTCAGATAATGTATTCAACTTTGTTGTGGGAGTGCGCATTTCCATTAGTTTGATACCGAAGGGGATAATTGATCTCGTTTAATATGATACTAGTAGGACATGAGAAATTGTCTCAGTAGATAATGATTTGTATTGTATGGTTATTTGGTGTTGGTACAATGGGATTATGGTCAGCTATTTAACTTTCAAAAAAACAAGAAAAACTAGTGATTTTGAGTTCAAAATACAAAATCAATTTGTGATGAACAGTCCTTTAAGGATCGAAATTGCTCTTATACCTGGGGAAAAAATGGAGTCCATGAATAATAGATTTATTCAATCCTCTTCTTTTTCCGACATAAATGAGATATATAGATCAATTAATATCTTTAAAATAGGAAACAATTCTATTTTGAGAAAACTGAATTTTCTAAGATTATTTTCTAAGATTATTTTCTAAAGTAAATTAAATATTATTCCATTTGTTGGAAAATGTACCCATTAGGGGCTTTTACCATGAGTTAAAATTTAAATTGAGGATTGTGGGATAATGGGTGGTTACCCATTATCCCAAGTTCCTAATAACTCTCCCATTCTCTCTCTAATGTGAAGATAGTAATAACTTCTCTTAAAACAATTTAAATTGGATTTTGAATTAACTACTATAAGTGTGCATATTGAAAAGCAATTTGAGAATTGCCAAGTATTGAGAGAAAACAACATATTCTTGAGAGTGATATGATAATCGAGGGAGTAAGAAATTTTCAAGTAGCAAAATTTCTCCTGTAACTTTGATTTATCGGATCTAGAGTTGAGGTGTTGTGATATTGTGATGGTGATTCGTTTTACATGATCACTATCCCAGCCGTGCGATCCATTCGAGGAATTTGGTGTTTAGTTCGATTGAATTTTTAGAGACTCTACATGTTGAGATATTTACCTAAAATTTTAATCTATTTATTTCTTCTGAAAGTTATTCATTGCTTCTGCTGTATGTTTGTACATCTAACTAATATAATATTGATATCATAACTTGTTAGATTTATTAAAAATAGATTTTTGGATTTTTTTTGGCATGAAAAATATAGGTTATAAAAATTTAGGGTTCGGATTATGGATGACTTTCGTGAATCCAAATATACCATGATATTACCCATCACTCGTAGATTACAAATATAATTTTTGTTGAATTTTTTAAACACATTTAGGATACGAAATGTTGGATTGAAATTTTCGGCCTAAAATATGTTTCTAATAACCTGATCTACATTTTTGTGTATGAATTGAGTGTTGTTATTGCCAGAAATTAGGTTTTTCAGCAAGGCCGAGAAGGGTCATGGCTATGAGGTTTTGATTCGGCCAAATTGGAGCTTAATTCTTCCAAAAATTGAGTTGAGGATGATTGAGGGAAGTCCAATTTCATTTTTTGGCAGTGATCACTGTCGCAAAGTGGTTGGAGTTGTGTTTTCTGGCAGCCGGGCGAGAGGGCCTGGTTGTAGGCCCGTCAAGCGGAGGAGAAAAGGCTCAAACTTGTGGGTGCATGCATTACATGCACGCAGAGGCATGTTGGCACAGAGGATTGGGGCGCGTGTAGTCTATACTTGAGTGAGGCGCATGGTGGGTTGGGTGGTCCAGTCGATTTCGACTCGGATCCACTTCCTGACATGCGTCCTCGACCGGGGACACGATCCGATGCTTGTGAGAGGGCATGTACCAGCATGCAGGAAATGCGTTCAGGCACGTGGCAACTCACTGCCGGCACATAGCGGTGCATGGACCCTTCGACGGTGCGTAGGTTTGGCTAAAAATGAAGATTTTCACTTTTTTGTGGGTCCCATGCCATTGAACGTGACTTTTTGTGGATTTTTGTATACTGAATCCAAGTCTGAATGGTAAGATGTGATCCCGAATTGTGGTGTATAGTATATATTGACTCATACGCTTGCTTTGGAGTCTATGCTCGAATCATTTTGGATTCGTTGATCCGAAAGGTGCACAAAATTATGAGAATAAGTATCACAAGTCACTATTGTCTCTAAGACTATTTCAAAGATTATTGTATTGGATATTTGCAATGGGGATAAACTGAATGGTGACAACTACGAGATTTTATACTTGTAGATTCAGTTTATTCTTGTAGAGCAAGATCTATCTAAAATTCTAAGGTATGAGATTGTGGACTTTGGGAAGGGTATCACACCTAAGGGAGACGGGTTTAGGAGGCATTACATGCATGGAAGATGAAGGATAGCCAAGTTAGGATAATCCTCCTGAGAAATATGCATGACGATGTGATCCTTGTCGATGAGTAATATTTTATGGCCATGTCGGTTTGGTTTGCCCTAAAAAGAGCATTGTAGTGCTCTTACATTCCTAAGGTGAGGATGTTGACTTATAAGTTTATAACTTGTGAGAAAAGGGCTGATCATACAATGATGCAGCATTTGACACAAATGTCGAGTATGATCGTCGAGTTGGGAAATGTGAATGAACTCATTTCATATGTGTTTTCAAGTACTGGATGTGATCCACTCTTTATTTGATTCATGGAAGACCATGAAAACCTATCTCACACACGACGAGAGTATTCGTGCTTTCGCTAATGTGAATAGGTACTGTGAGTTTGAGTAAGAGCATCTGAAGGTAAGTAGGCCAAACTTGGGTCATGCTATGCAGTGAAGTCTAGCAGAGGCTCCCATGGCACCAAACATGAATAGCATAAGTATGAGAAAAACACTCGAGGTTCAGGTAAGAAAAAACCATCCGAGAAATTCGATAACAAAGCATTAAAGTGCAGAAAAAATGAGTTAGATAAGACCAAGATGTAGTACTGTATCTATAGTAGATTTGGTCATTTCGTTCATAAGTGTGATGGGCGGAAGTTATCTCTTTCTTCTTTACTTGTTTGAGATATTCACTATTTTCTCTCCTTCATAGATTATAAACTCAAGAGCCACCGATCACGTAACTCGAGACAGGAGCGCATATATTGAGTTCCATCAAGTGAGTCATTAGGGAGGGGGATTTATGTGGGGAAATGAGTATTTTTCATCGTCAAAGGGATTGACATTTGCAAGTTAGAGTTGCAAAATGGCCAGACTCTATACATTCTTTATGCTCTGAATATTTGACGGAATTTGATCTCAACCTAGGATATGTTTTGTTATTTGGAAACTTTATAGTTTCTATTTATTATGACAAGTTCTTTGATTTGTTTTGTTTAGTCCATGATAGACTATATGCACCGCATGTGATTCTTCCTAGTGGTATTTCTTGTAATTCTTCTATTGCCTTTATATCTGATTGTGTATATGATGATGTATGTATAACATAGTAGACTTGGACATATAGGGCAAGAGGATAAACTGCTTAACAACGAGTGGTTTGTTAGGCTCGCTAATCAGGGTCGAGTTACCCGTATGTGAGTTTTGCCCAGGCGGCAAAGTTACAAGAAAACTATTTGGCAAAGCAATGAGAGCTGGGACTCCATTGCAAGTAATCCACTCCGACTTCTGTGGGCCTATGTAAATGAGAGTCTGAAATAAAGCTATATATTTTATCATGTTTATAGACAATTACATGCATTCAGTTATGTCTATCTGATCTCGCACAAGTCTAAGGTATTGAAGTGCTTTAGGAGATTTATTAACGAGTTTGAGAATCGGTTAGATTTGAGAATAAAGATTCTCAAAACCGATTGGGGGCGGAAGTATTTGTCTAAACAACTTGAAGAGTTTTGTTTCAAGAAGGACATTATAAGATAACTGACTATTCCTACTACTCCTTAGTGGAGTGGAGTAATCGAGAGGAGGAATATGGCTCTGTTGGAGATAGTGAGGTCTATAATGGCATAAGCCAATTTGCTCATTTCCTATTAGGGAGATACATTATTGGCTACAGCCTATGTTCTCTGTCATATCCCATCAAAGTCTGTAATCAATACCCCATATGAGTTTTGGATAGGGAGGTAGCCTGACCTTAGCCACTTGAGGTCATGAGATTGTGTTGTGAATGTTCACGTTTTCTCGCACACACATGGCAAGTTAGACCTACGAAAAAAGGGATGTATCTTTATAAGATACTCAGAGTACTCCGAGAGGAATGTGTTCTTAAGTGAGCATTTGGACAACACTGCTATTGTGATTAAGTCTTATGATGCCATGTTCCTTGAGAATGATTTCCCTAAGAAAGGTGAAATCGATTGGGACTTAACCTTTTGTCAGATGGATGAGTTTAGTGGCTCGCTGAGCCTAGCAACGGGACCCATGAACTTATTACGGATCTTGATCCTAGTGGGAGCGATCCACCTAGAGGTAAAGAATTTCCCTCTTATTTGTAATTGCATTCGTGGACATGTATTTAAAAGTCATTTCCCAATTAAGGGTGAGACCCTCATTGTGACTCCTGAGGATAATGAGGAACCCAAAATAGTCCAGTAGGCTCTCACAAGTTCTATGATAAATCGTTGGTTGAAGGCCATAGATGAAAAGATGGATTCAATGAGAATCAACGGGGTCTGGGATCTAGTTGATTTGCTTGAGGGTAGAAAGGTCATTGGGAACAAGTGAGTTCTCAAAATCAAGAGAAACGTTGATGGATCGGTGGAGAGGTATAAGGGCCGTCTGGTAACCAAGGATTATACTCTGGCTGAGGCAAGGTTATCTCGATCTGTTTACTTTTAGCAATTGTCTGGACATGGATTTGGAGTTATACCAGATGGATGTTGAAATTGCCTTCTTGAGTGAAAGTTTGGATGAGTAAATCTATATAGAACAGTTATCTGGTTTTATTCCTTTAGATCATGAGGATAAGGTCTGTCAACTTTAGAAATTAATATATGACCTTAAGCATCTATCTAGGTAGTGGCACTTGAGATTTTAGAGGAGGTGGTATCTTTTGGCTTTGTGATGATCGAGGAGGATCATCACATATACCTTATATATTCTTCTGACTCCTTTGTGATTATGTCCTTATATGTAGATGACGTTCTGTTGACTGGGAACAACAGAGAGTATCTAATGCCCATAATGACGTGGTTATTGTTGATTCTTGATATGAAGGACATGGAGGAGGCTCAGTTCTTCCTCAGAGTTAACATCCACAGGGATCCCTCAAAATAGATATTGGCTCTTTCACAGGTGTCCTACATCAAGGGAGTTCTCGAGTGCTTTGCAAAGAATGATTCCAACCTCATAGATACTCTTATCACTAAAGGTTAAAGACTAAGTCTTGACATGTACCCTAAGACTCAGGAAAGTATAACGAAGATGAGAAGAATCTTTTTTACCGGTGCAGTGGGTAGTTTGATGTATGCAATATTGTGTACATGGCCAGACATTTATTTGCAGTCAGTCTGGTGACTAGGTATCAATCGAATCCTAGAAGAGATCACTAGAGAGCAGTGAAAAGGATTCTGAGATATCTTAAGAGAGCTATGAACCTCTCCTCGTGTTACGGAAAAGGTGATAAGCTTCTCGTTGGATATTTCGACACCGACTGGAGTGGCGATCTAAATAGACACAAATCGACATCAGGTTTTTACTATCTTATGGAGCAACAAGAAGCAAATCTGTGTATCTCTATCTACTATAGGGACTAAGTTTGTGGCACACTCAGTGGTAGTTCAGGAGAGTGTTTGACTCTAGAGATTTCTGGATGACTTATGGGTTGTAGCAGATAGTGGGAGGCCAGTGATGATTTATTGTGAAAATCAAGTTGCCATTGACCATACTCGAGACCCTAAGTATCATAGTAGGACCAAACACATTGATATCTGATACCATTATATGAGAGATATCACCGAGAAGGGTGAAGTGACAATTAAATATACTTCTACATAGTATGGTGGTTGATCCCTTCACCAAACCCATTACGAGAGATTCTTTTGTGAGATATGGGAATCATTGGGTTTACGTATATTTTGACACTTCTCACTATATACTGATGATACTTATTGTTTCATATATATATATATATATATATATATATGACATATGTGCATGATTCAGTCACTTGTTTGTTACACTAGTTTATTGTCATATGTTTTGTGATGATTTGTGATAAAAAATATGTCAAGCAGGCGTGGTCGACTCTCTCACATGACTAACCACCTCCAGCTTTGGGTGAGTGGGGATGAGATGGTTTCTAATTGTAAGAGATTTTGAGAGTGGTCCTGCAAGAACATAAGTCGCCCTAATACGTGTTCAGAATGAGATCATATACGATATGACAAATATGGATATACCCACATCCATGTTGTCTGTAGATAGTCAAGTTTGAGATTTCAGATATCACCTATGACTAATGATATTGTCTCTGAGATACTCTCTCTGAGATCTTTGGGTCAAGTTTTATGTGTAGACTGAGTCTCATACCTATATAGTGATAGAGAAATCTGACATATGCCCTTTTGAGAGATTGGGAAATAATACTATGACACGTATTTCATACCGCATATGATAAGACGACTAGTGATAGTAAGAGCTATATTACATGAGATAATGATCTAATCTTGATCCCGTTCTCACTGTGTGAGACTCGAGATCCATTGGGTAGGATCTTTTGTACCCTTATTACTTTCAGTTATTTCTAGAAATTTTAGTTCAGTGTTTGCTATTTTAGTCTATTTACCTATGGCGCGGAAGATAAATTGAGGTCTAAAGGGTAGGTCTAGGAGAACAGTCAAATTGAGACTGATAGATTAGAGTTTAGAGAAAGGAAAATCAATCAACATTATATCGTTGTGTAGTACTCACCAGCTAACCTATTATGTTTGTCCTTGTTGGGATATAAATATAATAGTGGATATACAGTCAAACAATGATTGGAGATCACTTTCGATGAGGAAAATGGATCGATGGATGTAATTGTATTGGATCTGGAGTACAACGAGTTCTTTTCGTACTAACGGTAACTTCTTGATCATTCTAACAGGTACATCGAGAGATCTTTGCTAGCAGGTATATTCGTCGGTCACATGGTACCCAATCCTCTACGAAGATCCGATATGGTGATATAGAAGATCGCATGAGTTGTGATCTTGTGACGGACATAAAATGTCTTCATATGCAAGTGGAAGATGTTGATAAATATGCCATGATGGACTTTTACCATGAATTAAAATTTAAATTGAGGATTGTGGGATAATGAGTGGTTACCCATTATCCCAACTTCCTAATAACTCTCTTATTCTCTCTCTAACGTAAAGATAGTAATAACTTCTCTTCTTACATGAAGAAAAAAAAAAAAACAATTCAAATTGGGTTTTGAATTAACTACTACAACTATGTATATTCAAAAGCAATTTGAGAATTGCTAAGTATTGAGAGAGAACAACATATTCTTAAGAGTGATATGATAACCGAGGGAGTGAGAAATTTTCGAGCAAAAAAATTTCTCCCGTCATTTCGATTCATCGAATTTAGGGTTAAGGTGTTGTAATATTGCGATGGTGATTCATTCTATGTGATCACCATGCCAGCTGTGTGATTCGTTTGACAGATTTGTCGTTCAGTTCGATTGATTTTTGGATACTCTACACGTTGAAGTATTTATCCAAAATCTTAATCTATTTATTTTTTTCAAAAATTATTCATTGCTTCCACTATGTTTGTGCATCTAAAAATCAAACACCACTAATATATAATGATATACACATCTACCAAATCTCTTTGATTACGGGGACGATCCAATATTACGAAGCATAGACACTCATGCTAACACAAAGGTAATGGATTCTAAAACCTTCTTGTTATTATTTTTGATTTCATATTTGTGTAATTTCTATGAATTCAATCATGATTACAAATTGTTTAGGCTAAAATTTTAAAGTACCTTACACGTTTTCTCATGTACACGAAATCCTATAGAATCCACAAGCTTTGGAATTAAACTTGGAATAGATACCTTGTCAATGATTTTGTGTAACCCCATAGCGTTGTCCATGAAAACCACTTGAAGAGTATGAGTAGTAAGAGTATCACCATGCTGAAGTTGGCCCCGAGTCTCCTTGTTATGAAAGAGGGTTACAATTTCACAATATTGGTTCAACAATGGTGTTGGTGGCTCCTACTGATGGAAGGATGTGTTGTGAAAAGCTGGGTTGGTAATATTGCAAAAACATTAGAGCATGCAGGGAAGTATGCCATGCTCTTCACCAATATAGTAGTGGGATTTGTTGACATTTTCCCAGCGCTGCACCAATATGTGTATGCTTCTTTGAAAGCTTTACATATCATGAAGCATTAATCAAAATATTTTGATTGAAGAATTTGTACTCTTGACTTGTGTCGTCCACGAATCTTCATAAATAGAAATGATTTTCTTCATATAGAATATCTGGTAACAATACTACAATGACTCTTTTGGTGCGTGCTAGACAAACAGAAGACATGGTTTAGCCTGTATCATTTTTTTTATTTCCTTTTTTTTTTTTGGTCCTGAGACCCCCCGGTATCCTGAACCGCCTTCGGTGGACAGACTCATCCGGAGTCGAGCCGGGTAGGTTCTCATAGGGCGGTCAAGCTCTCCCTCAAAAGTTTTAAAGTAGCTGCGTTCCTAGGGTCTCGAACCCGAGACCACTGGTTAAGCTGGAAGAGTCCCCTACCAACTCATCCACGCCCTCTTGGGTATTTTTTTATTTCCTTATTTTATCCTTTTGTGGTCCTTCAACCTTTGCCTACCATCTTCTTATTGGCAACTATTTCTTAATAAAATTTGACTTCATTAAAAAAAATAAAAATATGGTGTCGAGTTTTGACTTGCATTTTTTTTTTTCAAAGTGTTGTTATCCAATAGCTAAGGTTTGTTATATTTTGAATTTCAAATAACCTCGGCCTTGATCTCTTATTTTCTAAATGTTACCTTTAAAGTAGACATTTTGAGATTGTACATGATATGGCAGTTAAGGAGAAAAATGTTGGAGTCTAATCTGATACTAGACAATTTTTTTAATATAGACATTTAAAATAACACGTCTCGATTCTGGGTCGAAGCACGCGATAACTATCACGTGATCTAGAAGTACATGCAATACTAGCACGCATACTGAGATAACGCCAAGCTATTATGATATCATTTCCAAGTTAAGAAATCTAGCACATAAAGTATTTAAGCCCAAATCATATAAGGAACAAACAAATATTTAACATTTCAAAAATGTAACGTTCCAACTTAAAAAAACATATATATACAATATATTATATGAAGAGTTTTAACTTTAAAATGCCCTCCAATGAATCCACTACATGTCTCAAAAATCCATAATTAGGAAGGATCAATATCAACAGTTGATCCGAGAAGGCTCTCTCGTTGATTAGATCTAGCTAATGATAGAGTGACTTCTATTTTTACACTTTCTTTGAAAAGAATAAAAATGAAGGAGTGCGTATAAAAATAATCAGTGAGTGGAATGCAATTGTATAGTTGTGTAAGAAAATAGTAGTGAGTGTGAGAGTATCAAATAAAAACAATAACAACAATCAGAGTCTTAACAATTGGGATCTATTTATTTGTCAACCTCTTAACTTGATTCTTTAGAATGGTTACTATCTAGACTCCAAAGTTTAAATCTTTCCTCAACTCAATTGGAGGAGCTTCAAGAACATGGGAAGGATCTGACAAGTATTTCTTCATCATTGAGACATGGAAAATATTATGAATGCTTTCCAATTTTGGGGTAGTTCTAACCAATAAGTCACCCTTCCAACCTTATCAATGATTTTGAAAGGACCAATGTAATGAAAATTAACTTTCCTCGTCTCTAAAAATGGATCACATCTTTCAAAGGGAATACTTTCAAAAACACCATATCTCTCACTTCAAACTCCAAAGATTGTCTCTGGTTATAAGTGTAGCTCTTTTGTTGGTCTTGAGCTGCCTTTGTTTTCTCCTGGATCAACTTCACTTTCTCTACAGTGGTCTTGATCAACTCAACAGTCTCAATCTTTCTTTCTCCAACCTCATCCCTTGGAGTTATGCTCTTCTATCCACATAAGGCTTTATAAGGAATCATTCCGATACTAGCCTGATAACTATTGTCATAGGCAAACTCTATCAAAAAAAGGTGTATATTCCAACTACTTTGAAAATTCATTACACAAGTTCTAAATATATCTTCTAATATTTGGATTGTACATTCCGATTGCCCATCGGTTTGCGGGTGAAAGACGGTGCTAAACTTCAATTGAGTAGCCAAAGATTCTTGTAATTTTGGCCAGATCTGAGAGGTAAAATGGCAGTCAGATCATACACGATCGACACCGAGACCTCATGAAGTCTCACAATTTTATCAATGTATAACTTAACTAATTTTTCCAAAGGATAGATGTTTTGGATCGACAAGAGTAAGCTGATTTGGTAAAATGATCTACAATCACCCAAACAGTATCATACTTATTAGGTGTATATGGTAAACCAACTATAAAATCCAAAGTAACATGTTTCCATTTCGACTTAGGAATTGGTAAAGGTTGGAGAATACCAGCAAGCTTTTACTATTTTGCCTTCACTTGTTGACATACTATGCACTTGGATAAAAATTTAGTAATTTTCCTTTTCATTCCAGACTACCAATAAGTCTCATTAGTCGTTCGATACATCTTAGTACTTCTAGAGTGTATAGCATAAGCCTATGAGTATACTTTCTCAAGAATAACTTTATGGAAATCAATGTTCTTGGGAACACAAATTTTGCTTTTAAATGCAAACGTTCCATCCTCTCAAATTCTAAACTCACCTCATTCTCTATTGTGGACTTTCTCAACTATCATCTTCAATTCATTATCAGTAACTTGGAGCTCTTGAATAAGTTCCACTAAGGTTGGCCTTACCCTAAATCTAGCCATCAATGCACCCTGCTCATCACTTGCTAACATAACCCCAAGGGTTCGGATTGCAACCAAATAAGAAAGATAAGAATTTTTATGAGACTCCAAATTAGATAAAGACTTTCAACTCAAATCATCCGCAACTACATTGACCTTACCGAGATAGTAATCTATCACCAAATCATAATCTTTAAACAATTCAAACCAACTTCTTTGCCTCAAGTTCAACTCTTTTTGTGTGAGTAAATACTTCAAACTTTTGCAGTCAGTGAAATTCCTACAATTCTCCTTATACAAACAATGTCTCTATATCTTCAAGGCAAGTACATTGCAGCAATTCCAGAAAATAAGTATGATAGTTCTCTTCATGTTTCTTTAGTTGACGGTAGTTGTAATGCACATCCCATAACATCATTCCATTCAAATTTAATTTATTTTTTTGTTAAACTGGACAATGTAGTTGTAATTCTAGAAAATCTTTCAACAAATGTTCTATAATACCCAACTAACCCAAGGAAATTTATTGAGCTCTTATAAACCATATTCACCTTATCATTTTGCATGAATACACATCCCATAACATCATTATACACATCCCATAACATCATTCCATTCAAATTTAATTTATTTTTTTCTTAAACTAGACAATGTAGTTGTAATTCTAGAAAATCTTTCAACAAATGTTCTATAATGCCCTACTAACCCAAGGAAATTTCTTATATCTATCACATTCTTCTGACGTTCTCACTTCAAGATAGTTTCAACTTTTTTTGGAATCACAAATATTTTTTCATCGGACACTATATGCCCCAAGAAGCTAATTTCTCTCAATAAAAATTCACACATGGAGAATTTAGCATACAATTGCTTTTCTCGAAAAGTTTATAAAACAATTCTAAGATGCTCTGAGTATTTCTCATCTCTCTTTGAACACATCAATATGTCATCAATAAATACAATTACAAATTTGTCAAGATATGAGTGGAATACCCTATTCATCAAGTCCATAAAAGTAGCTGGGGTATTTGTCGACCCAAATGGTATCACCAAAAACTCATAATGCCCGTTTCGAGTTCTAAATATAGTCTTATGCATAGCACTCTCCTTGATCTACAATTAATGATAACCGGATCTCAAATCAATTTTTGAGAACACATATGCACCCAGAAGTTGATCAAAAGGATCATCAAATCTAGGAAGGGGGTACTAGTTTTTTGGTGACGCTATTTAGTTGCTGATAATCAATACATAACCGAAGAGTACCATTCTTCTTCTTCATCTAGGAAGGGGGTACTTATTCTTAGTGGTGATTTTATTTAGTTGTCGATAATCAATGCATAACCTAAGAGTACCATCGTTCTTCACATTAGCTGAATGAATCCCTTATCTAGTAATTTTTGAAGTTGCACTTTTAACTTCTTCAATTCTATAGGGGTCATTCTATAAGGTAGGATGGAGATGGGTATGGTGATAGAGAGTAGATTAATGGCTAAATCAAACTCTAGGTTTGGAGGTAAATCGGGTAATGCTTCTGAGAAAACATCCAAAAACTCATTCACTACTAGAATGTTACCTAGAGTAGGGCTCTCTCTATAGTTATGTTAATGAATGAGCTAAATATACTTCACACCTTTTATGCACCAACCTATGAGTTTCTATTGTCGAGATTACACAAGTTGGTACTACTCGCCGCTCATCAGTAAAAAAGAGTGCTGGATATCGCAGTTTTTGTAATTCTAATTCCTTAGTAAAACAATTCACAGATGTCCGATAGAGGTGTAACAAATTCATTCCCAGAATAGCATCAAAATCCCCATCTCTAATGGGATCAAGTCCGCCTCAAGAACCACTCCGCCTACTTGCATATCATAGTTTCTATAAATTATACTTCTAATTAGCTGTTCACCCAAAGGTGTAATCACCAATAACTCTTTCTCAAGTGTGGTCAAGGGTCTATCGACATGCCTACCAAAGTTTGCACTAACAAAGGAATTATTGGACCCTGTATTAATAAGTATACGGGTATCGACACCTAAAATTTTTATTATACCTATAAATATAAACTATCGAGTAACTATTAGTCAAACTTATAATGCACATTCTATACATGATTCCTATAATATTGCATCAAATCATATAAAAATATCAACTATTCTACATATTCTCCTAGAATATTCATTAACATCTTAAATATCATATAGTATCAATAACATACTTTCTAAATCAATAAATTCATACTTAACCAAATTTACCTATGACAACATCGGAATTGTTTTGTGTCTCTTCGTTAGTCATTGCATAGATTCTAGTTTGAGCTTGAATTTGAGAACATTAGAGGTTGGTAGCCACGGTTTTGCTTTCGGTCCCCGTTTTTAGAGTAGTGTTGGAGGGAAGTATGGAAGTGTTGTCTAATTCACCCTTGGAGCTACTAGGAAGGCCTCGGTTTTATTAACTCCCTTGCCTTCTCAAATCTATCTCGGGGCAAGCATTTTAGAGATGACCATCCTCTCCACAATGGTAGCACTTCTTAGGCTCATTGCAGGGCCTGAAGTAGAATCTCTTGTAATTCTTACAAGGATCTTTCCTGTTTCCTACCAAGTTGGTTCCAAATTCGGTATTAGTATTTGGGATACCCATATTGAAAAAGTGTTGTTCTTGGGGAGAGTCAACAGATCCTGTGATGGAGGCACCACCATAAGAATTTGAGCTTTTATTTTTCTTAAAACTTTAGCCCAAAGTGGACCCAAATTTCCTTTTCTTCTCATAAACCTCTTTAGCTCTTCATCTTTTTTGAACTATCTTCTCAGCTCTCAAGGCTAATTGTAATATATCTTTAAAAGTGTGAGCACTCTTATCAAGCAACTTTATAGTCACCATAAGTTTTATCTCATCATCTAACCTCATGTCAGCCATGGTGTTTTATACCCTATTAATCCAATCCTTTGTCACTGTAGCATCAATAATGCTCAAGAAGGTTTCACAAATAAGTTGTCTTGCTTTCTTGTTTAACTTGGACAGCTCAATGGTTAGACATGTAGTTGATGCAAATGCCGACGGAGGAACTACCGGTGTTAGGGGAGTGCTTGTTGTGATGGTATTGTTTGGTGGGGGAGGAGTTTGCGTTTGTGCTTGGGTTTGGGTTTGAAATTGAGTACCATATTTGTTTCATCATTCCATATATTGTTGGAAGACAGCAAGGGGCGGTGGAGGTATTTCAGATAGAGCAACCGAAGGTTTAGGTGCACTAGAAGGAGCATGAGAGGATGATACAGTCTCATCTTAGGAGGAATCTTAGTCAAAATTCTTGTTAAGAAATGCACTCACTAAATTGAATAAACTAATAATGCACTTATATCTAATCATGACTCTTTTTTCTAGGACCCATAGAAGTCTTTTGAATCTTCCCAAAAAATTTAGAAACATAGAAACCTTTAAAAATATTTGAAAATATTTAAAAATATTTAGCAACATTTAAAAATATTTTTAAAACACCAAAACCTTAGTTTTAATACCAATATAATTGTCATGCCCCAACCTTCGGGTCCAAGCATGTGACAATTATCACATGATCTAGAAGCATGTACAATCACTGGCATACACCCCGAGATAAGGCCAGACTATCATAATAATATTTTCAAGTTAAGAAATCCGACACATAAAGTATTTAAGCCTAAATCATGTAAGGAACAAACAAATATTTAACATTTCGAAAATGTGACGTATTTAAGCCTAAATCATGTAAGGAACAAATAAATATTTAACATTTCAAAAATGTGACTTCCAAAATATGAGTTTCAAATTAAATATATATATATATATATAATATTACATAAAGAGTTTCAACTTTAAAATGTCCTCCAATGTGTTTGTTTACATGCCTAAAAAATCCACAAGTAGGAAGGATCAATGCCAACAGTTGGTCTGGGAAGGCTCTCTCCTCGACCGGACTAGCTAGTGATGGAGTTGTTTATATTTTTTCAATTCCTCTGAAAAGAATAAAAATGAGGGAGTGAGTATAAAAATATTCAATGAGTGGAGCGCAATTGTATAGTTATGTAAGAAAATAAGTTGTGAGTATAAGAGTGTCAAACAAAACTTTCAAAATCATATTTTGACTAACCAAAAACATTATATAATCATCTTTGCATTTCTTAACAAATGTCATAATTTTCACGAAACATAATAAACATTCACAATGCACTTGTTTTTAAAATAAAGGGGTTTGCCTCAAAATCTCTCCACTAATGGTTTGGTCCAGACCAATGATGGAATTGTCAAGAGGTTTTCAATTATTATTAGTTATTAATATCACCCCTAACCTTAACATTAGCTTGAGACTTCTGAGGTGGTGTAACCAAGTTAGCCTAATAGGGATTTGGGGAGCTTCTCTCTACTGCACCGACCCCTCAAGTCTAACAAACTCTCTACGTTGCTCTATCGAATTGGTTCGTGAAAGTTTAGACTAGTCATCACATATAAATGCATGGTCATACCCCAAGCATACACCATTTTGCAAATAGCATAATATGTGCTTTAGAAAATTAAAAAACAAAAAATCTCAATTTATGAGTTCAACAACAATATCCATGAGAAAATTTAACATGACACACTATACATATGCAATTGCATAAATTTCATAACTCAAATTCAAAATATTTTCACGAAACACTCCATATTCACAAAACAATACATAAATTCAAGTTTAATAAAATTATTTTCAGAAAAACAAAAGAACACATTTCTCATTCACAAACACAACAATCCATCCACTTACAATATTAGGGAGGGTAATCAGTCTCTAACTTCTGCACAACAAAGATCTAGTCCCGATCAACTTTGTTCTACCACTAAAGGTCATCATCAAGTGACCACAATCATTAATATCAATCAATCCAAAAACCCTAACATTCAAAACCTATTTTTTTCTCTCATTTACGATGACTTTAAATCTTCCGAATCTAAGTGGATAAATAGTTAGGAAAATTAGATCTTGGGATAGAAAGATTGTTATACCTTAATCTTTTCTCCGAAGAGTACATCCAGTTTGGGATACACCGAACTCATAATTCCCCCTCTTTTGTGATAGCTCCAGATCTTTAAGCCCTTCTTTAAAATCAAGGCTAAAATCTAATTTTGGGGAGTTGGATAAGTAGTTTGGAATCTTTGATCTTGAGTTTTGATGGTGAATCCATCGGGTTGGGAGAAGATAGAAGAATATTAAGTAAAAGAGAAGAATAGTTTTGGAAGTGAGGTGAAACTCTTGAGTCTCGTAGGTTCTAGAATCTCATTATGTTTTTATCTTTAAACTTATTTTCAATATTTGCTTATGTTGGTCGATGACAACCAAGAAAGGGAGTTGAATTGGTTGTTTCGATTCATTTTTTAAAAAATTTAATCTAACTCTAGTTAGATTTATAATAATTATATTGTCAATCCATGCATGTGTAGCAGAAAATAAAAATAGCAATAAAGAGACAAATCCGATTTATAGTGGTTCGGCTTTATGCTTATGTCCACTCTTCTAGCCAATAAGCCGAGATTTAGCAACATGCTAGTTTCAATTATGATGCTTGATTATAGAGTATAACCCACTTGTTAACTTCTGATATTCTCACCAAGAAGACAACTTCATCCAACAATAGAAAACTCAACACTAACTCACAACTCAACACATAATTTAACATAAAACTCAACACAAAGTACAAGTATAAATAATTATTTAGAAGACATTAGACTACATTCGAATAAAGGTTTCTTATGCAGAATTTCTTCACTCTTTCTTCTATAAAATGCTCTAAAAAATGGTACTATATATATCCATCAAAGTGTGCTGTTTGACTAACTATTTTCTAGCTTTTAAGGCTTTAAAAACCTGCTATAAATCTTGAGTTTACTGCATCAAAAATGCTGCTGTAACTTCACAAATTTACCAGCAAAGGCAACAGTAACTTTCATGCAAAACCATCTTGATTTGAAGGCTGAACTTCCTCCTGATTTTCTGAGATATACTAGCTGTTGCAACTTAATTTCAAAATTCAAATATCAAACTTGAATTTTGAAAAACCAAATTTGAATTTCTCCAATCGATAAGGTTGCTATAAGTTTGAATTTATCTCCAAAAAATCAGCTCCAGCAGGTTATGATGATCAGAGAATGTTGGGTAACTTGCTAACTTTGCACACTTGATTCTCTAACAAATTTCTAAAATTTTTGTGCTGTAAATTGTCATATTTGCTGTCCAACAATAGCACTATTATATAGAAATTTTGAATTTAAAAAATCTTGGTTGATGGAGAAGATATCCTTGAACAAATAACCTATGAAAACCAACTTCAAAGACATGTTCCTGCTGTAAATTATAAGTGACCAGCCATCTTCATGCTTATTTTTCTTCAACATATCTACTAGATTTTTGTATTGTAAAAACCTGAAATTGAAGTACTTTAGACCTTCTTTGAAATGTAACTTTCAGATTATTGTTTTGCTTTTATGACAGTTTCTATAACCCAGTTTTTATAAGAATTATCTATTGAAAATATAATTCGTACACTCAATAAAATTGTTAGAACAACATAAAAGATTTTGTTATCATAAAAAATAAGAAAACAACAATTTCCTTAATAGCTTAGTACCACTCTTTCACTTCTAAATTGCACAAAATGTACAATATGTTCTTTTTGGATTCTTGGGAAGGTCAACCCCATGGATTTAAATACTTGAAATTATGTTTTGTTGAGAAACATGTGTTTGTCGAGAAGCAAAAAAGGTTGGAAATAAAAAATATAATTTATGAAAAAATAAATACAAAGTACTGGTACTTTGCTTTAAGCTTAAGCCGAGAGACTCAATCGAGAGAGTCTGACCGAGAGAACTGCACCTAGAAACTAAGAGATTTAATTGAGATAACTTCACAAAGTACCAATACTTTCTCGGATAACCGAGAGGTTTAATCGAGAGAGCTCCACAAGGTACCAATACTTATTCGGTACCAATACTTGCTCAGTTAATTGAGATGTTTAACCATGAGAGTTCCATAAAATACCAATACTTTCTTGGCTAACTAAGAGGTTTAACCAAGAGTGTTCCACAGAGTATTAGTGCTTCCTTGGCACCGAAAGTTAGCAATTATAGAGAGATTGTGGAGTGTACTAAGAGAGAGAGAAATGAAAATAAATTTGTTGCTGAGAGGTAGCGAATCAACTTCTCACAAAGAAGTCAAATTCCACTGAGTAAAGAGCACTTCAGTATTCGAGAATTCAAAAATTAAAAGCCTATCAACCGAGAGCCTAAGAAAATCACTGTGCAACCCAAAGGAAAAAAATCTACATTTACATCAAAATTATTTTCCTATATTTCACAAAGTATAAAAATCTCAAATGGTCCTTTGGAGTCAACACCAAATCCAGATATTTCCAGTGTTACACTAAGTATCTCAGTTTTTTTCTATAAATTGGTAGGAAAGGAGATAATGTAAATTATTTAGGTTGGTAAAATAATTTAAACTTGCTATTCAAATTCAAATATGGGTTAATTCCACATTTAAACTTATTATTCATTCTAAGTTAAAAATTGAGGATAGGTTCCCTAAATTTATGAACTTTATCCCATCACTTGGCTCCATATAAAAACCATGACAATGTTGTTCCACAAATCATAGGATGTGTGCGATAAATATGAAGGATAAAAGGAAGTTGATAAAAGTAGCATACTATGACCATCCCTTAGAATTCAATATGGCCATTCCATGATCACTTCAAAGGAAGAGAAGTTGATGAATATTGAACACAACATCAAAGAAGAATATTACCCAGATTCAAACAATTGCTTCTCAACATCTATAAAGGATAACATACCCATAAAAGAAAACAAAGATATTTTCAATGATTAACATCTATCAAGTTTAATGTAGTCACTTATTAGAAGTTAGTCGATAGCATTAACCACTGTTTAATTCAATATTTGAAGTCATCTCCATCATGGACCATATGTTAACTATTTATAATTTATGTAATGCGTTTTCTTTTCACCAAAAAAATATGTAATGCATTTTATCCTATCTATTACTTGAATCATATTTTAGAGTAGTAAATATCAGTTTGTATTTTTTCTAAGCTCTAAGTTCTCATGCTTGAGGCATATCAAAATGACTCACAGCTATTGTAGAAATCATAGCCTTCTTGAATCCTTTTAGTCTTGAGATTGCCTTCTCCCTTTATACAATTCGAAATCATCACACATTTTGTAGATTTGTCTATTTAGGACCACAATAATACAATGGACTTAGAGAAAGGGTGACAATTTTAAGTAAAAACGTCGGCACCCCCTCTCTCTTTAGTGTCTCTTTCTCTAGTCCCTCTGTAACATCGACACTGCGGTGTTCGTACAAGTGTAGTATTCATGGAATATAAATAAAATATTCCTCCGTTTATATATATATATATAATTTTTAATTTTATTGATTTTCGATTTTGAGGTATATAATTTGAATTTTTGGTATATTTTAAATACCGTTTCTGGGATTTGTAAAATAAAGTTAGTATAAATATATATAAATATGTAAATAATTATTTATTTATTACTTTATTTATTTATTCAATTAGCTATTTATAAAAATCTAGTTATATAAAAATATATATACATAAATAATAACAATAATAATAATAATAATAATAATAATAATAATAGTAAAAAAAAAAAAAAAAAAAAGAAAGAAAAATCGAAATTAGGGCTTAAAGCCCTAATTTCTCTCTCTTTCCCTCTTTCTTTCTCCGCCTCTCCATATTCCTCCCGCGGCCATCTCCCCGATCGCGCCGCCTTGTCCCGCCGCTGCCATCATCCTCCCTCCGCCATCGACCGCCCACGGTCGCCGACCCACCTCTCTATCTCTCTCCTTCTCTCTCTCGGTTGCTCTCTCTCACTCTCTCCCTTTCGCGATCGTCCTCACCCGCGAGTTTCCCTCTCTCCCTCTCACGGTTCTCCGCCACCGCGGTCCTCCACCGTGCTCCGCCACCCACAACCGCCACCATCACCGGCCGACCACTCTTTCTCTCTATCTTTCCCCCTCGGTCTCACTCTCTATCGCTCTCTTTCCCTCTCTATCCCTCTCCTGCGCGCGCGCGCGACTACGCGCAACAGCACGCGATTACTCGCGCGACTGCGCGTGCTTGCTCCTGCCTCAGCGTGCGTCTGCTCGCGCGACTGCACGCGAGACTGCCCCCCTCCTGCGCGAGACTGCCCCAGCACTCGCGCGACAGCTCTGCCTCACTACAGCGCGATGGCCCACGGTCCTTCCCCTGTTCTCCTAACCGTGCACCGCTCACTGTTGGGAGCCTGTTCGATCATTGCAGAAACCCCAGCAGCAGGAAGCCTTCAAAACCCTAGGCCGAATTTGCTGACTCCACTTTCTGCATAGGTAAGGATGAATTAGGTCTAGGGTTTCGATATTTTTAGTGATTTAGCTAAATTATTGAAATTTTAGATCGAATTGGACACATTGCAGGTTTGGACTGAAATGAATGACACAGGGAGGCTAAGTTCGTGAACTACGAATACCTTAGGTGAGGAAATTCGTACCCTTTTGATAAAGTGAATGAAATTTAGGGTGAAAAGATCTGTGTAGCTTTAGAATATACGTTATGTTTGATTAGAATACATTTTCTGACAAATTATATGTGATTATCAAGGCTAAGTATAGAATTTTCAATGAATTGGGTTGTTTCGGATGATTTAATTATTTGATATTAGTTTTCGATTTTGAACGGTTTTAGATGTTTGAATTTAGATTGGTTTGGATTTCGTTATTTATTTTAAATGGAAAGAAATTGATTTCATTGGAGTTTATTCATAAATTTGAGAATTAAGGTGTATACAAACTTAGGGGAAATGATAAACCGTAAGATTAATTGGAAATTTGATGATTATTGTGATAATTTGATTAGGTTGATCTTGTTGAAGACTCGAGGAGTCAAATCGGATTTGTTTTGGAAATAGGGAGTGATTACCCTCCCTAGAACGTGAGTGGAACCCTAATCTCTTGCATGAAATAGTGAAACCTGATTTTACCTTGTTTTTAAACAAAACATGCCTTGATATGCATTGATTTGACGTGTGATATTTAATCTCAAATCTGTTTTGTGACTATTGGAGTGTCGTACTTATGTTTTCTATGATTATGCATCCATGTTTGAAAAGAAATGAAATTGTGCCATGATTTGAGAAACGGAATGTTTGCTATTCGACCATTGCATTGGTTTGTTGAATTTGAAATGATTTTGATGAAATTATATTGGCACACGAATTTAAAATGTTTTGATGAACTGTGAGGGCACCGGGATGTCCACTTGTGATGAGATTACTGTGATGATGACATTGATGATTCCGTAGCTACGAAGGGCGTTTATAGAGGCATGAGTTGCCCGGATACGCTTCTGTAGGAGGTATCCGCAAACGTCGTGATTGTGATATGTACGGGCCCGGTTGAACCAGGTATTGGGGAGGTCCGTCAGAATAGGCGGTCTAGCACCGGGAGTTGCTTGTATATGTTTGTGATGTTCCGTATGGGCCCAGTTGAACCGAAAGGGGAGGACCACCAGAATAGGCGGTCTAGCACTGGGAGTTGCTTGTATGTGCCAACGTCGGGGTAGAGAGCTACTTTTGAAACACTTTGCATATTAAAACCCCCGATGCACCTGTCCTTGGTCGCGGTTGACCTTTGCCAGGATTTTTTCGGCTAGCTCTATGTTATACTTGATTTTTAAATGAATGCATATATGTGTGATATCGTATGAATGATTAAAAGAGTTCATTTTATCAAACATATCATGATTTACTGCAAAACGTGAATTATTGTTTATGAATGATATTATTTGACACTCCAATATTCACCTACACTATTAGTACTTGAGATTATCCCCTCACTCACTGAGTATTCTTCCCTGAGTACTCACCCCTCCTCTTTCCCTCCCCAGACAGGAATATTGTGATAGGGCGACGTATTTGGCTCGAGGACTTGATAGATTGTTGGCGGATTGGGTGATTCAGGAAGGTGAGATCTTAAGTTTAAATTGAAAGATGAATTATGTATTTTATTGTCGACCCTGCGTGGTCTTGTTGAAGTCCGTAGTTGACCATGTACATATTTTGTGATGACTGTATAATTTTTGGACTTTTGTTTGCGAAACTCTCATTTCACTTGTATTGAGGCATTTGTAACTATTTAAAGTGTTAACTTGGGAATTTGTAATATATTTGTATAAATTTAGGCCCGCTCAGTGTGGTGGCTGCTCATGCTCTAGTTGGGCATGACAGTAGAGGTCTGTGGCTAGGATTGTTGATAGTTTATTTAGCCTGGCGTTGTCCTGGATGTCTACTAGGGTTGGTGGATTGTTGTGAGGCTGGGATGACCATTTTATTTTAATTTCAGGATGATTTTGCATTTATACAGGTTTAATTGTACATGGGAGACCTCCGATTTACGGGGGGATTCTGCCCGATTTTCTGTAGAAATACAGTCGACATCCAGGGCAACGGGCGGCTGTTCACGATTCCCGGTTCGGGACGTGACACCCTCTCTCTCTACTCTTTCTCGATATTTTAAGGAAATGTCAACATACAGTGAGGGTGCCAACATTTTCACAAAAAAATGACCAGCATCCTCACAGTGAAAGTGCAATGTACAAAAAAAGAATCGGCATCCTCACGGTGAAAAGGCAATGTTTTTAAGTAAAAATGCCACACTTTCCCCTCTCTCTAGTATGTCTATTTCTAGTTCCTCTCCCTCTCTCTCTCTCTCTCTCTTCTTTCCCAACATTTAAAAGAAATGTCGACATACAGTGAAGATGCCAACGTTTTCACAAAAAAGTCGGCATCCTCACACTATGGAAGGGCAATGTTTTTAAGTAAAAATGTCACATTTTCCCCCCTCTCTCTAGTCCCTCTCTCTCTACCCTTTCCCAAAGTTTAAAGGAAATATCAACATATAGTGAAGATGCCAACATTTTTTTGAAGAAACATCGGCATCCTCATAGCTAAAGGGTGATGTTTTTAAGTAAAAATTTCACGTTTTCCCCCTCTCTCATACTCTCTCTAGCCCCTTTCTCTCAACTCTTTCTGGGAAAGGACCCCTTGTCTGACAATTTGGAAAAATGTTGGCAAAGCTACATACTTTTCTAACGTTTAAAGGAAAAAAAATATAGGAAAAACTCTAAACTTTTGCCAACATTTAGTGCCAAAATGTTGGCAAAACTTCCTACCATCACTCATTTTTGCACGCCAATGACTTTTTTTGATGTTTTTATACCTAAAAGTCACCAAAAAGTCTTTTTGCTAACATTTCTTTATGAAAACATCACGAAAAGAAATATATTGGTGACACAGTACTTAAATGTCTAAAAATTATTCAGGAAATGCTATGTATTTTGTAGTGTAAATTCACCAGTTATTTAAGCATGATGATAACAAAGTTCTCTCACTTCTAGGCCTTAAAGAAACCAAAAAAAAAAAATAAAAAGAAAAAATCACTTTGCAATTGTTGCAAGATCATCACAAATAGCCTTAAGCTTGCAAATATATTCATTTATAGAATGAGCACCTTTGAGCAAGATTGTTATTGATTGAATTAGTTCCCACTCACTTTCTTGATAGCATTGTGTAACATCATTTTCTAGTGCATTTCAAATTCTTGCTGCACTTAACAAGGCCAAGTACCTTTTCACTTAAAGTCAAATCAAGCTATGAGCGAGACAATCAGATCATTTTCATGCTGTAAGGTTAGGATTTGGTACTTTTTTAACTTTGTTACGGATAATTGGAACTAGTGATACATAGAGGGGGCTTCGGTCTTTCTCCATTGTGAAAACCCATATATGTCTTGACTTTCACTTGGGTCAAGTGTTTGAGTACTCGATACTGTTAGAATGCATGACAAACCAAATATATGCTTTTAATGTAAAAATTAACCCGAAATAGAGCGAAAGTAAATAATGAGAATTAGGGTTATCTCTGGCCATGCTCTTCTTTTGTACTTCTGGTGATTGCAAAACCACCAAAATGATTCTTTAGACATACACAATTCTTCTAAACCCTCAATTTCACAGAATAGATGGTATAGAGCTACGAAATTTGGATTTAGGAACCAATGCACAAGGTGAGAGTTTATATAAGCTCTCAATTGTCAAAGAACCATTACCTGTAGTTGTTATCTTAAATTATTGCTAAATATTATGAGAATGCAATTAAACATTCAAAATGGAAAAACAAGATTAATTGTGTGAAAATTTGAATAGGCCACTAAAATCCGGCCAAATACAACTCAATCAAAATTACTTCCATTGCAATTAAACATTCAAAATGGAAAAACAAGATTAATTGTGTGAAAATTTGAATAGGCCACTAAAATCCGGCCAAATACAACTCAATCAAAATTACTTCCATTTTTCATCACATTTTATCATTTTTCGGTTACATTTTTCCCATTAACTCAATTTTGAATGCATTAATTCATGGGATTTGAATTTTAAAAAATTCCTAAAATTTTCTCCCATTTGACTTAACAAACCGAGTTGAAGTCAAAACCAAATCATTTCTTTATAAAAATAGAGTACACGAGTCATGATGATAAGCCCTCTACAAGCGAGTATTATCTTCTGTGTACCATAATATATTATATTTTCTAATCTTGTGATGATATTTACTTTATGAATAAACCCTACGTTTATTCGGGATCCAAACTTGATGAATATATCTCATGACAAAATATGTACACAATTTTATTGAAAAAATTTTACTCTAAGTTTTATTTAAATAACACAATAAATCCATATTTATAACATGATCCCTAAACCTATTTGGTGACATACCTTTGGTTAAGGGATCAGCCAACATACAATCAGTGCTAATGTATTGGATTAGAACTTTATTTTCCAACACTCTTTCCCCAATGGTTAAGTATTTTATGTCGATGTGTTTATTTTGACTACCACTCTTATTATTTTTAGCCAAAAATACAGTAACTAAATTGTCGTAAAATATATATAATGGCCTAGATATAGAATTTAAAACCTGTGACGTAGCCTTAAAACACGCTATGAACTCAGCTTCTATGGTGGTGGTTGCAGTCAATGTCTGCTTAACACTCCTCCATGATATAGCTCCACCGGCCATCATGAAGATGTAACCAGACATTGATTTTCGGGAATCAACACATCCTGCAAAGTCCGAATCCTAATACCTGACTACTTCCAGACTGTCGATTCTTCTGTATACAAATATGTGCTTCTTAATGCCTTATAGATACCTCAACACTTTCTTTGTAACCTTCCAATATTCCAAACATGGATTATTTTGATATCTTCCTAACATGCCCATAGCATGCAGTATATTAGGCCTTGTACAAACCTATACATATATAAATCTTCCAACAGTAGAAGGATACGGGATGTTAGCCATCTATTCCCTTTTCAAATCTGTCTCAGGATATTGGTCTAAATTGAATCAATCCCCTTCGATAATCAGAGATATACTTGGTGAACAGTTCTTCATCCTGTATCTCTTAAGCACTTTGTTGAAATAGGTCTCTTGAGATAGTCCAATGACCTTATAAGATTTATCTCGATGTATCTATATGCCGATAACATAAAACGTATCACCTAAATCTTTTATCTCAAAATTCTTAGAGAGAAACTATTTTCACCTCATACAACATCCGCTTAGCATTGTGGTAAGTAGTATATCATCCGCATATAAGATAAGGAAACAAAACCTGCTCCCATTGATTTTGAGGTATATGCATTGATCCACAATATTCTATTTAAAATCAAATGAAGTGACTATATTATGGAATTTCAAATATCACTGGTGGAAGACTTGTTTCAACCCATATATGGATTTCTTGAGTTTACACACTAAGTACTCACAACCACTAGAGAATAATCCTTTAGATTGACATATATGAACCTTTTCATCTCATTCTCCATTAAGGAAAACAATTTTCATATTCATTTGTTACAATTCTAGGTCAAAATATGTAACAAGTGCCAAAACGATGTGAAAGGAATTTTTCTTAGACACTGGGGAAAATCTCTCCAAGTAGTCGATTCCTTTCTTTTGGGTGAACTCTTAGCAACAAGTCTACTCTTGTATTTCTTGATATTGCCTAATGAGTCAGTCTTAGTTTTGAAAAGTCATTTACATTCGATGGATTTTAACCCGTCTGGTAACTTTATAAGATCCCAGACTTCGTTGCTCTTCGTAGTGTCTATCACATCTTTCATGGCATTTAGACACAAGTTCGAGTGCTTAGAACTTATGACTTATGAAAATGTTTCCAAGTCCTCTATGGCTTTGCATTATAATCTGACTCTTACACGAATACCACATAGTCATCAGGTATAACTGACATTCTTTCTCTAGTATATCTTCTTAATGTTGGTTCAACATTTTTCGTAAGAAAAGGTTGACTAACTTGATCTTGGTTAGTCGTTTGTAAAATTTCTTAATTGTCATCCATAACCTGATTTATGTCATAAGAACTTAAGGATCATTTTAGATGACAACAAACTTAGTATTTGAAGTTGATGGGATACTTGATTGGTCCATTTCAAGAGTTAAGTTCCGAAAGTAATTTCTACTATTGACCAAGTCATTTTTTTAAAGATCTAGTATTTTTAGATTTTACAAACCTAATCTAGTAAGATGGACAATAAGACCAGTATTCCTTGAACTTATCGGCATAACCGATAAAGTTTCTACTCAAGGTCATTGAATCTAGTTTCTTTTCTCGTAACTTGTAAACCCTTATCTCTAAAGGATAGCCCCAAATCCATACATGTCTTAAACTAGATTTCCAACCTTTAAATAACTCGAAAGGAGTTTTGGCTACAGTGTTGGTTGGAACCTTGTTTAGGATGTACATTGCCATCTTGAGAGTTTCAATCCACAAGAATTTAGGCAGTTTGGACCCAGCCATCATACTTCTAACTATATCAAGGAAGGTCATGTTCCTTCTTTTAGTTACCTCATTTTGGTTAGGTGAACCAGATATGGTGTATTGGGCAACAATTCCATTTTTCTAAAGGAACTTTGTAAATGGATCAGTGCTTGTCCACCTTTCGTATACCTTCCATAGTATTCCCCACCTCTATTTGACCTCACGACCTTTATTTGCTTACCGTATTATTTCTCTACCTTTGTCTAGAAAATTTTAAAGGCATCCAACTTTTTGTCTTTGTGACGAAAGATATAGAGATATATATATCATGAATAGTTATCTATAACTGAGATGAAATAACTATGAAAAGTGGGTAAAATTCCTTTCACCAACAATGGACCCACATGTTGTGTTGAGACAAAATTGGACCATTAATTAACTTTGACGTGTTGGGTAAGACAATTGGAAATTAGACCATTAATTGGAAACAATGGATGCCACGTGAAGACTTTGAAAATTGATCCATTAACTTTATTGATTTCCACACATGGTCTTCTTCACCCGGAAGGGCCCTGAGGGTCCCAACTAGACACAACGGGCTCTCCCACTGAAAAGTCATCAAAAAATTCTAAAATGCTCCATTTTAAATTTTGAAAACACTAGATTATACAAAACCTTTTGCCTAATCCATTCCTGATCTCCATTTAAAAAAAAGATTATTTTGGGCTAATTTGGAAAACACTGTGAGGAAAAGTTTTGAAAATTCATCAGAAAACATACAAATAAAGGTAAAATTAGTTCTAATACCAAATGTTAGAATGCATAGTAAACCTAATGCATGTTTCTAATGTAAAAATTAAGCCAAAATAGAGAAAAGCGAAAAAGGAGAATTATGATTACCTTCGACCATACTTTTCTTCTCTACTTTCGGTGATTACAAAACCACCAAAATGATCCTTGAGACATGCACAAACCTTTTAAGTTTTCAATTTCACTTAATAGATGGTGTGGTGTTACAAAATTTAGATTTAGAGACCCAATACACAATGTGGGAGTTTATATAGGTTTTTAACTATCAAAGAGCCATTAAAACCTATAATTGCCATGCTAAATTATTGTTAGACATTATGAGAATGCTATAAAATGACCTAGAAGGAAGGTTTGAATAGGTTTTTTGGCAACTTTTGTAATTTTCGGTTAAAATAGGATTTATAGAGCAAGGCAAAGGATCAGAGAAATAAATAAAAAATGAGACACGAGATTTTATAATGGTTCCACCCAATCGGTGTATGTCTATTTCTAGGTAGCCTCCTAGATTTTTACTATTTTACTCAAATAATATAGACAACTAGATTTGCAGATTCTAGTTCTGCCTTTCAATCTTGACTCAGTAAAACTTCTAGTGGACACATACAACGGAGCACATATAGCAAAGAGACAACCCTTCTCTTTGTCTAACTACTATGCTTTCTACTCAAGTATAAAAAATAGAAAGATGACCCTAAATGGCCTGATTTTGAGTTTCAATACAAGTATGCAGAATACAGAGTGTTTTTAAAGAGAACAAATTAATAAATGTTCTGAGAGTGATATACAACTTTCGGATCAGATTTGTTGGTTTTGTTAAAATCTTTCTTAAAGATTTGATGAAGTATTTATAGCCTCATTCATTGCTTCGAACAATAAATCCATTGTAGTAGTTGAGCTTTCAAATGCTGGCCATGAATGCTTTCAAACGTTGTACATTAATGAACTAATAAAGTGTAAACTACCTGTTTGCTTTTCTACAGAAGTAAAAGTTAGAAACAAGGTGTCGACTAATATTGGCATTTTGTCAACTATCAAGATTTGAATTTTAAGTTTTACTTCTGAGATGTTGACAACTCAGTTTACCTAGTTGACCATTAGTATTGTTCTGTAAATGATTAATCAACTATACTTAAACATAGTTAACTATGCTTTCCTTGGGTGTGTCTTATTTGCATAGGTTCAAACATGGTTAGTCGACTACTAACATAAGTTAGTTGACTATTAAATTTGAATTTGTTTCTGTAATTTCAATAGTTCATTGTGCTTAGTCGACTATTTATCTTATCAACAAGTGATTAGTTGACTATTCTAAAATATAGTCAACAAGATTTCTTTGGATATGTCTTATTTGTCTAAGTTCAAATATGGTTAGTCAACTACTATGATAAGTTAGTCAACTATTGCAACATTTAGTCGAATGAGTTCAAAGTTTTAGTCAATTAATGTGTTCTTTGTATTCATTCTACGTGTTATATGCAGACTAAAATTCACCATTTATCGACTAGATTTCTTGCTTAATTGAAATATTCAAAGATCTAATCAACTAGTGTATCTTGTGACTCATAGGTAGCGGAATACACTTAGTTACATATCGACTAACTTAATTAGTTAAATGGGTCAAATATTTAGTCGACTAATGTGTGTGTAAGGACATGAGCTATCAAAATTAGTCAACTAGACTAGTGTACTAGTCGACTACCTAGCTACTTGTACTTAGTCATTTTTTTGCTCTTTTGAACATATAGTCGACTGTCTCTTTTGTTCTATCGACTATTTTTTCTTTCAAGACTCAATAGATCTAGTCAACGTTTTTAAGATGTTTAGTCGACCATTCTTCGGTTATCAAAGGTGAGCTTTCTACTGTCGATAGCTTATATGGATTAATTGACTAGTTTGTCAAGAACTAAAAATTTTCATAAGTAAGAAGAATGTAATACCGAAAACCCAGTGTCAGATATTTTTGTAAATATTTCTATAATAAAATAGAAAATTTTCAATTTATATTGATTTTTGAGTATTAAAAATTGGAATTTTTGGTATCTTTTAATTCCCATGTCCGCGAATCGTAGTAAACCTCAATTCTATGAAATTCATATTTTAGTGAAATGTAAATATATATATATAACAATTTAATTATCTATTTATAAATTTATTTATATATTTATTAAAAAAAAAAGAAAAGAGGAGAAAGGAAGCGCAGCATTTTGTACCAAAACGCTGCACTCCCTCTCCCTAAATTCGATTAGGGCAAATAGCCCTAATCTCTCTCCCTCCATCTCTCTCACTCAGTCTCTCGAACTCTCTCCCTCGCCGTCGCTCACTCTCTCCGCTCTCTTCTGCCACCGTCCGCCTCTTTACGCCACCACCATCGTCCGCCACCACTCACTCGTCCTCTGTTTCTCTCTCTCTATTCTCTTTCTTTCTCTTTCGATCGTCTGTCTCTCTCTCTCTCTCACGATCCCTCGATCTCCATCTGTTTCCCCTCTCTATTCTCCCTTCGATCTCTCTCTCTCTCTCTCTCTCTCCTCTCTCTCTTTCTCTCTATTTCCCTCTGCTCTGTCTCTTTCCTGTGCGAACAGAGAGCTTTTGCTCTCTTCTTCTCCCCTTCGCGCACGACAACTCCTCTTTCTCCCTTGCTCGCTCGCTCGCGCTACTTTCACTCTACTGAGAGCCCTTCTACAACCTGCACAAAGCCCCAATCTGGCAGTTAGCAGTTGGTCCTCGAAAACCCTAGACTGCAATCCATTCTCTGCGAAGGTAAGGATGAATTTAGCTTTAGGGCTTCGATATTATTTTAGTGATTTAGCTAAATTACTGAATTGTACTTTGAATTGGAAATAATACAGGTCCTGAAATGAATCGAATGGCGAATAGAAGTTAGGTCTGCGACTATGAGAACCCTAGGTGAGAGATTTCTGGTCCATTCGATCAATTGATTGAATTTAGGGCAAATTTAGGGTAAGAAGTATCGCATATGTTAGAATATATGTTAGATTCGATTAGAATGCATTTTCTGATATTTTATAGGTAATTATTAGGGTTAAGTATAAAATTTTATATGAATTAAGCTGTTTGATACGAAATGAGCATAGTAAAGGATGAAATGAAAATTTAGAAATTGTGGATGTGAAATTAAGGGTATATTAAATTAGAAAAATATGAAAACCATTTTTATGGGATTTTATTTGATGATAATTACGATATTTGATTAGGTTAATCGTTTGAGGACTTAAAAAGGGATTCGTTCGGATTAGATTGGTAATTAGAGAGTGAATACCCTCTCTAGAGGTGAGTGGATGGTTCATTGTGTTCATGAATGAGTAACATGTTTTAAAATCGCTTTATAAATGATTTTGAAAGGTTTTATATGTTTTATATAAATTGTTTTGTGACTGTGGGTTGTCTGAACGGGATTGTGAAGTACGAATGCATCCATTGTGTTTAAGAATGTTTCTGTGCTATGTGTTATTTGATATTGCTTTATGAATTGCTTTGGTATGAGTTGGCATGAGATTATTGATTATTTGGTGGAAATCATGGTACATTGTTTGTGAAATGGATTGATTGAGAAATGAAGGGTACTGGATTGTAAATGACTATAGTCATTCCCACCACGGAGCGACCCGACACGGTGGCGTGGTTTGGGGTTTGGATGTGCGGGGGAGTTAGACGTCCCTCCCTCTGCCAAAGTCGTGTTATATCTGGATTGTACCCCGGTGAGGTACGATCCAACGCCAGGGAATGGGGTATGTTTTGAAACATTTGATGGAAAAACCCTTGGTGGGCTTTCGTCTGGGTTTTGGCCAGCCTAAGACGGAAGTATTTTCAATGGAACCCCAGAATTTTCTAAAAAAACGATTGATATGGATGCATATGAACTGCTATTTATGAGATATGTTTTGACTGCCCCACATTCACCCATTGTTTATGAACACAATCACACCATTACACTCCACTCATTGAGTATTCCCCAATATTCACCCCTCTCTTCACATTTTTCAGAGGATTCTTAGTTCGAGGATTGGACGTTTGAGCTTGCGAAGGATTTTTGCTGACTTGTTTAGGCATTCAGGAATGCAGGATTTTTTAGAATTGTATTCCGTAAACCATGGAAAGGGAAGTCTCGTACATTTCATTTCGTACGGATTTTACTGATACTGGTTGAGTTTTTTGATAAATATTGGTAAAATCCGACGATTATGATTTGGACTGCATTCTTTTGATTGATCTATTTTTGGGAAACTGTTTTATCTGTACTGGGATATTTGGACTGTAAATTCTAAACTTTGATACTTTTTTTTGAATTGGTGAAGTTCTGTATAACTCATATCGTTTGGACTTTACTGATATTAGTTTGATGGTTTCAGACAAGTATTAGTAAAATCCTACGACTATGATTTGGGATTTCTTGTATTTTAAATGCTTTACTTGTATTGGTTGGCTGGGATGACCACATCGCATGCGTGCATGTACAGGAGTCTCTTCCCCGATTGTGTGCCGATGCATGCTTGTGTGTACAGGGAATGGACCAGAGGAGTCCTTTGCATATGTATTATTACATGCTTTCCATATTTGTAATGAATTGTGTACTGGAGATCTGGATATTCAGGAATATAGCCTTGCGGAGTCTCGGTATGCGGGGAGGTTCTGCCCGTGTATCGAGACTATGCGGCGGCTGTCACGTGCTCGATCCGAGAATCGGGACGTGATAAAGAGTGTTAGTCAAAATATCTATTTACTTAGCTGACAAACTTAGAGATTAAAAGTGATTTTCAAAGAACAGTGCAGTCTAGTCGACAAGATTTACAAATTAGTCAACCAGCAATGTGGTTCTTACTTCAATTAGTTAGTTGATAATGCTTATGGGATAGTCAGCTATATTCAATTTTGCTATGTGTTGTGCTTATTTTAGTCGACTACTTTGATAAGATAATATGGATATAAAAAACATGGATATCAATTTTGAAAACGAGTTAACATGGATATCAAAAACTTTCCATCTAATATTGATTTGAGACAAAAAAGTTTCTAACTCTGCTTTTAATTTCTATATATATATATATAAAAATGAATTCATATATTTATAATCTGTGAATTCAAATTCTAACTCTACCACTGGCTATAAGATATAGTTATTAATAATGTTATGTAATACAAATCTCCCAAATTGAGGGAATTGGGAAAATAATGACAATTTCATACTTATAGATACACAATCAAGTGGAATCATCCTTAATCATGCGTGACTTAAGCAGACCTATCCTTGAATTAGGATTGCAAAAGTCATTTCTTTCCAAAACCATAATCTTTATATGCTTGAAGTGTGGCTGGTACAGGGGAGTCTTGATCATTCTTTCCAAAACTCTATTCTCTATGTGCCTGAAGTCTAACAAGTGCTGGTGGGATGTGGGAGTCTTGTGGTGACTCAAGCCTTAGCGTGTATGGTGTTCAACTTTCCTAAACGAGCCTCTATCTTACAATATTGTTCAAATCCGGTCTTTACTTCTCGTACACATAATTACACCTTGAGATATACTACTATTTTTCAACATCCAATCCAAGCTATGTTCGTACTACATCAGTTTAAATTGTAGTACTTTTACTCAAAGAAAAACCATAGTCATTTTGTGAGGTTATCATCCATGTTATATAGATTAAGTTCATGTCAAGTATAAGCTCTGTAAGACAAAGCATGGAAATCTTTTCATCTATACAAACATCCTCTATATGTTTGCGTCCAGTAGTCTGATCCGGTATTCTCATCACAGTAAATTTGGGAAGTACATGAAATTGGAACCAAGCATAGCCCTCTGGTCCTAAGGTCAAGCTTCATTTCTCCTCTATCTTTTCTATCTAAAGTCCCCCATGGATCCTGAAATATAAGATTTGATGACACCACCATATTCAATATCTCACTATTTTCTCCAAATATTTTGATAGAAAAATAACATTGGAGTATATAGGCAAATCACTTGGCTTACCTTGCTTGAGTTGGCCTTCATGTATGGATTGCTCAGAAGCTGCATTAGTAAAGCAAGACTATTACCACTTAAAGAATCCAATGTCAATAGGAAAAAAAAACAATGTAAAAAGGTTGGGCTTAGTATGCTTAGATGTGCTCAATTGGGGGAGGGGGTGTGTGCCAATTTCTCATCTCTTTGTTGATTTCATCGTGGAGCACTACCTTGACAACAAATGTTATCCTGTTTTTGTCTCATCTCACTATGAAGTATAAATAAAAGACACCACTTTTTGTGTCATTGTCACCTGTTCCTGCATTGTTTTCTCAACTACATCAATTATATGCACACCCTTTAGTTTCTTCCCTACCACTCAAATAAGTTATTCCTTTTTTGCTCTCTCAGCAAAATAACAACTAGGGTTTGTCGACAACATGGTCATGATTATGATTGTGAATACATTATTGTGGGATTCAATAATCTCAATTAGGAAAAAGAAAACATGAATTTTTACCTGGACTTGCTCTTGTAAGAACTTGATGTAACTAATAGCTTCTAGTAGTACAGATGCAGTGTCCGTCTGAAAAATCTTTCCCCCAAATTAGAACCATATGGCAAAACAAAGAAAACATAAAACCAGGTTGATACAAATTAAACCTTTCCAAAAGGTGAAACTATCTGCTGTAGGGTTGTGATCTTCTCTGTTATCTTCACTTTTGGAGGCTGCACCTGCATATTTTAGGACACATAAATAGTTTACTTAAGTTTAATCATCAATCTCTCCATAGATTTCATGCAAACCTTGGCCGAGGTTGCTGCTGCAGTGGTTTCAAGCTTAGGCCTTTTTGAGAATGTCTCAGAGTTGTCCGTTCTTTTCTTCTTTCCTTCAATCTCTATTCCTTGTGCTCTTCCATTGTGTCTTGTCTAAATTATCAAAAAGTAACTTTGATTTAGTATAAAAAATAATTCACTTTAGTGATTGGGGTTAGGTTTGTGAAAATCCATTTGTGTTTCTCTAATCAAACTCCATTAGAAATATTATATACCTCAATCATAAAAAAGGTAGAAGAAGCAAAGTCAACAAATTTGAGCTTACTTGTGAACAAGTTGGGACTCCTTTCTTGCAATCTGACAAATTTGGAGATTTCAAGCATGGTTTAGTGGTATGTATATCCACCAGGGGCTTAGTTAAACAACCGGTATATGATAAATTGGTGAAATTTCTCATATTGGAGGATGGTGGATCCATGACTGTTCCTTGGTAAAATCTGCTATTCTCTCCAACTATAGAGTTGTTGAGACCTATTTGGCATCCGAAACCATTACTGTTACCAAATGGTCTTCGAAAGAGAGTTGTAAGCATTTCAACTTCTTGTTGCTCTGGGGCTTCTAGTTTTGGGCTATGATACGTTAGAGATGGATTTCTGTCTGTTAGTCCAGACGCAGAAGGTGAGGAGTTGCTAAATGATTGCTTCATGTGACAAAAGGCCGGTTGATTGTCCATGCAAGTGTTCAAAGAAATGTAGTTACATGCTCTTGGGTTGAATTCAGGATTGTTTGGTGGTGCAATGGACCAGTTGCTGACCAAGTTAGAGAGCTTGTTAAGCCTTTCGCTCTCAGTCAAGCTTTCGCTAAATCCATTGAGATGCTTCTCCATAGTGCTAAAGGATGTTGAGCTTGTGAACTCCCAGCTGTTGTCTATCTTTTTCAAGTAGTCACAGGCTGGTTCAAACATGCCATTTGATACGTTTTTCAAGGATAATGTATCCAGTAAGCCGTTGGCAGCTCCAACATCCTGACTGCTGTGCAATTCACCATTGCTTCTGCATGCCCACAGGTTTCAGCCAGTCATAAACATGCTCTCAAAACTTGCTTTTAGCAAATAAATCAAGACAAAAATTACCACAAACAAGTATATGGATTTGTTTTTTATCTTTTCTCCATGGAAAACTATATCAAAGCGAGCTCCACTAAGACCTAATCTTGAGCCTCCCTCTTCCTATACCTACCCATTGGAGGGCACTTTTCTCTCTCTTTTGTTTTCCCTTGTTGATAAGAGATTCTTCTTTCCACTAAGTTTGCATCCCAATAAACTCGAGAAAATTTATTATGTAATAACATGAGTTTAAAAGATAAAACACAAATTGACTTACAACAAGACTTGGCTCCAGAGTTGATTATTGGTTGCTGATTCTCCCAGTAGCTCACTGGACGAGGAGCAAGGCTCAACAAGCCTACGAGTAGAATCCACACTCAAGCCGGATTGATTCGAAGCATTAGTAGTAAAAGACGTGGATATTGAAACATCATCATCGCAAGAAGAGTTTGAATTAGGATTTGGTGGGTGCCAATGGTTGTTGTTACTCCATGAAGAGAGAGAGTTTGCATGAAGATCCCACCAGTTATTGTGGGTTGAAGAGGAGGTAGCGACAGAGCTTTCAGTACATTCTTCTGCCATTTCTCTCTCTTCTTTCTTCTTTTTTCTATGGTGGTGGAGGAAGTAGCGAATTTAAAGAAGAGGTGTCCGTTGGTGGTGACGTATGTTTGTAGGTTAATGTCAGTGATATGAGAAGAGACAATAAAATATGCAACCCGCATTCTTCTACTACGTTTCATGGGTAATTATTCAATATATTGGTGCGGGGCCAAAGCAAAGGGTTGTTTTAGGGTTAAACTTCGCTCTCTCTCTCTCTCTCTCTCTCTCTCTCGCTCTCTCCCTCCCTCTCTCTCCCCACGCGTGCAATGTGCCACACTTGGATGTGGATGAGGAATACAGTTTCCACAGTCCCATGGACTAGTGTGCTGAATTTCTAAAGAAGCAAACAATAAGTAATGAATGAAACTTCAAAGACTTTATTTTAAAGAGAATATACAAGTAGTTGAAATATTTTTTCATACTTTGAGAAGACAACATCCTGCCCTATATATAGAGAAGAGAGGAGGAGAGATATTTTAGAAAAGAGCGAGTGAAGAGGGCTAAGCCCTCTCCTTTCCTACTAGCCGTTGGAAGTCCAACGGCTAGTGTGGGAACTAGCCGTTGGGACTTCCAACGGCTAGTTTCCCAGCCTGTTGAGGGCCCATTTGGGCCCCCATTTGCAAGCTCGGGTTGGGCCCTTCGGGCCCAGCCCAAAGCTCGTGGGTTAGGCCCATTTAAGGGAGCCAAATAAGAGGTCTAGAATTAGGATTTTACATTAAGACAAATTTGATCCTAGCACCAACTAGCTATGAAACCTAATTGTGTTTCATTTCAACACTCCCCCTCAAGTTGGGTGTATATATGTCTATCACACCTAACTTGTCCATATTCTTTTGTATGTGATTGGCGGTTCCCGGTTTTGTAAAGATGTCTGCAATTTGAAGATCACTTCTTGTAAATCTAAGAATGATGAGCTTGTCTTCAATCTTTTGTCTCACGAAGTGGCAATCTACCTCAATATGCTTTGTTCTTTCATAGAAGACCGGATTTGAGACTATGTGAATTGCCGATTGGTTGTCACAATGGAGTTGAATTGGGATAGGAACAAAGAACCCTAATTCTTCTATTAGAGCTTTTAGCCAAACAATCTCACTAGTAGCGGCTGCCATTGATCTATACTCCGCTTCGGCATTTGATCTTGATACCACATGTTGTTTTTTGCTTTTCCATGCTACTAAATTCCCTCCAACAAACATGCAATATCCCATAGTTGATCTTCTATCTTCCGAATCCCCGGCCCAATCTGCATCACAATACCCTATGATTTGTGAGCTGCAATTGTTCTTCATCCAAATTCCCGTGCCGGGTGTGCCCTTTAGGTAGTGGAGTATTCTTTCGATGGCTCTCCAATGCTTCCTTTTTGGCTTGTGCATATATTGGCTAACTGGTCCTACAACAAATGAGATATCGGACCTTGTTATGGTGAGATAGATTAGTCTCCCTACAAGCCTTTGGTATCTTTGTTCATCCTCAAACTCTTTATCATCATTATCTTTAAGGCCACAAGATGTGCGGGCTTGGTACCTAACTTTCTGGTTTCCTGCAAAAGATCAAGTACATACTTTCTTTGTGATAGAACAAATCCATTTGGACAATAGGCAAGTTCTATGCCTAGAAAATACTTTAATTTCCCTAAGTCCTTAATATCAAACTTTGTTTGGAGAAATTTCCTAACTTGATTAATTAAGTTCAAGTCATTTCCGGTTATAATTATATCATCTCCATATACTAGGACTATAATGAATTTATCTTTTAGTTTCTTAACAAAAAGAGATGAATCACTAGTGCATTTCTTAAAGTCATGATCAAGAAGAGTAGAACTAAGTTTGGCATACCAAGCTCTTGGTGATTGTTTGAGTCCATAGATATCTTTCTTTAATTTGCAAACTTTGTTATTTTGATGAGAGAAACCCGGAGGAACCTCCATACACACTTCTTCTTCTAAGTCCCCCTTGAAGAAAGGCATTTGCAACATCCATTTGAAATAGAGGTAGAGAGTAGTTGGCAGCAAGGGATAAGAGCACACGAATGATATTCATTTTTGCCACGGGAGCAAATGTTTCCTTGTAGTCCACTCCATAAGCTTGAGTGAAACCCTTGGCAACTAATCTTGCCTTGTATTTATCAAGACTCTCATCGCTTTTATGCTTGATTTTGTAGACCCACTTGCACCCTACAACTCTTTTCCCTTTTGGAAGTGATGTTATTTCCCATGTTCCATTTTTTGCTAAAGCTTCCAATTCATCCTTCATAGCTTGCACCCACTGAGGTTGGTTTTTAGCTTCTTCAAAAGATCTTGGTTCTTCATGAAGATCTATGTTCCGAATGAATCTTTGATGGTTGCAAGAAGTATTAGCAATTGAATAATATTTGGAAATGGGATGAGAAGTTACTTTAAAGTTATAGAAAACTCTCTTGTTGATCTATTCGGAGGGAGGAAGCCTAAGCTTTGTTGATTTACGAAGAGGAGGAGGTGGTTCATATATGACTTGTTCTTCTTGTTCTAAAGCCGGTTCTTGATCTGAATCATCTCCCCCTTGTTCTTGAATTAATTCATGTTCAGAATGAGAAGATGAAGGGTCTTCTTGAGCCGGAACTTCATGTTCATTTGGGGCAGGTTCTTCATCAATATTCGGATGAGAGGAATTGTTAATAGATGGAAAAATGATGTTCCACGGATCTTGAGTTTCTCCTTTTCAGCTTGTTCTTGATCTTCCTTTCCTAAAAAATAAGGTTTTCTTTTTACAAATATCACATCTTTGGATGTGTATAGCTTTTTGGTTAGAGGATCATAGCATTTATAACCTTTTTTAAATGTTGAGTATCATAAGAATACACATTTTCTTCCTCTTTCCTCTAACTTATTTCTGAATTTTTCAGGAACATGAACATAACAAATGCACCCAAAGACTCTAAGGTGAGAGATGTTGGGTTTCCTTCCTAAGAGTAGCTCTAAAGGAGATTTTCCTCCTAGAACTTGAGTGGGCATAAGATTAATAAAATGGGCAGCGATTTTTATTGCCTCACTCCAAAAATTTTTAGGCACATCAGAGTGGAACATCATGGCCCTAGCCGTTTCTAACAAGTGCCTATTTTTTCTTTCGGCAACTCCATTTTGTTGTGGAGTGTAGACACATGATTTTTGGTGCATGATCCCCTTTTCATCTAAGAAGTTTAAAAATGCATGACTAGTATACTCCCCCTATGGTCAGACCTAATGATTTTGATGTTGACATTGAATTGTTTGGTCACATATCTATAATAGCTCTTAAGGGTTTTAAAAACCTCAGATTTGGTTACCAATAGGTATACCCAAGTATATCTAGTTTTGTGATCAATAAAGGTCACAAAGTATTTAAAACCATTATGGGATACTATGGGTGAGGTCCAAACATCAGAATGAACAAATTCAAATGCATTCTCATATATAGTATTTGAAATGGGATAATACACTCTAGTTTGTTTTCTAAGAAAACAAGCTTTGCAATGCCTATTTTCTATTTCTAGATTTGGAAATAGGCGTTTCAAAGTTAAGTCCCCAAGATGACCTAGACGAGCATGCCATAATGAATGCATTTGACTTTGGGCAGCAAAAGCTCAGTTCTCTTGATCCAAGTAGTATAAGTTGTGCCTCCTAAACCCCTTGCCAATCAAATGATTCGTTTTGAGG